>ML677334.1:18631946-18802749 GCA_007922305.1 Dermatemys mawii
CGGGCTCCTGGCTTCTGTTTTTGAGAACAATCTCTAAACCAACATTTGCTCCTCAGAAAATGTGATCCGACAGACCTGCTCTGCTATGAGCTAGTGTGGAGTAAGCAACTCCCCACTTCTTAAGCTCCACAATTAATTGTTCCGCACATTGAGGGGAATAAGTCACCGACTGGGGAATCCAGCAGTTGTCCCAAGAGAGACACCAAAAAAAAAAAAAAATGTTCTGCAAGTACCATAAGATAGGTAGGTTCAAAAACTTAAGTACTAACACCAGCTGTCTGAGGAAGAGCTCCAAAACTTTGTCACGCGGGGCTTGGCTCTCTAAATTGCATGTGCTCCAGGAGCCTGTTGTAAAGTGCTAACTTACCCTCTTTTTAGTTACAAGTACATTTGTGAGTTTCTGATTAGAAAGGGAGTAGAATGAAGAATAACATGACCAGGATCCCTATGTGCTACCATAATTCAAATAATTGTATCTGGACCCTTGAATTGATGATCTGTATTAAATAGTAAAATGCAAGTTATTGACAGTCTGCTTCCTTTGCACTCCACCAGGTTTATGATCTGAGAAGACCTTCAATAGTGGAAGAACCTCATTGTAAAAACTGTGTACAAAAGAGACCTCAAAGCACTGCAAGCACATTTTACCCTATTCTGAAATAAGCATATTTTTAGTTCATCTTTGCACTGTGTGGCAGTATAAACCTCTTACCTGAATATACTGCAGTGTCTCCTGAGAATTTTTATATAGACTGAGCTGTCCTTTTTTTTCCAACATCGTCCTGCCTTCAACGTAAACGTAATTATTATTAAACTTTCATAAGGGGCTTCTATGGATCCAAATTTTAAGCTTACTTCTCCATGCTAAGTACAGCACTGCTGGCTTTCTGGCACCAAATGTCAAAGATGTTAGTTTAATAAACTAATCTCTCAAATCTCAAGTACATGGAACTCTTAGTGTTTTCATAATGAGGACTGAAGAATTAAGAACAGTTGAAAACAAAACCTGTATCGTAGGAACTTGGGCACTAGCAACACTTTGAGGTTGTAATGGTGGTAGCTTTTTGTAAACGTGTTTTAGGGAGGTAAAAATAGCATTCCCTTTACCTTCAAATTGGTTATTGATGGACTTTGTCCTTTCAGGAGAGTGTTTCATTTATTCCTCCAACTGTACATTCATAGCCTTTGGGTCCACTACAACATAGTGCCTATAACTAGATTGTACATTTACCCGGGTGTTGATCATGTGCAATAATGTACCCCAAAAAGAGACCCTTTGTATTCTCTTAATACAGGAATAACTTACTTGACTAGTGTGAGTGAACAAGTGAGCAGAAAGTGTCCTATACAAAAAGCAAGTTATTGCATTGAAATTAATAAAATATAGAAGCTTAGTAGCTTTAGTTGAGTGCATTGTAGCTGTAATATCATTGATTCCCTAGCTTTGGAACTCTCTCTGGGTGTAAAATAGTGCTTTATCAACTTTTATGCCCTGTTGCAAGGCTTTTTTCCCCCTAAATTGAAGGACTCCAGTTGCCATTCAAAGACAAAGCATGCTTTAAGCTACTGAGCAATTAAGTAATTGAGTGAAGGGGGGTGCTGGAGTAATTAATGCTTGTTAAAGAGCACCTAGAACAAAGACTAGGCACTCCATTTATTGAACATGTATACATTGAAAGTTTAAAAGTTATTTTACAAACTTTTCTAATAAGACACTTCCCCCCAGCTGTTCTGATTGGAATTGATTCCAAACTTCTGAATTAAATCTGGTTAACGTTGTAATGCTACATTTCAGTGGGAGAATCTAGAGTTAATTATGTATTACTGTATAAAAGTATGCTTTGCTTGTTTCCAACATCTTTCATCTTGACTGCATCCTGAAATTCTTCAGAGCAAATACAAAAACCCAAGTCCTAAAATGTGGTTATGAAGTATGGGGACACAACCTTCGTTTTTAAGATTTCATCCAAAAGCCTGTATAATCAGTGAACTTCATGGAACTGATTATTAGCTTCTGGAGGAGGAAAAGTTGAATCTGCTCTGAGATTTATACTTCTAATAATTTCTAAGAATTAATTAGACCACTAAACCATTCCCTCAACAAGCAAAATTTTTGCATTATAGCTTATACTAACATTAGGAGTGGACCTGGAGGTTTCTAATGTGTTTAAAAAGGCAGGGTTTGAATGCACCAGAGCTGAGCCAGTCTTTTAGATTTCATTAGCCATTTTATGCAAACCCAGATCCAGTTATTGGCAAAAGCTTTTAAAACCAGCAATTGTATCAGGTAGGTATGCAAATAACTGAACTGTGTATTTGTGTAATCAGTACAGTTAACCATCTGATTGATACACATTATCTGAATAGATTAGCACAGTATGCAACCTATGCTTTTAAATAGACGAAGATCCATAAGAACTGCCATACAAGGTCAGGCCAATGGAGCATTTAGCGCACTATCATGTGTCTGACAGTGGCCAGTACCAGAGCGTCAAGGGAGGTCTACAGAACAGGGCAGTTTGGCAGTCAGAGTCTTAGGGTTGCCCTGAGCAGGGCCATAACAAGGGTGGGGCAAGCAGGGCAGCTGCCTGGCAGGGGTGGGAGAAGAGGATGCCGAAAAAAATAGCGGGGTGCATATATGCTTATTTGCTCTGGGTGCTAAATTGCCCAGTTACATCTCTGGCCCTGAGCATGGGGCGCATCCCCGATCAGCTTGGCTAATCACTACTGATGGAATCTATCTTCTATGAGATTATCTAGTTCTTCTTTTAAAAAAAACTTGATGATGCCTTTGGCCATCACAATATCCCATGGCAGTGAGTTCCACCTGTTAATTGTGCATTTTTGATGAAAATGTACTTCCTCTTGTTTGTATTAAATGTGCTGCCTAATAATTTCATCAGGTGACCCCTGGTTGGTGGTAGTGCGAGAAAGGGTAAATAACATTTTTTTCCACACCATCCATGATTCCACAGACCACTATCATGTCTGCCCTCCAGTTGCCTCTTTTCTAAGATGAACAGTCATAATCTTTTTAATCTCCTCTTATATGGCAGCTATTCTGTACCCTTGATCGACTTTGCCCTTCTCTGAATCTTTTCCAACTCCACTATATTCTATAACAGGACAACCAGAACTGGCCACAGTATTCAAGATGTGGGTGTACTCAGTAGCATTAAGATTTTCTGCCTTATCTATTCCTTTCCTAATATTGTTAGCTTTTTTGACTGCTGCTGCATGTTGAGCAGGTGTTTATGGAGAACTATCCATGGTGACTTCAAGATCTGTCTTGAATGGTAACCACAGAATGATGGAGTCTAGTTGGGATTATCTTTTCCAATATCCATTGCTTTACACTTATTAACACACTGAATTTCTATTGTTATTTTGTTGCCCAGTCACCCAACGTTTGAGAGATCTTTGGGAGTCATCATCTTTCTCCCCCTTCTTTCATGTTTGTAGTACTTGTAGCAGGGCAGGGAGAAGAGACCTTCATTTAGAGCAGGCCTACACAACTCAAAGCAGCAAGGGTCATTTACTGCAAAAAAACCAGCTGCAGGCCAAAAAGCCCCGCCCACATCCACTTCCCCCCACCCCACACCTACTCACCGCCTGTGGGCTGCACGGTGAGCCCATGCGGGCCGCATGCGGCCCCCGGGCCGCATGTTGTGCAGGCCTGATTTAGAGATAGAATTGGCCAAAAACTCAACTACTGATACTTACAAATCTATTTGGCTAGCATGGGACAGAGGACTATTGCTATGGGCCTGTATTTTCCCAGGTGTATTGCTGCTTCACCAATTAAGATCATACTGTAACTTTTATTGCTCTCTTAAAGAAAACCAAAGATTATTAAATGGCTGTGGTACAGTTTGTTTATAGGCATCAGTTTTCTCCACTGTACCTCATTGATGTAGGTCCAAGCACATAGAACAAGAATACTTACAAAAACTCCAGTTGAATAAAAGTGAGAGAGAAGAGTTTCCTGATTACTAATGCATGTACTGGTTATGGGGGGAGGGTAGCTCAAGTCTTCAGACTGCTGCCAAACACAATTACCCATATTTTTAAAAATAGGAGCCTAAAGTTGGGCTTTACATAATCTCCAGGAATCTAAGTAAGTGGCCTGATTTGCAGTAGTGCTAAGCACCCAGTAGTGCCAATTGGAATCAATGGGGGCTGCAGGTGCTGAACAAGTTTATGTAGTTGACATACTCTACTATATAGTACTGTTCACAACATCTCCCAGGCAGCAAAGGCGAGAGGGAGGAAGCAGTGTTTGCGCGTTTTAAGGGATCTATTCAGCAACAATGGTATGGAGCCTTTTGGGTGCTGTATGGTGTTCAGACTTGTTCAGAAAAGAGGACCTGGTGTGCAATACAAGGCAAGGAGGCTTTGAACTACAGAGCTGTGTGTTCACCAAGAAGCTCTACTGCAACTCTGTCACTGCTTGTTTCCTCTTTACCCCTGCTTTCCTCTCCCCCTCCCCCCAGCTTCTTTCCTTCACAACCTGGGCCCATGCAAAATCAGCTGGAGTTTGTCCAGCTATAGGGCTAGAGTTACTCTGGAACAATGGAACTTTCTCCCACATAGGATGAAGGTTGTCTGGGACCGGAGACTGCTTTCTCAGTGTAGCGGAGCAACGACTCATCCCTGCGGCGCCTCCCACTGGTCGTCCAGGGAATCCGCTCTTTCAGCGGCCGGAGCGCCCTCTGCAGGCCAATGTCCTTCTTGTCACTGGCCCCATGTCCCTCCTGGACCCCGGTGCCCTTTGCCTGGGGTGCTGCCCCCTGGCAGTATCCTCACAGTCTAGCTCTGAGCCTCCCCACCCTGGGAAACCCCCAGCACTCTGAGCCCCAATTTGCTTCAGTCTGGGCTATTGCCAGTCATCATCAAGCCCCCACTCCCTGGGGCAGGCTGCAGTGACACAGCCAGTCATCACAGGCAAAGGAGGTTTGGAACCTAATGCCTGACTCTACCACCCAGTACCCTGCTTCACTCCAAGTACCTTGTGTTCAGGCAGTCAGGCTCTGCTCCCTCCAAGGCAGCAGAGTCCTCCTGAGTGCCCGGCTCTCAGTCTTTTTATACAGGCCAGCTGGGCCCTAATTGCCCCAGCCACAGCTGTGGCTGCCGCACCCTCAGCTGCCTTCCCTCTGTTGCAGCCCTCTGCTGGGCAGCTTTTCCCCAGCCACAACCCTTTGCAGGGCTGTTTTAACCCCATTTCTGCTGGAGTGGGGCAGTCGCGCTTCTACACTCAGGTACTGGTCCAAGATTAGAATGTTTTTCTATAGGAACTAAGGATCACCGCAAACCACCACATTTCTGCTCCAAATTCAAGGTGGGTTTCTCTGACCTTAGCTTCTCTAACATAAACATGTATATTTAACAACAAAAAAATACCTTCCAAAAACATTCCCCTGCATTCTCCTCTGTCCCTGAAGAGGTGAGAGAACAAACCATACATGGCAGTTGCCCATGACACTCTAATGCACTGCTAGAAGGCACTCAGATATTGTGATGGAATGCGGTACAAGAACCTAGAGCATCTCTGGGCCATGGTGGAAAGGGACTAGCTCCTCCTGGACTCCAGTTCCTTTCTTATCCCTAAATCCAGATGCTTTTGAGATGAGAGGAGCTAGTAATTTTTATGTAACTATTCTTCACTAGGAGTTGTTGAGCAGGGAAATGGCATTAGACAGCCATTTTCAAGGAGAATTACCCCTTTGAAATAAAAGTTAACCTTCAAAACTGCAGAACCCAGGAGGCCTCTAGAGCTATAGACTTAAGACTTGTATATGGTAGGAGATTGTATCCCATTTCCTAATGTATTAGGCTCTTAACAAATGGGGGAGGGGAAGCTGGGGGAGCTTTTGCAGTTCACTTAGGCTAAGGCACATACATTAAAGTTGACCCAATGAATGAATACATATGTTTTTGAAACACTAAATTTTTTGAAAAGTTCTAATTTTCCTCTCAAAGTCTCACTTCACAGCACTGTTTTCCCCTGCAATAGTTATTCAGAAACACTTCGCATGTCTATTTGTGCCTTCTCTCTGGGGGAAGGGCTTCCCAAAGATGGTTTCAACCTCCAAGTGCACTAAGCATCTCCATAACTAACTTTACAAATGGTTCAGGCAGAGGCTGACTCACCTAATCAAGGTCACACAAGAAATCAATGGCAGAGCTGTAAATAGAATCAAGGTCCCTTGACTCATACTGTAATCATAGCACTGGAACAACTTCTTGTTGGTTTTCACTCAGCAGTTGCACACGCACACACAGAAAAGAGCGAGAGAACTCTGGACCTGGCAGGTAAGTGGAAAAGAGGAATTTAAAAAAAAATACTTTAATTTAAAAATGTTAAGCTTGCACATATATTTTGTATCTATTCCTTAGCAACCAAAAGCATGCTAGGTGCTTCACAGTAGTAACTAGTCAAGGTATGATCCCTGTCCAGAGATCAGCAATCTTAACTGTGTCTGTAAAATATTGAAAACAAAATCCATCATCTGTACCTATTCACTGCACAGCAACAGAATATTGTGTGTTTGGATTCCTGAGTTGTATTTTTCTTCCATAGGAAAAAAGGTGATCATAACTCAAGCTAGCTATCTCAAGGTAAAATCCTAGTGAAGATGAGGAAGTTTGCAGTCTCCACATGAGTTGACATATTGAGGTAAAGACTAGGGGCCAGACTTTCAACTTAGTTTAGATGTGATAGGCACCTAGTGAGGTTTTCAAAAGTGCCTCACCATGTTAGGCACCTAACTTCCATTGATGTCAGTGGGAGATATTTGCTTTAGGCAAATCCTCTTAGGCACATATCTTCCTCTTTAGACCACTAAAATACCTTTGATCATCTAGTCCTAGTAGCCTCCCCTGTGGTCTTTTCAACTCACATGGAAATACAAACTGCTTTGTCTTCACTAGGATTTTGTAACACAATAGTAGTGCATCTTTTTTCCCCTAGCAAACACAGGATCTTCCTAGCTTTTTGAGAGAAGCAGTCTACGAGTTAGAGCAGGGGCTTACACGGTAAATGTCTCTCCTGTTTGTCTTTTAATCATGTTTGGTATTTCCACAGCATCTGTAGGTTTCAAAACACTTTTCAAACATGGTTATACAGGAGCAGCCACATATGGGTCATCGGCAAGGTCAGTATTATTCACCTCAATGTTAGCCAAGTACGCAGATTCAAGTGAGCATGCCAACCAGTAGTACATCTAAATATGTGAAATTGGGTCTGTCATTTTAGTGACTTGGGTTCCATTCTCAGATTGGCCAGAAATTATCTTATCAATCTATCTCTAAAGTGTAGGGAATTTTATACTTGTCTGCCTTCAAAGGTTGGAAAATGTGGCTGCCTTTGAAATACGGGTTGTGAAGTGCACAGAATTAACATGGTAACTTGTGGCTTCCTGGCTCCCAATCCAGCATTTCTTTCCTTAGGCTAAAAAGGAAGAGGAGGTGACAGCTTCTAGCTCAGTGCACCTTTCTGCAGGAGGAATAGGAGGAGGAGTTTTGCTTTGTGTCTCATCTGAAACTCTGTAGCTCTGTCTCAGGGTATTTCTACACAGCAAAGAAAAACTCGTGGCCAGCCTGTGCCAGCCAACTTGGACTCAGGCTGTGGGGCTGCTTCATTGCTGTGTAGACTTCTGGGCTGGGGTTGGAGCCTGGGGTCTAGGACCCTGTGGGGGTTTACACCAGAGCCCCACAAGCCTGGGTTCACTGGCACTGGCCAGCTGTGGGGTTCATTTTTTGCTGTGTAGACCCTCAAGACGTACATCTACAGTACAGGAGAATCAGTAAAGTTTGGGAGCATGTGCAGTGCCGTTAGAATGTCCTGAAAATGAAGAGATTCAGAACTGACCACATCTGGATGTTGTTTTTTCCAGGGATACTAGAAATCCTGGGTCAGAGACTGCCAAACTTTCAGTTTCTGCTCCAAATCATGGAAGTGCTGGAGCTCTTCAAGAATTTTTGGCCATTTGTCCGTTCTGCCTATTTTTCACAAGCCTCATTCTCACGTGCCTGAACCAGTTTTGGTCATATTTTGAAAAAACAAAAACAGTTGGAGAAACTTAAGCCTAAGGTATTAATATGACAGCTTTAATATTATCTGTGTGCATATGTTAGTAAATAGATTATTTGATTATTAATTTGGGCTTTTAGCATTTTTTAAAAATCTTTTATTAATGCTTTGATGCTTCATGTTTTATACCTTAAATTCACAACTTGAAGGTTTTATTTTTGGCTACTTAGATTAATCTGGTTCAAATATTAAAGCTTTAGATATGAAAATATTCAGAATGCTACATGCCTCTCATTTGCTCTCCATTTCCATATATTATTTGCCCCATATTTTTCAGTTGCTTTGTTTAGAAATGCATCTGATTTCCTTTTGAACTCAGTAAAGCTGCTTACTTCAATGACCTAACATATTCCAGATGCATTTTTTTCTTTTGTTTGAAATGCTCTTTTAGTCTCTCTTTCTTTGATTGCTATTCTAACATCTGGGAAGCTCCTTTAATTATTTGTAAAAATTAATTATGTTCAAAACATGTTTCTCTTGGACTCTCCTGCACATAATGCTAGCTTGGTTTTGCTTAGTGTTTGTATATTCTGTAGTAACTGTTTTATCTCTGCCAGGACATTATTTTTACAGCTGGCTGTGCCTTTGATAAAAGAAATGTTAGAGTTCAGAAGGAGAAAGCTGTTGATTCCCATCCTCATTTTCTATGTGCAGTATTCCCAAACCCTAGCAGAAGCTGAGAGAATTTGTAAGCCTATATCTGTAAATGGAGTTGTTCATAGAATATAAGGGTTCCAAGAGACCTCAGGAGCTCTGGTCCAACCCCCTGCTCAAAGTAGGAGCAATTCCCAATTCATTTTTGGCCCATATCCCTAAGTGGCCCCCTCAAGGATTGAGCTGATAACCCAAGGTTTAGCAGGCCAATGCTCAAACCACTGAGCTATCCCCTTTCCCCTATTTGCAACAATTTGTTCTTTGCAAATCTCCCTGTGCAGGAGACCAAGTAGGAATTTTTCAAGGAGGGACAAGGGTATGAAAAATATAGACCAATGCTACAATAAACAGGCAGAGTTGGCATCCCCCCGGCATTCTATTCATGGTGCAAAAAAATCTCTTCACAGTCCATGATCCTTTTTGTGATTCTATGGAACTGCTTATTTCTTAGTAGCTCCTTATTGCATATGGGTCACATGACAGTGGGCACCAAATAAGGACAGAAGTCACCTTAATTGTGAAAGAAGTGGATAATTGCAACAGAATGTGAGCAACAAATTATGATTGAGGGGCGGCGGGGAATTAAAAGAGCAAAGTAGGGTGCTGCCAATACAATGAATAGAAGTTGTTTTCTTAAACAGCTGAACTGCAGCTCTGGGCATTTTTTCTCCAACATCGATAGTTACATGAGTGAGAAACTGAAGTAACTGGTGAATCTGATCCACTCTGTCTCCCTTGTGAAGTAATGGGGGTTTGTGGATATATTGTGCTGGGTAAGTATTGCTGCAGCAACACAGTAGCAATTAACCTCTGTGGTAATGTGTGTCACTGCTCAGCTGAGGACTATTAAAATAAAGGCACTGCATGGTAAGGTTGCAGCATCAAGACAGGTCGAGGAGGGGAGCCTTGACTACAGATTGTTCCTGACTTATCTGAGGAAACAAAATAAATGCACCGCAGGCAGCGTAACTCCTTACTTGCCACATTGTGATGTCTGAAATGCCAGGTTCTCCTCCCTCAGAGAAAAATCCAGTAATAACTGCATTTGTACCAGTTTACAAATACAAATGACTTTTAATGGTGGCTATTGTGTTTTCTTGTGTTCATCTCACACCTGAAAGCAGGTTTTGAAGCAGTACTTTGCCACCTCTCTCTCATCTACCAGAATGGGCCGGGGGAGGGAGGGATGTACAGTGCTTAGCAAAATGAAGTCTGAGTCTTGATTGGGGCCCGCAGCTGCTATTGTAATATGTGAACCAAGTTTTGCTTATTGTTTGTACCTTCGCTTCCAAAATGCTGTCTATTCCAGGCACCTTACATTCTCACTGCAGTTATCACTGTTGGTCCCAAGCCAGCAAGGCAAAGCAATAATTAGACCTACTCAATGTTCATGGGTTTCCCCCGTCCATCATCTTTACTCCTTTGTCTCCCTCTTTTGTCAGGGAGGTCATCTTAAAATTCTCAATGTAACCCTTCTGCCCATCAGAGTTGGCAGCAACAAGGGCCGGGTTCAGTATCCAGGGGTTCCATTCCAATAGCACAATACAAAAACCGGCTCAAGCCCCCACCCAGTGACCTGGGACAACCATATACCACCCCTCTGGGCGTCTGTAAGAGACAATACTTCCCCTCTCGCAAGCACAGAGTCTGAGTGTACCAAAGCCTTTTAATAACAGGGAGAAACAATGTGGCATTATATTGGGGGAAACACCACAAACAAGGTTAATAAACCAAATCATGAACCAGAAGCCCCCCTCCCAGCAAATAGGCCGTGGCCTTCCCTTTGGCTCTTGAGTTCCACAACCCCAAAAAGTCACTCAATAGTCCCAAAAGTCCAACAGCCCAAGAGTCTCTGTCCTTGGTCCGTGCAGAGTTCAAAAGTCAATTGGCAGAGTCTTACCTCCCAGCCCGGGTGGAAATGGAGGGTAGGGCAAGGGGCACCTTACGTGGTCTGAAGCCGACTGCGCCACCTCTCTGTGAGGTTCCGCTGCAGCTCTCCCCGCAATCGGCTCTGCTCCGCTCCGCTGGCTGTCCCACGAACCGCTCTGCCCGTTGATCCGCTAGCTGCTCTGCTAACCGACGCACAGACAGCTGTGCCGCGCCGGTCACTCTGCCCGCAGCACCAACGCCTCCGCTAGTTGACACACAGACAGCTCCGCCGCACCGGTCACTCTGCCTGCAGCACCAACGCCTCCGCTAGTCGACAGACAGCTCTGCTGCACCGGTCACTCTGCCCGCAGCACCAACGGCTCTGCTAGTTGACATACGGACAGCTCTGCCGCACCAGCTACTCCGCAGCACCAACAACTCCGCTAGCCGTCCTGCTAGCCGACACGCAGACTGCTCTGCTGCACCAGCCACTCTGCACCTTTTTCCGGCCCCCCTACTTAAGACAGTGCTTAGTGATTTCTTTAGCTCTTAGGTGATTTCAGCTCTTAAGTGATTTCAGCTCACAGTAGGGGAGCCTTAGTGCAGGTGCACCAGCGAGCCCAAAGCAATTTTCAGCTCAGCAGCCTGGAACCAGGCTCCTAATAGAAGCAAAATTCAATTCTGACATTCCACAGTGGAGAGAGACAGGGTGCAATAGGCCTGGGAGACCCTCAGACAGAGCCCCCACCAAAAGGTATAGGTGCTTGTCCACCACCTCTCTCAATCTCACAGTGTTCTGAAAACGCATGGCCCTTGCCCAGTGAGTGCTACCTAGATGATGGCGAGTCTCTCCATCATAACACGGGCCAAGTACATGTCCATAGTCCTTCATTCACATAATCACAGTAACATCACTTTATCATTCCTGCCCCAATAACATAGAAACTGGGGCTCCCTCATCAGCCGAAGTGGCCATGTGGGCTGCTGTGGGCTCAGGCTAGGCGCAGTGGGTGTGTCTATGCAAATTGACCAGCCCCAGACTTATTTTGCAAGGCTCACTGCAATTCCCATAGTTCGCCACCAGATGTCAGAATATATCTCATTCCTGACACTGCTTACATCCATCTCACACTTAATGCTGTTGCCCAAACTGGGCCCTTTTTAACTTTTTTTTTCTTCTGATTGTTCCCGTGTTCCAGCTCTTTTTTTTATTTGTCTTTATACTATGTTGATACTATATACTTTTCCTCATGCCTTATTTTTAAATTCTCTTTTCCTCCGGCCAAATATTTAATGTCCCTTATGTTGCTTCCACAGTAAGTTCTGCTTTTGTTTTCCCTCAGTACTACCTGATTGGGGGGGGTGACAAATTGTTGTATTCTAAGTTAGGCTGGCCCGATGCTCTTGTCCAAGATGCTGTGTATTGTACAAAATGTAATGGAGCTGGGGGTGGACTGAATCCACATCTTCATTCTCTTCTGTATGTCCAGCGATTTGGCCTGGTGGTGCAGCGAACACAGACTGGAAGAGTGGCCCCACAGCATTGTAGTTCCAGTCTGTACTGGGTAAAAGTGAGAGGAAGGTGGGCCAATGTGAGGGAATCAACCAGTGAAGGACGTGGCCTGAAGCAAGGTTTCTCTCTGACAGTTGCATAAGCGTAGGAAGAAATTGGCTAGCAAGAGGGAGGGTCAATAGCTAGGCCAGCAGGAAGCAAGAGGGAGGGATGTATTGTACTGAAATACTGCCCTAGGCATCACTTCAATATGTGGTTCAAATGGTCTCTGTTAAATCTGGCTGCATAACAAGCACTGGGAAATGCTGGTACTTGTACATGAACAGGTAAAGAAATCTTTGAGTTCTTTGATGTTGAACAGGTTGATCTTTGAGGTTGGGGATAGAGTGTCCTGAAGCAACTCTCATCCTCTGGCTTTGTGTAGGGGCATGAGGGGCTGCTCCTCTATCAGGAGCTTTAATGATTGTTTTTGCTTTTTAAAAATTCAATCAAAAAAAAAAACTTTTTTTAAATTTTTTTTGAAATTAGACTGTGGCGGTTTCCTGCTTCTCAGCTCCTTTTATTTGTCCTCGGTCCAAATCGCATGACCTCACTTGAATATCTGATGAGAACAGTAAGAGCATCATTAATAGCTCTCCTGTGAAAGCAGAAGTAGCCTGAAGAACCTAGTGCATTTTCCTCCTCTCCCAATTTTGAATGTGCTGCACTGGAATGGAACCTTTCACCAGAAGAGCTCAACTTACTCTTGATATATCATTTAATCACAGCACTCCTAGGATGAAGGTAGGAATTGTTCCCATTTTACAGATGAGAAAACTGAGGAACAGAGGTTGAACTTGCCCATGGCAGCCCAGTGAGTTGATGGGCAGAATATCTTGTCTCACACTCCAAGGCTTTATTCACTAACTCACTCCTCTGTCTTTGAGTTCTACGGTGACCAGAAGTCCCAATTTTATCGGCACAGTCCTGATCTTAGGGCACTTGTCCCGACCACACATTGGTCGGGACGCCCTTTTGTCCTGATATTGGGGGCCAGGCGCCGGCGCGCTAATTACTGCTTCTGCCTGGGGCAGCTCCACAGGAGCTTGCACATCGGCCCCAGGCAGGCAGAGGAGGGGAGGAGGTCTCCACGTGTTATGCTGCAGGGAAGGGGCTTGTAGGCAGTGGGGGGAGAACACCCAGCCGCCTCCCCCCTCAGCCCAGCTCCGGCCGCCCCCCCTACACCTCCCCCAAGTGTCCCCTGGCCTCCCCTTGCTGCCCCAATGCACCTGTATGGCCCTCAGAGCCAAAGCGTCCCTATCTCTCTCTGTGCAGCAACATGCTGCCTCCCTGCAGTAACTGCCACCACTGGGTCCTAGTGCCCACCCACTTCTCCTGCCAGTGACTGGGTGAGTGTGTTGCTGCTGGAGGGGGGCAGGAAAGGGGGGGCCCCAGATCTTGCTGCTGCCAGCAGGAAACGGGCTAGGGGAAGTCCTCCTTTCTGGCCCCAGTCTCAGAGCAACCTGCCTGCACCCAAACTCATCCCTGGCCCTGCGCCACCCCAGAGCCCACACCCCCAGCCAGAGCTTCCCCCTCCACCGCACCCTCAACCGAAGCCCTGAGCCCCTCCAAGACACCAAACCCATCATCCCCAGACCCAGCCAGAGCCCTCCCCTGTCCTGCACTCCAACCCTCTGCCCCCTGTTACATTACATTATTCGATATTCATTTTAAAAGTTTATAATAAGCAATGGCTCTGGGGAAAGGGTGGTGGGGGCAAAAGGTAAAATTTTTTGCCTAGGGCGCAAAATATCCTTGCGCACACACACAACCTCGCCGCTCTCCTGCGCCCGCGCCCTCCCCCTTCCCCCCACCGCCACCGCTCACCCAATGTGTCCTGATATTTCACTCTTGCGACCTGGTCACCCTATTGAGTTCTAAGAACCCAAAATGTCCTCTCTAGGTCAATGCTTCCTGACAACTTCTCCAATCCAGTTACCCATTGTTATATCCAAAGCCTGCAACGTATTGAAAATCTGGGAGCAAGGAAAAATAAATTGATCTCCAGATAAGGATGGCTGACCTCAACTGGGGAATGGAGCTGTGAGTGGGAAAGGGCTTGTGGGAGGGCAGAGATGTATGGGAGCCTGTCCATGTAATTTAAGTCTAATGCCCCAAGTAGAACATGGGGTCTTGATCAATATGCTGGAAAGTATATAGAAACCTTCAATTTCCTTCTGTAGAAAAGAAATTGGATCAGCAACTGATTTAATTTAAGGGTTCATACATTCCCTCAAGTCTGCCTCTTAAAAATATTTCTATGCTATTACCCAGGTCACATACTCTTGGAGGTATCTTGCAGCTGATGATTCTCTTTTTGGGATCAAGAGAACCAATTTTTATTTCATTTACTCCCTCTAGTTCATTTTGTAGTCCTGACCTCCCTGTGGCTGTTTCCAGCCTGGTGTGTGTTCCTTTATATGAGTTGTGCTATTTTTACTTTTGGCTAATGTCAGTGAATAGAGTTTTGCTATGATTAATGACTTGTCTGTCTTTAAACAACCCTTGCTTCTTATCTACATAAATGTTCTTTTAATCTTTCTTCTCATTCTGGCCTGCACTTTTCTCTAATGGGATCCTATATTTTTTTAATCCACTTCTTGCCTTCTCCATCTGAATTGGTTCTGTTATGTATGAGAGACAGCACTGAGAAGATGAATACTAAGCAGCTTTGTCTGTCTTTACTGCACCGTAACTCAGCTACCATGACTTCATATCCACATAGACCTATTGGATGGAAGATATTGGTGGAGGAGGATGAGGAAGCTAGCACATAAGAATGAACCTACTCTGCCTGAATGGAGCTGGATGAAGGTGACCTCTGAGATCCCATCTAGCCCAAACATTTGATTTAAAGCTGTTTTCACTGTCAGGCTTGTCATTTCCTAATATGCAAGTCACTGAAATCCAGAAGACTGAATTTTAAGCTTATAATTCATTCAGTTCCTGTCAAGTACTTTTATCTTGTAATACACTGTACCCTGGAGAAAACATCCTGAAGGTGAAATGCATTAGTGTGTGAAACGGCCCTGTTCACTGTCAGAAGCCTTACGGTTGAGCCCTTTAAAACTAGGTGGACAAAGCATTGGAAAACTCTGTAGGGGGAGAGTCCTGTTGTGGCAGGGCCCTGGACAAGGCAGGCTGAACAGGTGTGCACATCTCCTAAAGAAAACCATTATCTTTGTCAGTTTCAGTTGCAATGATGGGAGAGTAATAGTGTGTACCTACATTACAACATGTATTAATATCCCCATTGTGCCCATTTCCCCATCTAGACAAAGGTTAATGCCTCACCCAGGATCACACAACATAGTGGGGGTAGAGCTAGGAATAGAACCCAGGTCTTAGCTCCCAGTCCTCCCTTCTAACCACTAGGTAACACTGCATCCAAGTTCAGAGACCAGCTCCAATAAGGCAGAAAGTCCTTCTAGTAATATAAATCCTTTTTATTAGATCAGCAAGATGCAGCTGTGTCATGGCTCAGAATTCTTCTGGATCAAGACAAGATGACAGGAGACCTTTTCTCCTTTAATTTTTTGACCCTATTTCACAACTTGATAATGCACAATTAATTTTTTTAGGATTCAATTACACCCTCAAATAAATCTTAAATTGCTTGCTATGATATTCTAGCTGGTGTATTCCAAATCTTTCCATTCCTCCTATGTCGTCTCTTCCCCAATTTAGTTCTGCACATAGAAATGTAGCCCACTGTTTTTCCAGGGCTGCACAAAAGCTACCAACAAGTCCCTTAATTATTGTATCAATGCCACCATGATCTCTCAGGTCTCATAATATCAAATAAGAGGTTTGACCTTTGGGGATCTCGCTCTATATATCCTTACTAAGGGTTCTCTAAATTGCATGCACTGCTCCTTGTCCTTTGTATATTGAATGTTCTTTGAGGAGACCTTCATCTTGCCCATTGAGGTCCTTGTTTTAAAGCTAAGGTTGGAAGCTCAGTGCTTTGTTTTTATTATGCTCCAGCTGCTTGTTTGACTATTGTGAAGGGCCAAGTTGCATGGCACAGGGCCTCTACCAACTAATAATGGAGGAAAATTCCTGTAGGTTATAAAAATATTATCCAGGGCTGTCAAGTGATTACAAAAATTAATCAAGTTGTTAAATGGTATTCCATTATTGTTTAAATATTTTTTGTGTTCTATATTTTCAAATATATTGATTTCAATTACAACAAAGAATACAAAGTGTACAGTGCTCACTTTATATTTTTATTACAAATATTTTAACTGTAAAAAACAAAACAGTTTTTTTCAGTTTCCCTCATACAAGTATTGTTGTGCAATCTCTTTATCATGAAAGTTGAACTTACAACTACAGAATTTTATGTACAAAAAATAACTGCACTGGAAAATAAAACAATGTAAAACTTTAGAACCTACAAGTCCACTCAGTCCTACTTCAGCCAGTCGCTCAGACAAACAAGTTTGTTTACATGTGCAGAAAATAACACTACTCACTTCTTGTTTACAGTCTCACCTGAAAGTGAGAATAGGCATTTGCATGGTACTGTTGTAGCCAGCATCACAAGACATTTACCTGCCAGATGTGCTAAAGCTTCATATGTCCTTTCCTGCTTCAACCACTATTCCAGAGGACATACGTCCATGCTGATGATGGGTTCTGTTTGATAACGATCCAAAGCGGAGCAGACCGATGCATGTTCATTTTCGTCATCTAAGTCAGATGCCACCAGCAGAAGGCTGATTTTCTTTTTTTGGTGGTTTTGGTGCTGTAGTTTCTGCATCAGAATGTTGCTCTTTTAAGATTTCTGAAAGCATGCTTCACACCTTGTCTCTATCAGATTTTGGAAGGCACTTCAGATTCATAAACTTTGGGTCAAGTGCTGTAGCTATTTTTAGAAATCTCACATTTGTATCATCTTTGCACTTGTCAAATCTGCTGTTAAAGTGTTCTTAAAACAAATATGCTGGGTCATCATCCAAGACTCCTATAACATTAAATATATGGCAGAATGCAGGTAAAACAGAGCTTAAGACATACAATTCTCCCCCAAGGAGTTCAATCACAAATTTAATTAATGCATTATTTTTTAAAGAGCATCATGAGTATGGAAGCATGTCCTCCGGAATTGTAGCTGAAGCTTGAAGGGACATACAAATGTTTAGCATATCTGACAACACTGGCTACAAAAGTGCCATGCAAATGCCTGTTCTCATTTCAGGTGACACTGTAAATAAGCAGGCAGCAGCATCTCCTATAAATGTAAACAAACCTGTTTGTCTTAGCAATTAGTTGAACAAGAAGTAGGACTGAGTGGACTTGTAGGCTCTAAAGTTTTACATTTTTGTTTTTGAGTGCAGTTATGTGACAAAAAAAATCTACATTTGTAAGTTGCACTTTCATGCTAGAGATTGCACTATAGTATTTGTATGAGGTGAATTGAAAAATGCTATTCTATCATTTTTACAGTGAAAATATTTGTAATAAAATATAAAATGAGTACTGTACACTTTGTATTCTATGTTGTAATAGAAATCACTATATTTTAAAATGTAGAAAAACAGCTGAAAATTTTTAATTGGTATTCTGTTGTTTGAGTGTGATTACTTATGTGGTTTGTTTTTTTTTTTTGAGTTAACTGCGATTAATTGACAGCACTAATATTAACATGTGGAGAGGACATCATTCATCCTTTCCTGCTCCTGATTATTTATACAAACAAAAGCTGGCTCAAACATACACACTACCCAGGCTGTAATGGACTTTTTCATCTAGTGCATGAGGTCAATGTTGGGTAAAGGGTGCACTGGAATGAGGTCATGAACCATACTGAGCTGAAGTCCACTTCACTCCAAAAGTGTTCAGAGGGAATTTTGTTGCAGATATGTATAAATCAGACCACATGGAACTGGTAAAACATGGCGAGAAGAGGATTTTGAGTGGCATCCACACCACTGTCCACTGTGGGACAGAAGCAAAGAGTGAGAGAAAACAGCCTAAGATAAACTGTCTACATTATGCACCTTTTAGCTACAAAGCTGTGCCACTGCAGCTGTACTTCTAAAAGGTGCATGGTATAGCTGCTCTTTGTCGGCAGGAGAGAGCACTCCTGCTGATCAAAAAAAAATTCTACCCCCAAATAGCGGCGGTCTCTTTGTCAAGAGGAGCGCCATCCCGCTAACAAAGCACGGTCCACACTCGTGCTTTTCACTGGTGTGACAAAGCTCTGTCCTTATCTTCGTGGATCCTGCGTTTCCTGGCGGATTTTTACTAGCCTCAGCGGCTCACTGTGACCCTCCACGGAGCCCTTCTCTCTCTGGAGACAAGATCACAGCCTATTGAGCCATTTTCATCACAAAACCAGTGAGGAGAAGCTGTCCTTCCTGGCACAGTCTCTATTGTCTCCCAATCTCAGAGACTAATTAGGGGAGGCAGAAAGGGGGGAGCCCAGGCCCACCCTCTACTCTGGGCTCCAGCCCAGGGACCCTAATAGTATCAGCTAAGATGGCTGACCTTTTATCCACAAAACACAATACAATTCCCTGGGCTACTTCCCCACAGCAGTCCCCGCTTCTTCAAACTCCACTTCACCCCTATCTCAGGGCCTCCTTCCTTCTGTACAATATGTTGTCCACCACTCAGTCTCACCAACAGCACAACTTCCTCTCACAGCTCCTGACACCCACACCCACCTGACTAACTGGGAGGTTTTTATCTGGATTCAGCCAGTCCCTGATTGGCTTCAGGTGTCCCAATCAGGCTAGCTGTTTCTACTCCTTTCTAGAAGGTTCTTAATTGGCCCCAGGTGTCTTGATTGGCCTGGAGTAGCCTTTGTTTGGCTATCCAGGGAACAGGGACCTGCACACCCTGAGACTAATGTACCTGCCTTCCAGCACTCTCTTATATCCCTCTGGTCTGACTCCGTCACACTGGTAAAACTTTTGTTGGGGGGTGAGGTGGGCGGGGCTTCATTTTCTGAATGACAAAAGTTTTACAGATGAAAATCTAGTGTAGCCAAAGCCTTCTACTCTTTGTATGTATTTAAGGAAGAGGTGAAAGTATGTGACTTAAGAATGACAGTGTGGTCTTCATTTTGTTTTACAGGCACCAATAAGAGCAAGGAAGGGCTTTGTATTTCAAATTGCTGAAGAGGGGTTATGAATATAGCTTTACCTAAAACAAAGATGTGGGTAGTCTGTTCTAGAGGAAAAACACGATGCAGATTTTTTAAAATTTATATTTATAAATAGGCAGTGCAGGTACAAAACACCTATAGTTAAGAAGTTGCCTGAAACTTTTTCTGTTTATAAAACCTGGTTTTCAGTTGCTTAGAATGTTGCCAACTTGAAACCATTTGGGCTATTTTGAGGCTGATTTTGTTTTTAAAGTCTCAGCTAAAATGATTGTCACTTTTGAGATTATTGAAAAACACACTGATTTGCTCATGTTAAAAAAATTCTTACAACTGTTTCATTAAAAGTTCTAGCATCTCCATGCTTTGGAGCAGGGTCTGGAAATTTGGCAGCGGGGTCACTCTGAGCATGTTACACAAACCGCTATTTTCACAAGTCTGTATTCCTCATTTTCTAGATGCCAAACTTGAAAACCTTGGGTCTGATTTGAAGAAGTGCAGAGCATGCTCAAGTGTAGCCAACATCAGTTGGAACTGTACACTCTTATATAGACTGCTATTACTCCCCCGCCACCCTCTGTCACGATTTTTCACCCTTACTGTCTGGTCACCCTATATGTAATAATACTCTGAAAATCAGATCCTGGGTTTCTCAAGTGGGCACCCAAATGTAGTGTACACTTTTGACAATTTTGGTTTTGTCTGTTTCCTATGTGTAAAAAAGGGAATAATACTCCCTCTCCTCACAGGGGAGTCATGAAGATAATTCTTTACAAATGTTAATTAATTTAAGATACTACAATGAAAATACCATAGAAAAGACCAAGAAAAAAACTAACCTTCTGTAGTCAGGGCAGCATTTGGAAATCTTGAATAGCTCACCATTCAGTGAGTATGTTCCATCTTGTGCACTCAATGAGGCACGGATTCTGGGGGAAAATAGTAGGATCACATAGGTAAAGATTGTATTATCAATTAAAAATTGCATCTTAAGCAGGGTTGAATTACCCCATAGGCAAACCAGGCACATGCCTAGGACCCAAATTTGTTGTGAGGAGTGGTAATCATCAATGGAGATTTGCACACAAACTAAATCAACTTCACTTGAGTGTGTGTGTGATCCACAGAGGCCCTTTGGTACCAACCAGCAAAGACCCTATATCACCCTACACTGAAAACCTACCAACAGCTATGCCTGTCTTCCTGTCTCCAGCTTCCATCCCAGACACATCACACGATCCATTGTCTACAGCCAAGCACTGAGATACAATCGTATTTCCTCCAACTCCTCAGACGGAGACCAACACCTACAAGATCCTCACCAGGTATTCTCAAAACTACAATACCCGCATGAGGAAATGAGACCAATCAACAGACCCAGACATGTACCCAGAAGCCTCCTGCTGCAAGACAAGCTCAAGAAAGAAAACAGAACACCACTGTCCATCACCTACAGTCCTCAGTTAAAACCTCTCCAATGCATCATCAGTGATCTACAATCCATCCTGCACAATGATCCCTCACTTTCACAAGCCTTGGGAGGCAGGCCAATCCTCGCCCACAGACAACCCGCCAACCTCAAGCATATTCTCACCAGCACCAGCACACCGCGCCATAATAACTGTAACACAGGAACCAATCCATTCAACATACCTCGATGCCAACTCTGCCCACATATCTACACTAGCGACACCATCACAGGACCTAACTAGATCAATCACACCATCACTGGTTCATTCACCTGCACATCCACCAACATAATATATGCCATCATGTGCCAGCAACGTCCCTCTGCTATGTACATCGGCCAAACTGGACAGTCCTACGAAAAAGGATAAATGGACACAAATCACATATTAGGAATGGCAATATACAAAAACCTGGAGGAGAACACTTCAATCTCCCTGGACACACAATTACAGATTTAAAGGTCACCATTTTGCAGCAAAAAGACTTCAAGACCAGACTGCAAAGAGAAACTGTGGAGCTACAATTCATTTGCAAACTTGACACCATCAGCTCAGGGTTGAGCAGGGACTATGAGTGGCTAGCTAACTACAAAAGCAGTTTCTCCTCTCTGTGTTCACACCTCCAGATCAGCTGCTAGAAGAGGACCTCATCCTCCCTGATTAGAAATAACAAGGTGGTTCAGCCTGATTGAACTAATCTTGTTATCTCTAACCTCGTTCTTGCCTTCTTATTTATATCTGCCTCTGGATACTTCCACTGCACACATCTGATGAAGTGGGTATTAGCCCACAAAAGCTTATGCTTCAATACTTTTGTTAGTCTTTAAGGTGCCAGAGGACTCTTTGTCACTTCTGAAATTCCAGACTAACACGATTACCTCTCTGATTCTTAGCTGGCAAAGAGTTCAATCCCCCTTTTTTAAATTTAAAAAAAAAAAAAAAAAAAAAAAAAGCCCTGCTGGAGCACTGGCTGAGCAAAAAAAAAAAAAAAAGGGCGTCCGAGCGGAAAGTGCCACCCTAATATTGGCCTCAGTGCGGCCCCTTACAAAGGGCCACCCCAAGCTCGTGCTTCCCAAGCTGGTGCCTGGAGCCAGCCCTGACAAACTCACTACATCTAATAGACTACTTCGGTTTTTATACTGTTGGTTTGTTTTGAACATTACAGCATACAGACCCTGACAGTATGGATTAGAAGTCCCAGTAGCTGTATTAAGTGTAAAAGTTCCTTGTGGCCATCTGTGCTTGGCTTCTGGCCTGGTCTGTTCGCAGCAAGCAGAATAGGCTGAGGTGGAAGGGGAGAAATCAGCTCTGCGATTTATCATGTCTCCGCGTCCTAGCTCAACGTTCTGTGAATATGTACCCCTCACTCCTAGGAGGTGAAATTCACAAGCGTCTGGGAGATACCTGGGCAGGGCAAACTTCCACTGGAAGCCTTCATTCAGCTGTTTGTGGGTGCGGTGCTGTTGCTTGGACTCACTCAAGCCAGCCTCCCAGCAGAGAAAAACATTGAGAAATTCTGTAAGTCTATGGTTCAGCCACAAACACAAACAGAAGATCTGCACAGGAGTTTACTTGCTAAACAGAAAAACTAAACAGAGAAGGAATGCAGTAGCTAACCCTGAAAGCATAGCGGCAGCAGGGGATGCAGCTCTGGACATACGACCAAGTACTAGTAGAGATCAGTGTAAACAAATGAATCTAAAGCTAGATGATCTGGTTAAACAAATGAGATAAAATATTAAGATCTTGGTAGCCAGCGGGGACCTAGAATTCAGCAGTCTGAAGGATTTTTTTCCCCTCAATACCATACTGAATGTTTAAGCATGGCCAATGATTGATTGCATCCTAGATTTAAATAGCAGCTCTGGGTGTGCTGAATTTCTGAAAAATCAGGCCATCTGGTTAGGTGTCTAAATACAGATGCAGGTACCTAACTTAAGTACCCAATTTTGAGAATTTTGACTTCAGTGCAAGCCTGAGATTCACAATCATTACATACTTTTTGCACCATCTGTATTAATGCGTCCACCCCAGCCAGACATTGCATAGCAAGAGAACGTTGGCTATATTTTAGAAACCTTAGATGGGTACAAGAGCCATCTGGTGGTGGTGATTTTATTCTCCCTTCTGACACAAAATAAATTGGTGTAATCCCTGATTTATAAATCCAGGATGATAAACCAGAACTAAAAATGCACTAGAAGTGGCAGGGGATAGAGACTGAGAATCCCTTGACAAAATGCACTAGAAGTGGCAGGGGATAGATTCTGAGAATCCCCCGACGAGCAATTTGGGAGTTAACAGAGTTTATATTGTCAAGATCCTTGTCCCAAGGTGTTTACATGTGTCATGTCAGTAAAACAGCAACACTAGTGGTTGAATAATAAAGCAAGATGGCTTGTATCGTTAGCTGCTGAGCCTGAATGGAAACTTACCTTTGTCAAGACAAGCAAGAAATATTTGGTATATGCATATATTAGGAGAGTTTATCCCACTTCTGTACACACCTGGAGTTGGGTGTGAGTATTATTTACACTCTGTAATTTTGGTTACCGAATGGCATTTGTTGGTGGTGGTGGGAAGGCGAGACACTAAATAATGTAACTGGAAGGTATCTTTTGTATTAAACATTTAGTGGACAATATCCTATAGGGGATAGCAGGGGATGTTGGATAATTGAAGTTAGCAAATGCAATACACTGTGTAAACCAAATACCTGTACAATGTATGTATCTGTATATACTGGGAATGGATTCTCTTTCTCGTCAAGAAAATAACCTGTTCTTTACCTCAAATTTAATATGTGTTTTCATAAATCAGGGACTACAGCTGACTTTTTTATATAGGGGGATTTCCACATACTATGGTATCTGAGACTCATTGTTGCTAACATAGGCGTGTGTAGCACATTTCATTAGGGTGTGCACCCAGAGAATTTTATTTATTTATTTATTAAAGACACTGCACTCTGCATGCAAAGCCACTTTTTTTGAGACATTAAGGTGCACCTGGACACCCCTATGGTTGCCAATTCATTCTTGTCCGCATTTCATGGCTTCCAACACTGCTTTTGAAGCAGGTCCTCTTCTCTGGGGTATGGAGAAAACCGAAGCAATGTCATAACCCCTGATAAATGTGCCAGATGTTGATGACTCTATGATAAAGCAAGCCCTTAACTGTGCTCATGTCTGTATCTATAGTTCCCAGTTTGTATAGCAATGGTCATTCTCTCGAACCTGCTTTCCCCAAGACTCATCTGATATACCATCATGGTGATTGCGCTGTAGAGGGAGTCCTCCAGGAAGTGTAGAGATGCTGTGCTTCCTATGCCCTCTTAGGATTTCCTGTGACACCCTCCCTGCTGGGGCCCAAAACAGAGAAGCCCAGGACATGGTAGCTGGAGGTTGCAGCACCACAGAGTAGTGGGAAGTTTGTCTCGCTATCATGCACAGTGCTGGTCATAATAAAGGACTTGGCCTCATGCCAGTCTCTGCTCAGCTGCAAGATACCACATTGTACCAGCAGAGGAAGGCACAGCACGCTGGAAGAGACCCAGTGAGAAGTAATGTTGTAAAGGTTGCTACAGAGCCTGTGCCACTGTGTAGAACTCCTCCAACAGCCCAGGCAATCAGGGGAAATGCAGAATACACCTGGAAATGGTTCAAACAGCAATTTGAGTTGTAAATGAAAGCCACAGAGGAAAATTAACTGGATAGTGAGTAAAGGATTTCTCTGCTCTTAACTGTGTCAGGCACAGGAGCCCTGGATTTAGACAATGTACTCCAATCAGATGGTGGGGGGGAGGGAGAAGTGTTGCAGAAATAGTGAAAATGTTTGGGTGCTTGGAACAAATGTTACTTTTGAAATCTGTATGCTCAGAATGAGAACACAGCATGAAGGGGAAACAACATAGGAGTTTTTTACAAGTCTTAAAACGAAAATCCTGTGCCATCTTGGGATAGGACAATAAGAACGTATGTGAATGGTTGCTAAGAGAGATGGATCATCTGACACTAGCAAGGGCAATATGTATCTGTGAAGCAGCAGAGCGACCAGAAACAAAAGAATAAGCCTAGGACAAGGCACAGAGTCTAGAACTGGTAGCATAAGTAAATCAGCAAGGGAAAAGTTCTCAGAAATTAAATTGGACAGGGATAGAAAAATGGAAAGTAGGAAGCAATGCCAAGAATGTGGCATTCAGCCTGAGAATAGGACATGCCCAGCATTCTGGCAAAATGTAGAAACAGCAATAAGCCTAACCATTGTGCTAAAATATGTGGAGAAAACAGGAACGCGCACATATTAAGTGCAAAACTGAATTCTTCAAGTGACGAGGAAGAGCTGTTCTTAAGCACAAAAATGGAGGAGGCTGAAAGCTCAAAAGGCTGGCTAGTTAAACTATGCAAACGTGGCACTTGTGGCATACAAGACAGACATGGAGTGAGGCACAAGAAAATGTAATCACAGAAACTGAACTAGAAAGAGGTAAGGAGCCCATAAAAGCAGATGAATCAAAAGTATCTGTGAAAGATAATGGAGGAACAATTTCAGTGTTGTGGGAGTGCACAGATACACTTAAATACAAAGAAAAAATGATAAAACAAGAGTTTGTGGTGGTCTTTAGTGTACACTTTGACAATTTTGGCTTTAATTTGTCTGTTTCCTCTGTGTAAAAAAGGGAATAATACTCCTCTTCCTTCCTGGGGAGTCATGCAGATAATTCTTTACAAATGTTAATTAATTTAAGCAACTAGGCTTGAGCCTACACACATGTGAGGTGTTTGGTCTCATTAAGATGATGTGTGTGATGGGGGGAGACACACTATAGAACCAGAGATGAAAGTATGAATAGCATCATATGAAGATGTATTCACAGGAAATGGGTAACACACAAGTTACGAGAAGATGCAGAATGGGTGGTACATGCTCCATGGAAAGTTCCATAAGCCTTAAGAAAGAAGCTAGAGCAGGGGTCGGCAACCTTTCAGAAGTGGTGTGCCAAATCTTCATTTATTCACTCTAATTTAAGGTTTTGCGTGCCAGTCATACATTTTAACATTTTTTAGAAGGTCTCTTTCTATAAGTCTATATTATATTACTAAACTATTGTTGTATGTAAAGTAAATAAGGTTTTTAAAATGTTTAAGAAGGTTCATTTAAAATTAAATGCGAAGTCCCCCAGACTGGTGGCCAGGTCCTAGGCGTGTGAGTACCACCGAAAATCAGCTTGTGTGCCGCCTTTGGCACACGTGCCACAGGTTGCCTACCCCTGAGCTAGAGCAAGAGCTGAGAAACATGACAGCAAATGGTATCATTGGACAGTAGAAGAACCAACAGATTAGGTTCATTCCTTAGAACTGTAGAGAAAAAAAAAGGAGGGGGCTATGGTTGTGGCTAAATCCTAAGGACCTGAATAAAAACAAACAAATCTCACACTTTTGCTTTCCCCCAAGTAGTGAACTATTGTTTGAGATAGCAGGACCCAAATTCTTCAGCAGATTAGGTGCATCAGCAGGAGGCTGGCAGATCTCCCTGGATGTTGAGTGCTCCAAGATTTGCTCTTTCAACACACCGTTTGGCAGATGCAGCTTCTTAAGACTGCCTTTCATAATATGTTTATCTTCAGAGGTATTTCTGGAACAAAATGCTAGACCATCTAGTTCAGGGGTGGGCAAATTTTTTGACTCAAGGACTAAGAGTTAATAACCTTAAATTGAATAAGGCCAAATCTTAGCTTCAAATAACACACCCGGATGAGAGGGACTGATCTCCAAAGGAATCTTCCCCAGTAAACCTCAGATTCAGGCAGTACTGAATAGGTGAGATGTGAAAATACAAAAGGGAATTCAAAGGCTTCTGGGCATATGGCAGAATGGGGAGGGGAAGGAGGTCGACCTAAGATATGCAACTTCAGCTATGTGAATAATGGTTGACTTATCTGGTGTTCTCACAGTGGCAGTGGGCTCCCCTGTCAACTCTGCTTGCTCCTCTTGGCGAGCTGGAATTCCAGAGTCAACGAGGAGCGCCTTTGGGGATTGATTTATTGTGTCTAAACTAAATGCGATAAATCGATCCCTGATAGATCAATCGCTACCTGCCGATCCGGTGGATAGTGAAAACATACCCTAAAACATCTCCAAAGCTCACTGACTGGACAGATGTTACAGCACAAAAGAGAGTTCAATGATTTAAAGCACATTCTGACCTCAGCTCCAATGCTGTAATTTTTTGACCCAGTGTGATACATCAAACTCTCAACAGCTGCCTCAAAAGGAGCACTAGGAGCAGGACAGTTACATGGAACTGACAGGTTGCCACCAGACATGCCAAACTCCTAAAAAAAGCCTCAGAAATTGTGCTTGTTTTTAGGCTTAATTGGCTTGTGAGTTGCTTGTTTGGCTTGTAACATGTCGCTTTCTTTCTTTATTTTTTTGATCGACTCCTGCAAGCAGGGGCAAGGCGGGGGGAGGGGAGAGTGTGCGGGGCGTACAGCAGGCCCACCACAGTCCCAGACTGCACACCAGGTGGATCTAGTCACATAGAGTGGTGGGGTTCTCAGGAATTGGCTTGTTTTGACCTTGTTTTGAAATGGCATTAGCTTGATTTTTGGCTTATTGTGAAAGTCGGGGCTCTTATTTACTGCATGAAAGTTGGCAACTGTGGTTGCTCATATACATTGAGGGCTCTAACAGCTGCAGAGATGGTGTACACACACACAAAAAGAGACACTAGGTCTGGAGTATGGGATGTACATGATTTCATGATTTTCTTGATGATTTTTTAGCTTCAAAGCAGAAAATGATCACAAACTACGGATGACAATACACAGCCTGACAATCTGGAACAAGAAGTAAACATGCATGTGAACATGGTAAGTGTCATGTACTATCTCTCCAGGCATACGGGATGAGTTGAAGCCAGAAAGATGAAATGCTGCCATAGTGATAAAGGAAACAAATCAATACTTCCCATCTGCCTATTCTCACTATAAAAAATTAGCTTTCTGTGATCTCAGAAATTCTCTTAAAGAGGATGTAGATTATAGTTCCACACTGATGAGAAGAAAAACATTGGAACTCATGTTCCCAGATGCCCTTCATATGATCAAATCAAAAAGGAGAGCTAGAGAAGTTATATGTTGGCCACAGTGATAACAAAGAAATGGTGAGCAGGTGGAACTTGTCCAAAGTCTAGAGATTCCCAGCAGAAAGAAAGAACCAAAAATGTTGAAATTCCACAGGACAAAGTTGGAACTGACACATTCAGCCTGGGAAGGCCGGATCACCTGGTTATAATAGACTACTTTACTAATAACCCAGGAGTCGTCGCACTCAAAGATGCCCCAGCAGCAACAATTCTCAGGCATATTAAATATGGATTTGCACATCATGGAATTCCAACACAGTAATAAATGACAATGGTCCACTGTGATCCTAAGAGCATCCCTTGCCCCAAGCCAGATGGCCAGGGGCTCCTGATATGCAACTCCAAATCTCAGCTGGTCTGACCCACTAAATATACCTCACACACCGTAGTCGTGATATTTATTTATTTAATGTATCATCTGAAAACTACCACCACACTGGTCATTAATATCACTGTGAAGTGTATGTGAAATTACGGATTTTCTGATGTTATGCTTTGGAGTCTGTAACAGACAAAGGAGGCAAAACAGGTTTTTTCCAGACAAAGGAAAAAGGCAAACCTTTCTTTGACTCAGCTGTAAATTGAGCCAGGTGTGGTCAGGGACCAGGACAATGGGCTATTCATTTACATTGGAGATTGCGGAAAGATCATTTGCATCTGAAATCACAGGAGACTGCCAAATGAACACAGTGTCCACATCCTAGCGGACACAGGAAGCTCAGCCCCCAGAAGGGCTTCCTGAGTTTAAAGACAAAGATGAACTTTGGGGATATAAGGAACTGTTGGAAGAGTCTGGGATACCAATCTCCTGAGAGAACAAAAGCCAGCGCTTTTTATCTGTGAAAGATGGGTCCTCCCGCTAAAAGCAGCAAGAGAATGCTGACAACGTGGTGTGAGCAAGGAACTATGTTAGGCATAGCTATATATTGTGCTATAAAAGTAAGTTTTGGACCCTAGAAAATGTGTGTCTTGCTTTGTTTGTAATCTTTTCATATCTCTTTCACTCTTGAATGAAATCACTTAAATCTCTGTTCTTTGTTAGTAGATCTCAGATTAAGTTTATTACAAACCATCTCAGAGCTGTGTATTAAGGTTAAGTATATAACCCCAGCTGGACTAACAAGGGGTGGTGTATACTGGCTCTTTGGAGGCAGCTCTGTTACCTCTCTGTGACTGTCCAGGAAGAGGGACTGGATGATGCAGAGGAGGGATGGTTTTGGCAAGACTTGGGACCGGAAGGGTTATAGGGATCACCCTGCAAGGAATAACTGGGCTCGTGGAAGCCAGGTGGAGACTGTGGTGCTGTGGGCATTCTGCTGGTGTCAGGGCTCCAGGCACGGAAGCACTCAGGGTTACAGGGTACAGAATCCCTTATTGGTCTGGGTGAGCCCCCAGAATGCCATCACCACATTTCAAGAAAAAGGAATACCTGGACTTTGCTAAAGTGTACGGCTTTCACCATGAGACATTTTGTTACAAATAGCCTCAAGCCAATGAATTGTCTAATGTGGAGCATATGTAGTGAAGAACTTGCTCAAAAAAGCAGTGGATGCAAGAGAAGATCCATATTTAGCACTACTCAGCTATAGAGCTACACCAGTGCCGTGTGGAAAGTAACATGCTGAACTTCTCCACAACTGGTGTATAAATACTCTATTACTAGATATGGAACAAAAACAAAGGATGACTGTGACATTATATGATTAAAATGCAACCGTGTAGATTATTGTTGCTACCACTGTTATACAATTGCAAAAAATCTCGTACAAAGTATGTCAATTAAGATGTCGATGGAAAAGTTATGATTTGCTGAATATGATTCTTATTTGTATTCATGTACCATTTTTGTATCTGAAATTATGAATATTGGCTGTATACCTGTATTTCAATGTGTTTGCACCTGGGAAACACCCACAAGGTATTTACATCCAGTCTAGCCAGCACACTGTGAAGGAAATGTTTAAGCTGATGTCCCATCAATGAACGCGTTGCGCCATGAAAGAAGCTTATCTCATCTGATGGACCCTCTGTGGACGTTCTAGCTAGAATATGGGTAATGGCCCCCACTATGACTTATCAAAGCATGCAAGGACATGTGATTAGACTCCATCTGGTGTGCCTATAATTTTCCATAAACTGAGACTAAGAGCTTTCCCTTCACAGGGCAAAAGCTATAAAAGGCTCTGGCATCATCTCCGTGTTGCCACTTTCCTGCTCTAATTTCTGGACTATGGACTTATACTAATGGGAGTATTCTAACCAAGGGACAGAGGACCTTCCAAATCACTTGGAAGGAACCAGAGACTTGATTTAAGCCAGCAGTTATTCCATGACTGCTTCAAGCCTGATCCACCATCTTTGTGATTATTGTATGTATTTGATTCCTTTAACCAATTGTAACTCACCTTTCTTTCTTAAATAAACCTTTAGATATTAGATACTAAAGGATTGGCAACAGCATGATTATTGGATAAGAGCTAAGTTATATATTGACCTGGGTATGTGGCTGGCCCTTTTGGATCAGAAGAACCCTTTGGTGAATTAAATTCACCATTAAGCCTAGTGGGTGTTGAATCCAGGACTGGAATACCTAAGGAGGCAGCATTCATGACTTCTTTATAGCCAGTGTGGTGAGACAGAAGTTTACTTTTGTTGCTGGTTTGGTATATCTTATGGAAGAACACTCACCAGTTTTGGAGTGTATCTGCCTTATTTCTCAGCAGCTTGTCCTGAATTTAGTATTTTCAATTGTGACCCACTGAGGCACCGTGACAATGACTAAGGAGTCTGTGGTAGTGAGGAAAAGACTGGGAAAGTACAATCAGACAAAATATGATCATAAAGGAGTAAGACCTCTTCCACTGCTAAAAAATAATAGATTGACTGAGAATTTGGCAAGATGGACACTGGCCAGTGAAAGCTCCAGTTATCAAAGAGGAGTCACCTTGCAAGCAAAGCTGCCTGAGCTAAGAAATGTGTTGGCTTTCAGTTGAAATCCTTTCCCCTTGCTTCTGACAAGCATCTTTGTAAGTTCTTCCCTTTGTGGAAACAGCTGGCATCCCAGGAGCTTGGCTAAATACCTTCAGGTATTTGGAGGGAGCTGCCATCATCTGATACATCTCTAATGGATGTCTCTTGGGCAAAGAGTAGCCAGGGCTAGAGCTCTGCAGTTGACTGTGAACACCAGACACTCCAGACTAGGGTTGCTTTGGCTGCACTTGAGATATTGTCTAAACGCATTATTCTCCAAGGTAGCAGCAACTGAAATGGTAGATGCCGTTGTTTTAAAAACACCACCATCACCTTTGGGCGACACACAGATCAAATGCTATAACCGATTCTCGGGAATCTGAAGTTGCTTGTTCATAGAATCATAGATGATGTGATTGGAAGAGATCTCGGGAGGTCATCTACTCCAACCGCCTGCTCAAAGCAGAACTAACACCAACTAAATCATCACAGCCAGGGCTTTGTCAAGCCAGGTGTGACACGTAGCTGCAAAATAAATAATCCTCAAAAGATGTGGGGAGATAATGTTTGTGTTTTTGTGTATTTACATATATATGAGTAGGGTCCACAATGTAATCAACAGTCCCTGTCTATGCTGTATTCTGATAATTCAGAGATCAAAAGAACATCCTAACATTTAAATGAATTGTAAACACGGGATATCTTGGTATTCATCTCTCTTTGAAATGTATTTTGAATGGTGAAGGAACAAGCAAATGGCCTTGTTAATTTTATAGCTAAATACCAGTGATAGTCCTCCTTCAAAGTCATGCTAATTACCTTTTGAACTCCTAACTTGTCAAAAGACATGAAATTGTATAAAAGATCCTTGGGTCCTGATTCTCTCATCTCAGATCTGTTTAAACCTTGACTACACTGGCAAGTTTCTGCGCAGTAAAGCAACTTTCTGCACTGTGATTCCCAAGGTGTGTACACTGCCAACCCAAATTATGAGAGGTGTAGTGCTTTCTGCGCCAGGGTTACAGCACTGCCGTGCCAGTGTAGACACTGTGGTGATTACAGCGCCGCGATTGGTCTCTGGGAGGTGTCCCACAATCCCTGTTTTTGCCTCTCTGGTCATCGCTTGGAACTCTGCCCTTAGGTGACAAACTGTCATCCCCACCCCGTACATTCATTTGCAGATTTGAAAGTCCCCTTCCTGTTTGCTCGGTGATGCATGCAGTGATCTCAGAGCATCTTTCTAGGTGGCCATGCCTGCTCCATGCACGAGGCGATCCCCCGCTTGGAGCGATGCCGAGCTATTGGACCTCATCAGCATTTGGGGAGAGGAGGCTGTGCAGTCACAAATGTGCTCCAGCTGTAGGAATTATGATACCTATGGACGGATTTCATGGTGCCTGACAGAAAGGGGCCATGACTAGGACACATTGCAGTGCAGGGTCAAAGTCAAGGAGTTGCGGAATGCCTACCACAGGGTGCAGAACCAAACCACCTCTCCGGTGCTGCGCCCACGAGCTGCCGGTTCGATAAAGAGCTGGACGCGATACTCAGTGGAGACCCCACCTCCACTGTGAAGGTCACTGTGGATATTTTGGTGGCTTGTGTGCCAGTCAAGAGTGGACCGAGCCAGGAGGAGGAAATTTTGGATGAGGAGGCGAGGGGGGACTCGGAGGTCAGAGTCACATGCAGCCAGGAGTTCTTTTCTGCCCCGAAGGAGGCTATCCAATCACAGCTGTCGGATGTTGGTGAAGCGCAAACAGGAGAAGAGGCTCCTGGTAAGTGGATTTGATTTTGGGAATCACTGAAGCGAGTTGTTGGGAATAGGAGGGCTGCAGAAAGCAGGTTTGTCTCTCACCTCATGCCTAGTCTGAGCTGACAGAACAGGCTGTTGATTGACTCCTTCAGCAGTGAGATATCTTCCATAATGATTACATCCCGTGGAAAGTGTGGGGACAGGAATGATTATCAGGCCTTTCCTACGGTGCTGGGTCGTCCCAAGAGCTACGTGCTCGGTGTACAGCAGAGTATGGGAAAAGTGATTTCCCCTACCCCCACGGCTACTCACCATTTTGGGAGTCTTGTGGCTCGTGTGCTTACCTGGGATCAGCCAATTTAGTGACAGGTGTGTGAGGACTGGCTGTGTTTTAAATCACTGAATCAGTGTTTGTGTTGCAAACAATACTGCTTCTGTGCAATGTTGCATTTAAACTTCACAGAGATGACCTTGGGAGCCCAGCCTCCCTCTTTGTTATTGGCTCCACAGAATTAGAAAGTGACCAAGAGGAACTAAGGAGGACTTTCTGCATGATGTTATGATGCACTCCGCTGCTGAGAGACAGGAAGCGAAGGAGCAGCGGGACAGTTAGGAGAGGGACTGAAAGGAGAACATGGCTCACCAGAATGAAGCCATGAAGCGGATTTTAAATGTTATGGAGCACCAAGCAGACATGCTCCAAGCAATATTAGCTCCTCAGACTGAACAGCTCCACACCCATCCTCCCCTGAAGTCGCTGTCTCAAACTCTTTCCCATGCTCCCCCCAGCCACCACCAACACACTCTTATCAACCTCCTGGCTCCATTCTATACCTGCGGCATCCCACTCCTCCCCCCTCACAATCCAGCACTGCTGACTCCCACTTCCCACTGCACTCAACACCTGTCCCTCTGCAGTTTGGTCCTGCTGAAGTACAGTACCTGCTGCATTGTATTCCAAAGGAAATGGCTGGATATGATACCTGTGTAAGCAGTGTCAGGATGAGCTCTACCCTGACATCTGGTGGTGAATTGCAGGAATTGCAGTGAATTGTGGAAAAGAGCTTCTCATTTGCATAGGCAAACCCACCACGCCTAGCCTGAGCTCACAGCAGCCCAAATGGTCACTTTGGCTGCTGTGGAATCCCCAGTTTCCCTGTTATTGGGGCAGAAATGATAGTGGTGTTACTCTGATTATGTGAATCAAGGATTATGGACATATATTTGTTATGCACTTGTTTGTTATGATGGAGGGACTCACCATCATTTAGGTAGCACTCACTGGGCAAGGGACAGAAGTTCAAACTCACTGAATTTGAGAGAGACCATGGATAGGCATCTATTTTTGGGGGGAGGGCCTTGTCTAAGGGCCCTACAGGCCTATTGCACCTTGCCTCTCTCCACTGTGGAATGTCAGAGCTATATTTTGATTCCATTAGGAGTCTAGATTCTGCCTGCTGAGCTGGATTCACTTTGGGTCAAGTAGTACACCTGCACTAAGGCCCCCCCTACTAAAAGCTGAAATCACTTAAGAGCGGAAATCACTGAGCACTGTGTTAAGTAGGGAGGCCTAAAGATATATTGCTGAGCAGTTGGTGGAGCTGAGCAGTTCGTTTAGCTGGCAGAGAGGAGCAGCAGACTCAGCTGAGCAGTTCCTGGGTGCTGTTCGTGTGGCTGGCAGAGAAGAGCAGAGGACTCAGCCGAGCAGTTCCTGGGTGCCATTCGTGCGGCTGCCAGAGCGGAGCAGTTGACTGAGCCAAGCAGGTCTTGGGCGCAGTTTGTGTCGCTGGCAGACTGGAGCAGAGCTGCTAATGGAGCTGAGCTGTTCTTGAGACGGCTGGCGGAGTGGCTCATTGTGAGGGTGGCAGCAGAACCCCACGGAGAGGCGGGGCAGTCGGCCTTGGATCACGTAAGGTGCCGCTTAACCTGGCCCTCCATTTGTACCCAGGTTGGGAGGTTGAACTCTACAGAGACTTTTGGGGTTGATGGACTCAAGAGCCAAAGGGAAGGACACAGCCCATTTGCTTGTGCGGGGGGAGCTTCTGGTTCGTGGTTTGTTTTATGAATCCTCTTTGTGGTGTTTCCCCAATAATACCACATTGTTTCTCTCTGTTATTAAAAGGCTTTTGGTACACTCAGAGTCTGTGCTTGCGAGAGGGGAAGTACTGCCTCTTAGAGGCACCCAGAGGGGTGATATATGGTTGTCCTAAGTCAATGGGTGGGGGCTCGAGCCGGTTTTATATTGTGTTATTAGAATGCAACCCTTGGATACTGAACCCAGCCCTTGTTGCTGCCAACTCTGATGGGCAGAAGGGTTACATTTTTGGGGGCTCGTCCGGGATCAAAAATGTCACAGAGAATATGAATGCTATTTAAAAAACTGGAAGATTAATTTCGTAGAGCTAGTCTGTAGGAGAGATTGTGAAAATGTAATGGAATAATAGTCAACTCTTGCATGCCAAAAGTCATGGAAAACAGGAGAGATTCCAGAGGACTTCCAGAGGGTTATAGTGCCAACCTAGAAAAAGGGAAATAAGATGGTGGAAGCAACTTGATCTCTGAGCAGCTCTTCACTGACTGCAGTGTGTGTGCCTGGAGAGTGGAGGAGCATGAAAGGTGTGGAGAATTTGGGACCTAGCATAGCTTATTGTTTTAAACTAGCCCTAGGTGGTGGTAGGGCTATTAGATCATTCAGTCCATTCCCCAAACAGTGTAGGAGTGTTCCTTAGTGTGTTCTCTGGTACTTTATTTGAAAAGTCACAAGCAATGAGGAGTGGGACGATTATTCCAGTTTAATAGATCTCACTATTGAGAAGCATTGGCCCCCTTCAGTATATCGTATATCAAATTAAAGTATAATAAGAAAAGAGGAAACATGCAGACTTTTACAATAAGATCTTTTGAACATTCATATAACACTGTAGTGAGTGGGCCAGAAAATGCTACTGCTGTCACTTAAACATCTGCATAAACCTATATGAAAATTAGACCTGGGAAAGAGCTGCTGGGATTTAATTTGCACATCGTTATAGCTGTCTTTAAAAAGGTGTATTTAAGGAATGCTAAGAAAAATCAGTTTTATAGTTTGGGAAATGTGGGAGTGTTTTTGTATTGCATTTTGTGTTGTTAAAATGTAGGTCAGGTACCTCAAAATGTAAGGCCTGCCCTGTAAGCGCTTCAGTAAGTTTAGCCAAATGTTCTATGCTCTCCAATTGCTGCTAAGAAGCAAAATGTCTTTGAGTCAAGAAATGCTTTAGCCTTGTCCACATAAGTAAAAATAGACTAGGTGCTATCAAAAGTAACTGACAATTCTGAAAGATAAAACACAACCACAGCCAGTATTTCAACATAATCAGATATGTGCCTCCTGAGCTGAGTGGATTGAAACACATATGGGAAGGGTAGCAATGGTTCCTTGAATAAAGAGCCATTTTTCTTCTCTACTACATCATTAAAATGGGTTTCTTGTCAGCCAAAAAGAAGAAAGAAGCAATGAGAAGGGGGCAGAGAGTGAGGGACTGGCCATTTTTAAAGCTCACTTGTATCCAGCAAGGTGCAGATAGCTACCCCAGTTTGTGTTTATAAGTTTGTTCCTTGGTGGGTCCTGTAGGTTGGAGCTCCTACAATTCCCAGGAGACACCAGAGGAGGAGAAGAATGAGTGGGGGGGGGGGGGAGAAGAATGTGAGCACTATGAAAGAGTGAAGGGAATAAACCTTACTTTTGCTGTTATCACATTTTCTGAGTTTTCCTCAAAGGCGGTTCAGATGCAAACCAAACTGGCACTGAGTATATGAGACTCAGAGAAATAGAACTCTAATTTAGCCAAGCGCCTCGTGATACCTACTGCAGTGATCTGCTGTTGCTGCTCCCAGGGAAACTCCACAGGCCTAAAGCCTGCTGTTCTCTGCAACTGTAGCTTGCTGAGAAGTGAAATTTAAAGGGGCAGTGCCTCTTTGGTCATAGTGCTCCTATTTCCCAGCTGTTAGGTACCTCTACAGTCCTACGTGCCCCAGCTTGCTTCCACACTTATTACATTACACAAGTTCTGCCTCCACCATTTTTCATACCTCCCCCATGAGATCCTCTGTTCCCCTGGGAACAATGGAAGTCTTACTTCAGCACCTATGTGCTCTCTATAGAAACTTCTACTTACACTCCAGAAAAGCTGAAGGCCTTGCTGCTTCATTGTCTTGGTCTTGAAGGGCAATGAATCTTCAAGCATCTCCTGTTAAAAACTTTCCACAAGATGAGACTTCATAGGATGCTGCCCTCTGAGCCCTAGATGCTCATTTTAATCCTCTACTAAATGTTGTTGCTGAATACGTCAGGTTCTGTTTCGATGTACAGGTGCCTCACAAACCCATTGACCATTACATAGCTGCATTACATGAGTTGAGTTCAACCTGTGAATTTGCCAGTTTCTTGGATGAAATGATTGGGGATCAAATTGTCATGAAGACAACCAGTTCCAAGATGTGTGAATAACATCTCATGATAAAAGTCCTTACCTAAAAGAAAACTGCAGAAACTGCTCAATGAGTGGAAAGCGCCATCTACTGTGCTAAGTCACTTTCCACAACACCAGATGTTTTCCAGCCTGCAGAGGTTAATGCAGTCCAATAAAAGTCTGCTACTTGCAAAACTCCTAAGTCTACATCCACGATGCCTTTATCCTTCCACACATCACATAGCTACCAATGCTACAGATGCAGTGACCTTGGTCACAAGGTAGACTGTCAAGGGTGAGTGCCAAGAAATCAGTAAACAAGAAGTGCAACAAAAAAGAACATTTTGCTGAAGTCCGTAAGTCTGCCGTCATTGTTGTGTCTGGCATTCTCACAGATAAGGATGAGGGCAAACTGAATGTGACAGGAGATCACCACACCATCGCACATTGCCAAGTGCAAGACAGCTCCCATGAGATGAGCATATCAGTGGGGTCTGGTTCACCTTATAATTCTCAACCAACTCTATGCTATATACCAGTTCCCAAAGTGAGTTGCATCCTCCAGACATATACCTGGAGGGTATAGTGGCTCTCCCATCCCCATCAGTGGCTATTTTACAGATATCCTTGAATAAAAAGGCTATATTGCCCAACGGAAAATCTGTGTGACCCAAAGGGAGTTTCTGTAGCATATTGGGAGAACTTCCTGGTTCTTGCCTGACAGTGATGATAGCCAATCTATATCTGTAGGAATTGCTCCACCACCTACTCTTGTTCCTGACTCATCAGGTATTAGAAGAAGTATGAGACAAAGAAGACTGCCTGAAAAGACTGGAAGATTTTGTTACTGGATTTAAGTGATGGATTGGGAAATGAGTGTTTAAAATTTAATAATGGTTATTCTCAAGGGGAAGTGTGTGTTTCAGCTAGTGAGATGCATATAGATACCCCAGTTTGTGTTTGTAGTAAGTTTGTTCCAAGATTCCTATAGCTTTAAGTCGAGGAACTACAATTTCCTCCACTGGTGCATCCTGGAGGCAGAGGGAGACAGGGAAAAAAGGAGAAGGAAAGGAAGAATGTGAGCTCTGTGAGCCAGTGAAGAGAATAAACTGCACCTTTGCTGTTAGTGCTGCTTGCTGTGTGCTCTGTAATATCTGTGAGAGTAAGGGGGAGAATGTGAGCTCTGTGAGCCAGTGAAGGGAATAAACTGCACCTTTGCTGTTATCAAGCTTCTCACCAAGTCTTCCTCAAAGGGGTTAAGGTACAAAAAAATCACTTCATATATCTGCATAATGTCAGTGAAAGGGGCATGACACTCGTGTCTTCAGGAACTCTGGTCTGATTGAACAGCTGCAGGAAGGTACTTACTTCCCCAACCAGAAAATTACTGTTGGGGATGTTGAAATGTCAATAGTTATCCTCAGGGACCCAGCCTACCCCTTAATGACATGGCTTATGAAGCTGTACACAGGCAGCCTAGACAGTAGTAAGAAGCAGTTCAGCTATAGACTGAGCAAGTGCAGAATGGTGGTAGAATGTGCATTTGGATATTTAAAAGCTTGCTGGTGCTGTTAGACCTCAGTGAAACCAGTGAGGTTAGACCTCAGTGAAACCAGTGAGGTTAGACCTCAGTGAAACCAGTATTGCTATTGCTGCTTGCTGTGTGCTCTATAATATCTGTGAGAGTAGGGGAGACATTAATGGTGGGGTGAGAGGTCGAGGCAAATTGCCTGGTGGCCAATTTCATGCAGCCAGACACCAATGCGATTAGAAGAGCACAGCAGGGTGCGCTGCACATCAGAGAAGCTTTGAAAACCAGTTTCATGATTGGCCAGGCTACAGTATGACAGTCGTGTTTGTTCTCCTTGATGCAAACCCGCCCCCTTTGTTGACTATAATCCCCTGTAAGTCAACTGCCCTCCCCCCTTTGATCACAGTTTGCAGAAGAAATAGTCACTATTGTTTTAAAACCATTCTTTATTAGTTGATTAAAAACACAAGGAGCTAAATTAGAAGGTAGCCCAAGTGGGGTGGGGGAAGAGGGAAGGAATGGTTGGGATGGGGGAGGAGGTGAGGAAGGAAGGACAAGGCCACACTAGGAATAAAAATTTAGGATACGCCAGCCTTCTGCTGCTTAGGCAATCCTCTGGGGGTGGAGTGGATGGGTTCCCAGATTCTCCCCCCAATCCGTGTTCTTGGGCATCTGGGTGAGGAGGCTATGGAATTTGGGGAGGAGTGAGGGTGGTTACACAGGGGATGCAGCGGCGCTCTGTTCTCTTGCTACCTTTCCTGCATAAGATCCACCAGGCCACGGAGCGTCAGTTTTCTCCCCCATCAGTTTGAGCATGGCATCCTGCCTGCTCTCATTGCACTCTTGCCTCCTCTCATTGCGCACCTCCCTCCTCTCATCATGTACATTTAGCGCTTTCCAGGACTCTGCCATTGTTTGCCTCCATGAATTCAGCTGTACCCTGTCAGTGTGGGAGGACTCCATAAGCTCTGCAAACATGTGGTCCCAAGTGTGTTTTTTCTGCCTTCTAATCTGGGCCAGCCTCTGGGATGGAAAGGATAGGGGCCACATTGAAACATTTGCACTGGAGGAGGAGAAAAAGGGAGGGTAAAATTTTAAAAGATACATTTTAGAGAACAAAGAGGAGACTCTCTCAGTGAAACAGGCAATTCATAATACACAGCACCTGTTCTTTCTGTACAAAATCACATTTTGCCTTTTATATTGAAGTGCCTGCCGGTTTGGTGTGACTGAGGCATCACATGTGGCTGGGCAACAGAATTCAGCCTGGGGGGTGGTTAGAGGTCTCTGGAAGGGGCAGTCATGGGATGGGGGGGATTGGATGGGTCAGGGATTCTGAGGGGACAGTCAGGGGGTGGGAAGTGGGACGGGGCCAGATTGGGGGTGGGGCCTTCCCTACCCGGCCCTCCATATAATTTTGTAAACCCAATGTGGCCCTCGGGCCAAAAAGTTTGCCCACCCCTGCCCTAGGGGCACATGGGGTTCTGCTTCTTCTGCCTTCATTACATGTGGGAATGCTTTCAAACTATGGCATCCTCCTTTCTCATGCCAAGCAATTCCTGGTTGCCCATTCAAAAGGATGACCTGCAGTCTCTCTGGGATGATCACCACACACACACACACACACACACACACACCCTCCCATCGCGTGGCCCTGATCAGGAATGAGCCATGTACAGTCCAGCATGAACTGACACCTCTGAATGTCCCCTTAAACAAATCCCTCTATTTCAACCAGGTGCCCATGAATGATATTACTCTCATGAGGCTAACAGAGAGAGATAAAGAATTAATGTTGCTTGAATCTGCCCCGAACCCAGGAGTTTTCGCTGCCATGCTGTGTTCTGCAATGATTCCAGACTACTTGCTACTAGCTTGTCAGGGTAAAGTGTCCTACCATGGACGATGGAATAAGGCAGCCCTACCCAGAAACTTTCTACAGAGGCTTTCAGCGTACCTCCAGGAGAGCTTCATGGAGATGTCCCTGGAGGATTCACACGCCATCCCCAGACACGTTAACAGACTTTTCCAGTAGCTGCACAAGTCTTGAGGGCAAAGGAAACATTAAACACACTTTGTTTTAAACCCTGTATCGTATTTACAAAGGCGCACTCACCAGAACTGCCAGCTCTGGCGTCATGGTCCGGGAGCTCGCCTTGGGAAGGTATGGGGGCTGGTATTGGCTCCAGGGTGATGAACAGTTCCTGGCTGCCAGAGAGAACGGATTCACCGCTTGCTGCCTGTGCCCTGTTCTTCTCCTGCTCCAAAAAATCATCCTTTCTGCTCTGTGAGACTTCCCGCTTGCAGGTGTCCATGGACACTGGTGGGGTAGTAGTGGCGTCTCCCCCACCCCCAGAATTGCATGCAGCTCATTGTAGTAGAGGCATGTATGGGACTGTGATCTGAAGCGACCGTTTGCCTCTTTTGTTTTTTGGTAGCCTTGCCTGAGCTTCTTGATTTTCACACGGCACTGCTGTGTATCCCTGGAGTAGCCTCTGTCTGTCATGCCCCTGGAGATTTTCGCATATATGTTTGCGTTCCGTTTTTTTGAATGGCGTTCTGCCTGAACAGATTCTTCTCCCCATACTGCGATGAGATCCAGTACCTCCCATTCGGTCCATGCTGGAGCTCATTTGCAAATCTGGGACTGAATAGTCTCCTGTGCTGGTGAGGTCTGCATAGTCATCAGTGCTGATGATCTCACCATGGTGTCCAAACAGAAAATGAAATTCAAAAGTCCCGTGGCTTTTCCTGACTACCTGGCTAGTGCATCTGAGTTGAAAGTGTTGTCCAGAACGGTCACAATGGAGCATTCTGGGATAGCTCCCGGAGGCCAATACCATCGAATTGTGTTCAAAGTACCTCAAATTTGGAACAGTGAAGTCGATTTTACTGCTACTCCCCTTGCTGAGAAGGAATACAGAAACCGGTTTTAAGAGCCCTTTAAGTCGAAAAAATGGGGTTGGTTGTGTGGACGGATTTAATTTTAATTTGACATAATGTGTCTAAATTCGACATAATCGCGTACTACAGACCAGGCCTTAGATAACCTAGACATCAACTGTTGCAATGCATTAGCAGACACACACCTCATGATGCATCCTACTACAGAATAACCCCTATGGGTCTCAGGTCATGTAAGATCTGCAGGTGAACGCCAGCTTGCTGAAAAAGAGCATCCAGTGTTGCTAATTCCAAATGTTCCAAAAAATCACAAGTAAGGCCCTAAAGAAACTTAAGATGAATTATGAGAATATATAACCCTAAATAATTAGGTTCTCCCTTATTTGTTTGAGACTTAGGGTGCACTTTGATCGCTTTTTCAAGCTTTTCTTGGTAGCATGAGGTCAAGAAGCATCCTTTCTTTTTAGATGAGTGCTAAGGTTCTCAGGTAAACATGGGACCTCAGCAGCTGGAACTTCAAAAAAAGCATCAAATATTATGGGACTCATGATAAAATTGCAAAAGTTGGCAATACTTTGGCTGCTTCCCCATGAATGTGTGAGAAGAAGCCAGAATATGAATTTGATTTGCAAAAAGCTTTAAGTTTTTGCTTTCTTAGGTGTTTATTAATAACAAAAGTAAAACTGAAAATATCTTGTCAGTGTTGATACTGCCCCTTGAAACGATATAATTGTATGCATGGTGTAGATTACACAATAATGTATGTTCTATTACTGGTGTGAATTATGTACTGTAATTACACTTTGGGCCCTAACATTTTCAAGAGCTAATGAGAGGAATTTTATTATCAGGCCAATGTGGACAACTGTCTAGTTACTATGTAACTGAGATATTTGGTTAACATAGAACTGACAAGGGTGTTATTTCCTAATTAGTGCCTTAGAAAACTGAAATTATTTACAACAGTGACATTTGATATATTGTATTTGCTAACACTGCATTGCACTGTGATAGCCATGGAAATCAAGAATCTTTAATAACTAGACTTTACAATTTAAAAATGTTTGATTCTTGATGGAGTCTCCTTTTCTTACTGTGAACAATAATGTGTGCAGGGAATTTACTTTATATCTCTGAAGTGTATTTTATTATATTGAAATTAAATTGATTTAGCCATTGTAGTGGCTTGTAGTGGCTCCTCCCTGGCAGAATAAGAGGGAGACCAGTCTACCCTGTGACTAGAGCCATTCAGAGATCAAGAATACTGTAAAGTTACTGATATAGTTTCTTCTCAGTTACGTAGTTCCCTGCACTCTGATTTGCATATGATGAAGGATCAGCATTTATTTATATGAGGATAAGGTTATTGCTTTATGAATAGGATGTATTCTCAAGTTGCAGGAGTCAACTTTGTGTTCCTATATTGCACCTTCCATCTGTGGATTTCCAAGCACCTTGCAAATCTTAAAGGTGACTTGAAAAGGAAAAGAACAAAAAATTAGGCTAATGACTCAGTCTATCCTTGAAAACTGTATGATGACTGGAGAAACAGTGAATTAATGACAAAAATTATGAGAGTGAAAGCTGATCGAATGAGAAGGGAAGGGATTTTTAGTGGGACTGTTCAAAACTGTTTTCTTTGTGGGTTTTTTTTTAACACTTTATTTAACTTCAGTTAGTAGCATGTTGGAGGAAAGACAGGCTTTATTATATATTATTATATGTTCTTCCTAGCCATCTCTGATTTATTATTTATGTTTTTACTCTCCCCTCTACTCATCCTCATCACGTGTCAGAAAGGAGTTAATGGTGAGAGAGGAAAAAGAAGACCGTGTGTGTGTGAGAGAGAGATAGAGAGAGATTTAAAATGTACAAATACAATGTAATTAATTAACAAATGAATTATTGGGTGTGAGGATTACAGTGATTAATCTTTCCTAAATAGCAACTGGGACTAGGGATGCAGACTGAAAGGACCAAAGATAGATGGGTTGGTGAGGTAATAAGGGAATGAAAAGTTCAGGTAACAAGTTTGTTGTGGTATATTGTTCTGTGTAGAAGCTGTACTGAATCAGAACGTATACTGTAATTAGAAATAACCATACACTTACCAGTGAATCTGCCATTATAGACCTGATTCAAAGCCCACTGAAGTGAATGGGAGACTTTCTTTGACTTCAGTGGGCTTCATGACTGGCTACTGTTGGATGTTTGTATTGTATTATTGTTATTGAGAAATTGTAACTGGTTGTTGGTCAGTAGAGCATCCCATTGCTCTGGATGGCTGAGATGGCCTAATTTCAGTACCATTTTCTTTAATCTGTAGTAAATACAGAATATTATGTAAATGAATAGCATTCAAAGGAAGGAAAGAAATCACAGGAAAACATTAATGACAAGATCCCCTGCTGTTCTGAAGCAACTGTCTCTCACTTTTTCTAAACTAGGCTGCATAAATATTGATTTTCCCTGAGTATGCCCTACATTCATTTTCACAGACATGATAAATGTGCTTGAGAATGAGAGATCAATCTTACTTTCCTGCACAATAAATATATGCACATTTCAGAGTGCATGTAGATAATGCAAATTCTCAATTCTCAAGCCTGCCACTTAATCATTGAGTTATGTAAGAAAAATGTTAATCTTAGCTATTCAATATTTAAAAATATATTTGCATTAATCCCAATAAAAACATTTAAAATGTATTCAAATCACATTTCAATTATAATTATAATGGGAACATTTACTGTATTTTCCCCTTATATTTAGTCATCTTATTTTTTTTATACAATATTCTATTTAAATGAAGTTGTAACCCGAAATATTGATATAACCATGTTGCTTTTCCACCCCATCTCCCTTAACCCTGTTGTGGTTTCTTTTGGTTTGAGGCCAGAGGCAGCCATCCTTGACTCCATCCAGCACACCTATCTCAACTTCTATTATTCTCCCTCTTCTTCCCAACTCAAATTCAAGGGAATGTTCAATTAAATTGAAAGGGAACAAATGCAAAGTTGATAAAAGGAGATACTTGTTCACAGAATGACGTGCCAGAACTCGCTGCTACGCAATATCATTGAGGCCAAAATCTTAGCAGGATAAAAAAAAGGACTGGGTAACAAACATATCCAGAGTTACAATAATAAATATGATTTTTTAAAAAAGAGTTTTTAAAGGGATAGACACACCCTCATGCTTCAGGAGATAAGCCAGCCTCCAACTAAAGTTATTTTGGAAGAAGTATTTTGTGGGCAGCTCATCCCACAATTTCAGGGGCGGTGGGTCTTTGCACCTTTTCCTGACGCAAATGTCACTGTTGGTGACAGGACACTGAACTAGAAGGACCAGTGGTCTGATCCAGCATGGCAATTCTTATTTTTCTGAATAGAAAGGCATAGTATTTTTTCTTTCTGAATACTGACTTTCTTCAAATATATCGGAGTGTGAGCAAACATGTAACTAGACCTGAAGGCACTTGAAAACTCAAGCTAGTGCAGACAGTGGGTGCCCATGTACTTTGTAATCCTTCATTACACTTGTGCTCTAGAGCCTGCACTGACTTCCAATCTATTACTGAGTGCAACTCACGTTGCTGATTTGATCTGTAAGGCTCTTCAGGGTTTTTATTCTGTGTTCCTAGAGACTGTGAGTGAAATACTGGTCATGTTGAAGTCAATGGGAGTTCTCTCATTGACTTCAATAGAACCAGGATTTCCTTCTGCTGCTCTCATGTGATACTGTGGAAGTTCAGAACTGGCACATGCAAACTAACAGCCCCCAGATTTGACTGTCGGGGCTGAGGCAGAAGATTCCTAGGGGAGGATCCTGATTCGGGATTTTACTCCTCCAGCCTCTCTTGGAGGCTCCGAGAGGGTTGCGTGAGGGGTTTCTGGGGAGCTGTATGTATGGGGGGATGTTAATTGCTTTATTGTCATTAATGGTATATTCACAGAATTTTTTTACTTTGATTTTTATTTAATTCACCTAAGTATGAATCAGAAGGAATCAGAATTGACGGACAACAGTTAATGCATCTTCTCTTCGTTGATGATTGTGTAATACTAGCAAAGGACACAGCAGAACCAGAGAACAAATTGCAGCAACTGCAAACACTTTCGCATGACAATGGGTTGGAAGCGAACACGTTGAAAATGAAGTGGATGTGGAAAGAGCATTGTGCAGAAGGAATCATCGCTGTAAATGGGAAAGAAATTGAGGAGGTTGACAAATATATTTACCTGGGTCAGTAGCTGAGCAAAGACAACTCATTCGAAGGGAAATGCTATAGGACAAGAAAGGCGGGGTGGGCAAGTTTCAACAAAATAAAGACGTCTCTAACAGATGATGAACTGCCCATGAGGAAAAGAAAATGATGGTTTAATTCCATTGTTCTGCCAGCAATGATATACAGAGCAGAAAGCTGGTCAATGACAAAAGCGGAGGAAGAAAAATTTGTGGTCACCCAGAGAACAATGGAAAGGTGAATGTGTACAGCGGTATCCAACAGAAATTCAATGCTAGCCACACTTGTGGTTTTGAATTTTTCTTATTAGCCACATTATTAAAAAGCCACATGCATTAGCCACAATTCAATAGCGTATTAGTCACATGTGGCTAGTGGCGAATGTATTGGACACTGCTGGGTAAGATATCGCTCTGTGATCATATGTTGAATGAGGAAATCAGAAGGCGCACAGAGGTGACCAATGTAGTTCAGGCGATATATGACCCAAAGAAAAGATGGGTGCATCATGTAGTCTGAAGACAAAACAATAGGTGGATAACCCGCATCAGTGACTGGGTCCCCAAAGATCAAAGTGATCGCTGGGCAGACTGAAAACATACTGATCCCAGGACAAAACTCTTTTTGGCCAGAAATTGAAAGAATGTGCTCACAACAAAATAGAATGGTGTGTTTGTGGAGAGAGAGATGAGGACAAGTCGGACAAAGGTGAAGTATGAATATTGTTTTATATTTAAGTAACTTTTAATAAGCTATATATTTTATGTGCTTCAGAAGCTAAATAAAAATAACTTTTGAAAATTAATTAACTGATGCATTTGGTCCATACTATTAGTTAATCATTGTAGAAGCAGCTGGAGGCAGGTGATAGGCACCTTGTACAAACAGAAAACAATAAACATTTAGAAATTTTTCCTTTGACTTTGCCCACGCTCACATCAAAATTTACTCTAATCAGACTTAAAATATGGGAATTTCTAAATTGGAAACAAGTCTCTGTTATTAATATGATAGATTCTTAGTCTTTTATCGCACATCCTCTTTTAGCACTAGAGACTGTGACATGAATGATTTAAGGAATTTGCTTACTGGAAGCTTGTGATGCTATAGTGAAAAACTACCGAATACTGTGGGTCATTCCAAACTTGCTAATGGTTGCTGTTCAGGTTTATCGCTGATGTTTCAAACAGCTGTGTTTGAGTCATTGTGTTAGTTTATAGCTTTCTGAATCCACATTAATCCTGTTCAGATTTATTAATGATGAACTTGTTCTTCAGGGAGTTGTACAGTTCTGGAACACAACAAAAGTTTGAACAAGAAAATATCAACTTAAGGGAAAATACTTGAGGGGGAAATAAGGGCATTATAAACGTTTGGAGGAGAACCTTTTAGTTTTTTAACATGCAATGGGGGAGACAAAACTTTTTTTTCCTTTAAATAAATAAATAAACAAACAAATCTGCATTTAGGGACAGGAGAGTGGCAGCGAGGTAAGAGGATTAATGAAAACTTTCTACCAATTAATCTTTCAGCTCTGAAGTCTGGGTTTGAGATTAATCCAGCACAAATTAAAAACAAAATCTTTAATAAATGTTGCTTTAATTTTAAGACAATATTTACTGTAATAATTTGGAATACTTTATATCCGCTAACATACTCCTGTAGTTTATAAGTCTAAGTGTTTTGGGGTTTTTTTCTGAATTTGTTTCTGCGGGTGCTGTTTTTGATAGCATCACAACTGCTGTCATCTCGAGCAACATATTGGAAAAATGTAAAAGAGGCCTGATGTTTTATTTGTAGCTCTTTAAATCTCTCCCTACACATGTGATGTGACACTGTTCCTAGAGCTGATAAAGGATCAACATCTTTGTGTTGAAAGTGATAGATATAATCAGAATAAGTTGGGGCCTTCTTAAATTTGCTAATGCATCCACACTTCTGATCTACTTTATACCAATGCTAACACAGTATTACAAAGAATTATACATTAACAGTCTAGCACAGTCTGGAAAAATACAATTGACAATGCTGATTATTTAGGAAATCCTTGTTTCATTGAAAACGATATGATCTAGCTATACCAAGGACCAACTTCAAATCTGGTCATAGCCTCAAACCAGTGGGAACTGTGGGACATCGCAGAAGTAGCATCCTCCCTTTTTGGGTTAGAGCAGGGGTGGGCAAACTTTCTGGCCCGAGGGCCACATTGGGGTTGCAAAACTGTATGGAGGGCCAGGTAGGGAAGGCTGTGCCTCCCCAAACAGCCTGGTCCCTGACCCTAATCCCCACGCATCCAACACCCCCTGCTATTTGTCTCCTGACCATCCCCTCCCGAGACCCCTGATCATAACTGTCCCCCCAGGACTCCACCCCCTATCCAGCCCCCCTGCTCCCTGTCCCATGATTTTCCCGACCCCTAAACATCCCCCCACACACCTACAGACCTCCTTGACTCCCATGCTTATTCAACCGCTCCTATTCCCCGTCCCCTGACTGCCCCCTCCCCCTGGAAACTCCACCCCATCTAAGTGCCCCCTGCTCTCTGTCCCCTAACTGCCTCCTGAGACCTTCTGCCTCTTATCTGCCCCCTGCCCCCTTAGCATGCCGCTCAGAGCAGCATGTCTGGCATCTGCACCACCTCGCAGGAGCATTCAGCCCGCTGCCCAGAGTGCTGCCCGCTCAGAGCCGTGACTGCGGGGAAGGGGGACTGTAGGGGAAGGGCCAGGGGTAGCCTCCTGGGAGTGCAAGGACTTGGCAGGATGATTCTGTGGGCCGGATGTGGCCTGTGGGCCATAGTTTGCTCACCTCTGGGTTAGAGGGAGCCTTACGTTATTTAACGGAGACCCCAATAATCAGAAATGACGATGAGCCTCTCAGTAGAACCCTATCCAGCCGATCAAGTCAGAATGAAATTAGTGACATGGGCCCAGATCCTTAACTGTATTTAGGCTCATAACTTCCATTGAAATCAAGGAATCTAAAAACCTTTAAGGATCTGGACAGTGGTTCCAATTCAAAGAGCATAGGCAAGAGCCACATATTCACTCTCTCCTATCTAGATTTCACAAGTGAGAAACAGAGGGCCTGGAATCTACTCGCAGCTTTGAAACTGACTCATTGTGTGACCATGAGAAAGTCACTTAACCTCTGTTTCTCCATTTTCCCCATTTGTAAAATGGAAATAATTATGCTTATCCGTCCTTTGGTAAAATGCTTTGAGAGCTACATATGAAAACTGTTAAATACTACTGAAAGCTAATTGGGTTTTTCAGCCTGGAAGAGGCTGTGGATTTGAAAAGATGGGCAAGCCATTACCAGAAATTATTGTACAGGTTAGAAACAGAAAATAAATACCAAACAAAATTTCAGGATCTCCCCCGCACCCTAAACATACAAATGCAAGTGCAAAGTATTATATAATATATGGCCTAATTCTTTTAGACACCATTTCAAAAAAGCATACCTATTGAGGCATGGTTCTTAAGCTGATGCTCAACTTTAAGCAAATATTTAAAATTACATATTTTCTTACATAATGATGGACTTACACATCTCCTTAAGTACTTTCCTGAACTGGGGCCTTAGACTACTGATAACACCTTTCATATGAGAACACTGACATGCATTTACAAAAAAAACGACATTGCTTTATTTTATATGGCCTCCCTTCTCATCCTTCCCCTGCTTCTTGGATTATTTTACTGTTGAAAATGCCTTGTCTTCTGTTGCAATATGTTAACACTTAAGCAAGCCTCTTTCTCTTTAGGGAAATTCTCTTTCTCTAGCAAAAATCGGCTATTAAAAAACCGAACTGAACAAGGCTCTAGATACCTTATAACAAAGCTGATGAATATTAATCCCTCCTTTCTGAACTAGATGCTGTTTCTTAGCTCCCATATTTTACTTTTTCTCCCCTTCACATCTTAACTGGGATTACTTCAATGTTTTTCCCCAACCCTTCGTATCCCTCCCATTCTTAAATATAGATCCTCATTAGCAGCAGTATTAATCCTGCTTACAGCAGGGAAACTATTAATATGATCTTTCCACTAGTATTTGTAAGTATTCACCTGCTTTTGATCCAGCACTGACTCGCCAGTAAAGTTTTATTTATTCAAGGACTGGAGAATGAGCAACTCTTGCTCAATGAGGTCACAGTATTATATCATTTTTAAGTTTAGTATTTAAAAATAAAGTGATAATTGCATATTCCACACAATAAACTTTTTTTAATGTAGTAAATTATCAAACTAATTATTTAACAAGGACTATATAATATACAGTGTACTGTTCCAATGGATAAAAAGACAGGATTACATTGCAAATCAAGACTTTCATTTTAGCTAAACTAAGAACTGTACAATTGCAAGTGCTGTAGGTTTAACAGAGTCAACACAACAAAGTGGCATTGAAGTGAGTTGACTGTGGGCCACATTCTCCCACCTATTTCTGCAATCAAAGAGGAGCTAAACCTCTAGAAACCAACAGGTGCCCTTACTATGCCCCCTATACAGTAGAAGCACTTCCTATCCTTGTACTTTAGTCTCAGAACTCCATACAGATTTGTGGGAATCAAGGAGTAGCTGCTGTGCTGCAGACTTCATAGATAGCTGAATGAGAATTAATACTACTTCAAGCATAACTCATATGGCTGGGTCTCCTCCCGAGGTGCAACTGTGCAGCTACAGGAGAAAGCAGCTGATGGCAGCAAGCCTTATATAAACATGCTGCCACAGCAGAGGTAGGCCAGTAGGGAAGTGCAGTTAGGTTGACATGGCTATGGTGTTTGGTGGTGTGAGTACTGTAGCTATGCTGATGTAACCCCTGGCATTGACATGGGTAGGTCAATAGATGAATTCTTTCACTGACCTAGCTACCGAGCTCAGAGAAGAATTTTCAGGATTAACTATGGTGTAATTAAGAACCCTTCTGTCACTGTAGGAAGCATCTACGCTACAGGAGAACAACTGCAGCACACTGGCTGTGCTGTTGTACTACTCTAGTGTAGACATATCCTCTCATGAATCTACTGGTTCCAGCCAGGCTTCCAAACAATCTTATGTCCCCTTTGTTGCCTCTAATCCTCTCTACCTCTCAGAGCTGCATGTGAAAGAAACTCTTGCACCGGGGTGGGCAAACTTTCTGACCCGAGGGTCACATCTGGTTATGGAAATTTTATGTTGGGCCATGAATGTTCATGAAATTGGGGATTGGGTGAGGGAAGGGATGAGGCCCTGGCTGGGGGCGCAGGCTCTGGGGTGGGGCCAGAAATGAGGAGCTCAGGGTGCTGGAAGGAGCTCCAGGCTGGGCAGGGGGTTAGGTGCAGGTGAGGGCTCCAACTGGGGCGTGTGGGCTCTGAGGTGCAGGAGGGTAGGACCGAGGGGTTTGGAGGATGAGAGGAGGATCAGGGATGGGGCAAAAGGTTGGGGTGCAGGAGCGGGTCAGGGTGCAGGTTCCAGTGGCGCTTACCTCAAGCAGCTCCCAGAAGCAGCGGCATGTCCCCCCCTACCTCCTACATGGAGGTGTGGCCAGGCGGCTCTGCGCGCTGACCCATCCATAGGCGCCGACCCTGCTGCTCCAACTGACCCCGTTTGCTACCCAGTGAGAGCTGAGGGGGTGGTGCTTGGGCAGGGGCAGCGTGCCGCATCCCCTGGCTGCCTCTATGTGTAGGAACTGGAGGTGTAACATGCTGCTGCTTCCGGGAGCCATGTGGAGCAAGCTCCCAACCCCACTCTCCAACAGGAGCTCAAGGGCCAGATTAAAACGTCTGAAAGGCCGAATGTGACTCCTGGGCCACAGTTTGCTCACCTCTGCTCTAGCAGATTCATCTCACAGTTTCATAGGCCTACTGTTCTCTTCCCACCAGTTTTTCAGTGGGCGGGTATACTATGTCCCCTCAGTTTAATGTAGTTTTTGTCAGAATTATTTCATAGTGATAAACTTAAATTATATGATTTCTTTTCAGTGTTTCAAGTTCAGAAAATTCATTAATATTGACAGATTCTGCTGGGAAGCTTCTAGATTGTGAATCATCCCTTTCTATTTATTGATAATAATCAATAAAAATATAGAAAATCAAAGAAAATATGAATACTTCACCTGCCCTGAGCCACAAAGATTAATCTTGAGAGTATCACAGTATAACAGCAGTTAATCCCTATCAACATTTCCAATTCCAATAAAAACAAACTGGTAAAAGGAGAATTAAGGTTGTAAATATCTCTCAGTTACTGGGAAATAAATCCTAACGAGAACAGTGTGTTTTTCACTAAAGATACAAACATGAGTCTGAATGTTCAAAGTTAAATTACATTTTTAAAAAATTAGAAAATTTGGGAAAAACACAATTGGTGAAATTCACTTTCCCAAATCAATCCTAAGTAGTCAGGCTTTATATAAGTGAAGTCTGTGGAGCCAGGGTCAGAACAGAGACTTTCTCATCAAAATTAAAAAAATGTGAATGCTCACAACCATGACTTTTTCTTTGTCCTTGTGCCCCAACTCAGGGATCACATAGTGGTAGGGGACTTGTCTTAGTGTTTTGCACCTGAGTGAATTTTACAATGCAGTGGTAACCCAAACACCCTTAACTTTAATCCAGTCCACCCTGTGGACTTCACTAGTTTGCTGCAGTAAGATAGGCAGGTGCATCTCATTTTAAGTACCACATTAATGGAGCCGGCCTATCAACAGGAAAGTATTATATTAAATCACCAGGGCTGGCTCTATGTGTTTTCCCTCCCCAAGCGAAAGAAAAAAAAAAACCATGGTGGGGAGGGGCTGGAGCAGAGACATGTCCCAAGATTGACCGGAATGCCACCCCTTAAGATCTGCTTTCTTTGCTGGTGCTTGAAGCCGGCCCTGTAAATCACTACTCAATTAACAGAGTTGTTTTATAGATTTGAGTAGTTCAGTGGGCAGAGTTTTCAGCTGAATTCACAGCTAGTGTAAATCAGCATAACTCTACAGATGCTAATGGTGCTATGCCATTTCATACCAGCTGAGAATCTGAACTGAGGTTGTTAGATGACTGTAGATATGCATATGCATACTATCTAATACTGGATTTTCTGTATGTTATGGATTTTAGAATAATCTTAACTTTGAACTTCCAGGTTTTTCTAATATTTCTTCTATTTGAGAAAACTGTTGTGTCCCTCTTTAGATAAATATTTACCAGCTTAACTCTAGGTCACAAAGGATTTCCTGGAAAATTTCTTTCCTTTTTTAAAAAAGGCTTAATATAATCCTAAGTGACAAAAGTCTCTTTTGAACTTCCTGGCTTCTTCTTCCTTGCCCCAAACCAGGATCATCCCGCCCTGTCTCCCATGTCCTTCTCTGTCTTCCTCCAGTCTCCCCAGACAAGTATTCCATATACCCCATTCCACCCCCTGCTGCACTTCAGATCGGACCATCTATACTGGGGCTGTGGTGTCTTTGCAAGGAACACATGGGGGGCTCAAACTGTTTAAGGAAAACACCTTTGATAACTACATAATTCTGGTAATTTTTGTTCACCTCCCCTCCCAAAAAAGTCAGAACCCATCACCACCTGCAAAGTATATTTGGACCTAAAATCTTGAAGAAAAGAGATGGTAAAGGAAATATATTCTGATTTGGACCCTTAATCTTTATTTTATTCATTTATACTAATTTAGGTCTTGTGTACAGTAAGAGTAAAGCCTGAATCTCCTCTCACTTAAATTGGATTAAATCAGATCAGGAGTAACTCCAGTTAAGTCAGTGGCATTACAGTTGTGAAAAATCAGCAGAAGTGACAATAGAGAATGTGGAAGGAAGTGGAGAGTCAGTGTCTAAATATCTAGACTGTGATAGACACAAAGCGGCATTTATGCTGCATATTTCCCCTTTCAAAGTTTTTTTAACATAAATTGGAGCCTTTAATAGCTGAGTGCAGCATTCAACTGCTGTTAATTTATGTTCTGGATGTGATTCTGGCTATTTAGCTTAGAAAGAATTCCAAAGATGCTTTTGCTTTCAGTTAGACCTAAGGCTATACTCAAGATTACTGCAGATTCAGAAAACAGCAATTACTTTAAAAATCACTCTTTTCTAAAGGACAACAGTCTACCAGTGAAAATAAACTTGTGAGCCTCCTTTAGACAAAGTTTAAGATATATTGTATTTACATCATAAGTTTTTTAGAGAAGACTTTGAGTTTCTTCTGTGAAGTGAGCAACACACTTTTACAGGATAAAGATGATGATAATGTACAAATGGACACAGCTGCTTTGTTGTTTCTCTTTAAATTATAAATATGTTTTTTAAAAAATCACAAGTTTTGCAGTAGGTTTCATAGTTGGTGTTGTTTCACTGACACGAGAGAGATTATTTTAGGGTCCTTAGAGGTGAAGATTTGTTTCTGTCTCCCAGAATGTTGTTGATACTTGGTTAATAGCCAAAAGCAATGAGTTTAGTGCAGTCGGTAGCATTTTTAAAAAATATTTGGCAAAACATTTAACTGCAACTTTACAAAATTTACTAAATGGGGATACAAATCGTAAGCAGTTAGAACCTGATCCCAGGGACATCACTCAGCTAAAACTCCCCCTTGACTTCAGCAGCAGTTGTGCCTAAATTAATATTGTAGGATTGTGCACTTACAATATTAAAACTCATGCTTTCACATAGTTACGTGTATTTACCAAATATTTTCCATTTAATACATTATTTTATTTTGAGGCATATCTTTTTGGACAATTTTGCAGCATCATTGTTGCTACTATGCAATTTTAAAAAAACAAAGTATTTTAATTCAGTTTTCAGTGCTTTAAATGCATACCTGCCCTACAACCACTTCTCTGTGCACCAAACACATGCATCAGCCATACAAGTTTTTTCACAGTTGTATGCCTGTTTGTCCATCCTGGTTCCAGTCTGAAGAGATCATCCTCTATAGATGAGAATGTAGCTCAGACTCCTCTTATTAATTTGTTGGCCACTTTACTGAAACAGCAAACAGGGTTGCCATTTCAAATTTTTAAAAATTATGTGGATATGGTAAATGGACTTGGAAGATTGTTTTATGTAGGCCCTTAAGAAGCTATCAGCTTTCAAATGCTGTTGCCTTAACTCAGTTTTAAACTGCTGAAAGGAAGTACATGTAGGTTTCATTATCAGTGCCTTGGGCCATACAGGTTCCCAGGAACAGGTGGATTTATTTTTGAGAAAGCTCAGGATATAATATAATCACTGCATAAAAGGCAAGGTCCCACTATAGATTTTACAACTAATTAAGCCATGTGATGAGTGGTAGCGAATGGCATAGTTCAAAGTTAATGGTGAGGTCCCCTGGACATTCTTAGCTAATCTGTTCTTGATTCAGTTTCCTAACCCTCATTGTGGTATCTGAGAATAAATGGACCCGTGTTCAGTACATTTATGATCTGGAAGAAGTGTGAAGAGAAGTTTCCTAGTGATGGTAAATCGGTTTTAATGATTAAAAGGGAAGCAGGACCCAGGCCCATAAGCCTAACCAAGCCTCTGGATGCTGCTGTAACCAACCACCGCGGAAGACGTCAGGTTGGACTTAAGCACGCTGGGGAGTTGAGCAACGCACGGGGTCGGAGGAGGTAAATGTGCCTGGGGCCGGGTGGCTGCCAGCTGCGGGGGAACCGGCCCGGGCTGGGGGCGGGCAGAGCGCTGCGGGGAGCAGGGGGGGTTAACAGGAGGCTGCAGGCAAAGCCACCTCGGTGTGTGCAGCCGCAGGTGAAGTGTTTCTGACAGGCCCCCGCCCTGGGGCAGTCACACGAGCAGGTACGGGCGGGCGCCGTGGGGACAAGAAGGCGGGAACCTCGCTCCCTTTGGAGAGAGAAGGGGCGAGCGGGGGTTGCTGGGACTTGTAGTTCGTGCGTGGGGGTTGCCCTATGGGAGCCGGCCGTGGACTCGGTTTCCCAGCAAGCCTTGCTCGTCCCCTGCCGTCACCTTGAGTTTCTCATCGGGGCCCCGCCCCTCCGCGGCAGGGATGGCGTCAACCTGGGACGAGTATTCACGAGCCCGCCCCCTTCGCTCCTCCCTGGGTGCTCTTGTAAATAGAACGTCGGGGTTGCTTAATATTCATGAGGCTCCGGGGAGGGGAGGGGAGGCGGGAAGGCGGCTCCTCTCTCTGTCCCTAATGGCGCTCGCGACAGCTGTGGAGCGCGGCTGAGCCGAACGCGCGGAGGCACCGACCGACGGAATGTTCCCCATTGCTACATAATCCGCCTCTGGAACGCGGCGCCTCTCTCCGTTCTGTCTCCCCGCCCCTCTCGTCCTGCGGGTTCTGAGCGGCGCTGCCCCGGGGAGGAGGCGGCATCCCCAGCCCCCGGGCAATGGAGCCCGCGCAGCAGCGAGCGAGAGAAGCCCCGGCGGCGGCGGCGGCGCGGAGCACCAGCAGCAGCAGCGTGGAGCAGCGGGGCAGCTCCCCGGGCGAGAGGAGCCGGGCACCGCCGGGCACGGAGAGCAGCGTGGAGCAGCTCGGCGGCGCCGAGGCCGGGCAGCTAGAAGGCAAAGCAGCCGGGGGCCCGCGGAGGAGACGAGGGGCTGCTGGAGGCTTCGCGCCCCGCGCTGCGCTGGTGGCCAACGGGACTCAGGTTGCTCCCAGCCGGGGCAGCAGCGCCAACTCCCTGCTGCTGAGGAGGGGGAGGCTGAAGAGGAATCTTTCTGCAGCCGCCTCCTCCTCTTCCCCGGCTGCCCCTGCCTCGTTGGGCACCCGCAGCCTGGACAGGAAAGCGCTGCTGCTGAAGCCACCCCGGCAGCTGCAGCCGCTGCAGCCCCCGGAGCGGGACTGGGTGCGGCGGGACCTGCAGCGGGGCTGCGTCCATGTGTACGAGCGCCACATGTCCTACCTACGCCCGGTGCTCTGCACGCTGGAGACCACGGCGGCCGAGGTGGCGGCCCGACTGCTGCAGCTCGGCCACCGGGGGGGCGCCGGTGTGGTCCGGGTGCTGCGTAAGGCGAGCGCGCAGCCCCAGCAGGAGGCGGCGGCGGCGGCGTTCCCGGGGGAGACCCTCTCCGGCGCCGCGGCTGCAGCAGACCTGGGCAGCCTGACACCGCCCGCCCGCCTTCCTGCAAGGCAGCAGCGGCCGGAGCACGATGAGAGGCCGAGAAGCCGCCGGGGGACCCGGCACGAGCTGGCCCGGCAGCCGCCGGGGGACAGCGGGGAGGTGGCCCGACCCGACCGCCTGGCACTGAGTGGCAGCGGCGCGGAGAGCGGCTGGGCAGATCCCCGGCCGAGTCCCTCGTCCTCCGGCTTCAGCCCCGGGGCGCCGCCGCCCGCCGAGCTCTACCTGGCTGGGCCGCCGCTCTCCTGCCCCTCCCTCCTGGGCGAGCTGGGGCTGGCCGGCTCCGACACCGAGAGCTTCAGCCTCAGCCCCAGCGCGGAGAGCGTCTCCGACCGCCTGGACCCCTACAGCAGTGGCGGCGGCTCGTCGTCCTCCGAGGAGCTGGAGGCGGATTCTGCTGCGCCAGCGGGGCAAGGGACAGGTGTGGGGCCGGGCAGGAGCCATCGCCGGCCGGGCGAGTTCCCCTCGGGGCTCCCCCTGCCGCGGACAGGGCGTGCGGGAGAAGAGCCCCCCGGGGTAGGGCCGGCTGCGGCAGCCCCTGCCGGCTCCAAGGTGCCTCCCTTGGGAGGGGAGGCGGGCGCCTCGTCTCCTCTGCCCTCCGCCTTGTACGTGCAGTTCCACGGGGAAACCAGCCGCCGGCTGGAGGCCCACGAGAAACCCCTGCAGATCCAGAACGACTACCTCTCGCAGCTGGGCTTCCGGGACCTGTGGAGGGTGCAGGAGGAGGGCATGGACTCCGAGACCGGCTGCCTCATCCGCTTCTGTGCAGGTGAGCGAAGGGGTGTGCGTGTAGCAGGGCTGGCTGGGTGCGGGGACAGCTCTGCCACCCGGAAAGACCGACACTGACCTGTGGGTAACTAGACGTCCCCAGCTGAGGACCTGGGGAGTTACTTGAAGAACTGCGTGCATCATCCTGTGGACGGTTTGTTCCGGTGGCACCCGAGACGTGCTGGGGTAGCCTGTAATTATTACAGTGTATTTGTAATCATATAGGGCTTCTAGAGTGCCAGGTGCTTTACAAAACCATGGTGTGCCTCTGCCCTGAAAAGCTTATAGTCATTTGCTTCCCTCCCGTTTATTTGCCTTTTCAAATTCCACATCCTGGGATCCCCACTCCACCGAAAAATCTGATTTAATGTTCTGTTACTATGTATGCGGCTAGATTGTCATGAAAACCTATGGGTCAACTGTAGCAAAAGCCCCTGGTACCCAAAACTCGCATTATCTGAGCTTATTCAGTGTGACTGTTTGAGTCATGAAGATTGTATTGTAATATCGAAGAATTTTCCTCCTAAGTGAAATTTAGCATCTGCATTTAAGGTTAAATCAGAAATTCTAATATATTGTTACTTCTGCCTTCCACAACTCTTTGTGAGGCTGAAAAGGCAAAAAAAAAAAAGTATTTCTTAAATATATATTTGCATCCTACGAATAGCTTAGCAGTATATTATACATGGCTTTCAACTGTTTCTTCTTAAAATATGAAGCTGAGAGAAGGGTTGCATAGAGATGTGTAGTAAAGATGGATCTTTAAAATTAAACCACTTTAGGCTTGTGATTGTACAGGTAGAATTAGTACAGTAGTTCCTGTGAGTTGATAAAAGTATTGCTGAAAGCTAAATGCTGTATTTACATTTAAAAAAAAATTGTTAAAAGCAACTGCTAATTTTTGAGCAGTTTATGCAGAACAGTCTGTATTCTGTATTGAAAAAATAAGACTGACTATGGAAGTGTATAAAGCAAAGTAACCTTTAAGAGTATATGTATCAAAACCTTGGTCACATAAATTTTTAATGAAACTTTGCTGTGTGGCTTATCAAGCAGAACTTGGGAAGTCACTTGTTTTAATTTTTGTACTGTAAATATGCACTATTTTGTATTTGTGATATTTGCTTTAAAGCAAATATCAGTGCCAATTGAGTTAGTGACTTTATGCAACTATATGTTGACATTTTACATTAATAGTTTGCATTTAATTTCCTTGCCCATCAATTTAAAAATGAGGGCAGAGAAAAGAACTCAGGTATTCAAATACCTGCCATGTATTTGAATATGTGGTTACCTGCAATAAGTGAGTGTATTTCAATGTGCATATCTTGTATCTTACAAGTGGGTATTATTAGCCATTTAATTGAAAATGACACAGACAGCATGTAGGTATTGCCACTATTGGACCTGACTGGATCACAAAACTTGCTTTCTATTGTGTACTACTTAAAGCTACAGTACTGAGGCTAACAGTAATACACTAGATCAACTCCCCTCCCTTTTCAGGTGGTCTGATGCTTCAGAATATAAGAATGGCCCTACTGGGTCAAACTGAAGGTTCATCTATCCCAGTATCCTGTTTTCCGACAGTAGTCAGTGCCAGGTGCCCCAGAAGGAATGAGAGGAATAAGTAATCATCAAGTGAGCTATCGCCTGTTTCTCATTCCCAGCTTCTGGCAAACAAGGCTAGGGACACCATTCTTGGCTAATAGCCATTGATGGACCTATTCTCCATTAATTTATCTACTTCTTTTTTGAATCCTGTTATGGTCTTGGCCTTTATAATATCCTCTGGTAAGGAGTTCCACAGGTTGAATCTGCATTGCATGAAGAAATAGTTCCTTTTGTTTGTTTTAAACCTGCTGCCTATTAATTTAATTTGGTGACCCCCTAATTTTTGTGTTATGAGGAGTAAATAACACTTCCTTATTCACTTTCTCCATATTAGTCATGATTTTATAGACCTGTATCTTATCCCCCCTTAGTTATCTCTTTTCCAAGCTGAAAAGGCCAAGCTTTATTAATCTTTCCTCATAAGAAAGCTCATCCACACCTGTAATAGTTTTTGTTTCCCTTTTCAGAACCTTTTCCAATTCCAAAATATCTTTTTTGAGATGGGGTGACCACATCTGCACACACTATTCAAGATGTGAACGTATCATCGATTTTTATATAGGCAATGTGATATTTTATGTCCTATTATGTGTCCCTTTCTTAATTCCCAGCATTCTGTTTGCATTTTTGACTGCCACTGCATGTTGAGTGGATGTTTTCAGAGAACTATCCACAGTGACTCCAAGGTCTTTCTTGAGTGGTAACAGCTAATTTTGACCCCATAATTTTATAAGTATAGTTGAGATTATGCTTTCCAATGTGCACTACTTTGCATTCATCAACATTAAATTCCATCTGCCATTTTGTTGCCCAGTCACCCAGTTTTGAGAGATCCTTTTGTAGCTCTTAGTTAGAACCCAGGCAGACTACAATCTTCAGTAATTTTGTATCATTGGCAAATTTTGCCACTCACTGTTTACCCCTTTTTCCAGATCATTTATGAATATATTGAATAGGACTGTTCCCAGAACAGATCCCTGTGGAACACCACTATTTACCTCTCTCCATTCTGATGCTTCCCTTTAAGTTTCTAGCATGTGCCATAGCAATATCTTCACTGCAACACTAGAGTTTCTCAGTGCAGGCATTGGCTGGGAGGAGATGGATAGATACCTTGGGATTAGAAAGAAATTTAAAACTGTTTCGGGTGGTTGTAGACTTAATGTTTTCACAATGCAATAAGAGTGGAATTAAGCAGGTGTTGCTGAAAGGAATTTTTTTTTTAAACTCATTATTTCCACTCCCACAGTTAAGGGGGAATACACAGATTTGGTCCCAAATGGGGTAGCAACTATGTTTGCACTTCTGTATGCTTCACAAACTGCACATTATTTAAATAAAATAGAAGTTAAAAAACATAAGCCTTTTACAGTCTTGCTCACACCCATATACATATTTTGATGTTAATGCATAACTATTTTAATTTAAAAAGATCTGTAGAATGACAAAGTTCTGAATCTGTAATTGTTTAGGCATGGAATAATCTTTGATTTTTATCCACTAGATAGAAAACTTTACAGCTTGTAAAAAATGAATTTCCTGGCTTTAAAACACAATTTAGTAGGATAAATTCAGATTATGGAGTATGTAGTGGATTAAAGGAAACTTAAATTTGAGTTACGTGATATCAAATATTGATTAGCATGCTGTTCTCAAGCACTTTCATACAAAAACTTTCATTCAGTTTTGATTCATATTTCTCAGATGACCCGTTTTAATAACCAAATTATGAAACCCCTATAATAAGGTATCTATTATAGAATGACTGCATTAATTGGAAACGTATGCCCTCCAAACCTAGTAATTAAAAATAATGGACATTTAATCATACCAACTTCATGTAGCAGTCTTAGAATTTAATTAAGTGGCCATCTCCCTCTCATACCCTATTTCTCAGGCAAACGGGTGTAATGGTAGTAAGCAATAGTGGTGACCAGACAATAAATGCATAGAGAAACAAGATGGATGAGGTAATATCTTTTGTTGAACTAACCTCTGTTGTTGAGAGACACAAGCTTTCACGATTACACAGAGCTCTTCAGATCCATTAAGAGAGAATACCTCACCCACCTTGCAACCTTGTGTGTCTGATATCCTGGGACCAACATAGCTACAACAATACATACAGAAAACACACAGGGCAGAATTAACAAAAATTGGCATAGGGAAAAATTCAACACTTCCCTGTGCCAGTCTGGTCTCCTACATTCTATTGGAGCGTTTCATCTAAGAAGGGTGGAAAGAGCAGATGCCCCTCACATTGGCTATTTCTGGCTGCGATAAGCAGTAGGGTTACAAATGGTGACACACAAAGACCCTGATGGTGGAGGGTTCTGGCGGCTGCTCTAAAACAGTGCACCACTTGTGCTCGCTGGCCATCGTTCTCTTGGATGATGCACCAGTGGATGGAGGTGTTGATTGCTATCTATCGCCACAATTTTTTGAAAATACAGTAGGAATTGCTGTACTCTTTCCCCAGTCACTTTAATCTTTGCTTCCCTGAGAAACTAAAATTGTGTGTTACCAGAAACATGCCTATTCTAGGTGAACATGAGTAATAACTGAATGGTTACTAAGGTAGCTGAAACTGACAAGTGTAATGTCCAGTATGGCATTTGTTAGCATACAGATCTTAGTGATCCCACTAACTTTATAACATGACAACCTATTATTTAAATAAAAAAAAATCTGCCCCCCTCTTCCTTACAAAATGACACTCTGGAAAAAATTGAAGAAAAATTCAATAAACATTTTTATTAAAGAGGAAAATGTTAACACTTTAAGCGGAGGCAGATATTGCAACACTTATGTAACACTCTACTAGCATCTTATATTTTAAGTTCCTTTCTTTGTGTGGAATTGCAGCTTTTAATAAAACCCAAGCAAACAAATGCAGAAACTTGTCTCTTGACATTTTTATGGCAAAGTTCTATATCCTACATGTAATTAGTAGGAAGCATGTTTACTTGAGCTCACTTCAAGACGTGACTTGCACATTTCCAGTATTTCTCCATCTCCCTGCTCCTCCCTTGTTTTTAAGATCATGGAGGTGTTTAACTTTCATCTTAAGCTCTGTAACATTTAAAGTCACAGTATACTGTAACTGTTGAAATGAAACATCTTTTGGGCCTTAATGGCCTGATGCTACGCCCGTTGATTTCACTGTGAGCAGAATCAGGCCTTAAGTGACTGACTAGTCATGCACATTAACATCCCGCTCCGTGGGAATCTATTTTTAACAGACTTTCCTCAAAGTCCAAAATATTAAATATTTAAAAGGATGTGGTTAAATAGCTTTCTGCTGAGGTATTATTTTTCTGGATTATGGAACTCTGTAGTGATCCATAGTAGTACAATTATACTCATGATATTGTAGCTATGAGACCGATTAGATCAGAGTTACTAAATTTATTCCTTAAACCGTAAGAATGGCTTTGATCCAACGTGCTTTTTGAACACCACGTATACTGTCCCTTACTGCTCTGTTCACCAAGAAAAAAAAATCTTGTGAAACATTCTCCTAGTGGGCTTGACTTCTTAAATTTTCAGTACAGGCAGAAATGTGCAGCTAGTACAAATAATTTTAAAATGATCGTTGTAGGACCAATCACTGAGTGTTCAGGTCAAAAAAAATCCTCTTAAAAGAAGTTCCTTAACTTATTCATGCTGCATTTTGAATCTGTGCACAGTAAACAATGTCTTCTCTGAAATGATTTCTGAAAACTTGTCTTTTGCAACTTGCATTTTGGGGCTGCTTTTTGGCACGTACTGAAATGTAGCATTACTTTTGACCCTGAAACTCAGTGTGAGTCATGAGGCTTCAATACTGCTGGTGTCCTCAAATACCGCTTTTTCAGTAAAATTGCCTATAGGCAGAATATTGAGAAATGCCAGTGGTAATAAAGAACTTTCATTTCAAACATGGTTGTCAGAACTTATTTGAGAAATGCTTCTTGACCATAAGACCTTTCAGAAAGCAGTGTTGAGAAATATGTTCAGCTTGATATCAAACTTTATTTTGATGTAAAATATGTCAGTCTTCCATTCCTGTCTCAGTTTTAGGACAATTAAAACATTAGTCAACTGGAATGATCTGATTGGAATAAAAATAGTCAGTTATTGAAGCTGTAAATTGTAATGTTACTGTGTGGCAGGGATAGGTTTTAGATACTTAATATTATGTGACAATAGGCTTTCTAGAGTGTGGCACATGCTGAATTGGCTAGACTTATGTATATTTTAGACATAGTGTGGAAGTTATGATTCTGAAGTTTGTGCCACTTTGTGGTAAAGGGACTGAATATCTTAATACAACTATAGCAAAATATTGGCACCTTTTTTCTTCAAGGACTACTAGTGGCCTTAAATTGAGTTCACCAAACATGGTGAATGAGCATAAAACTAGAACTGTACTGTTAAGGTCTCTTTCTGTCTTTGGGTTTGCATCATTGTTTTTGTTTTCAGCTTCAGTATTTTTTTTAATGTAATACACCCCATTTTCCCCAAAGATGTCACTGAGAAGGTGAACTCTTTGATGTGTTCACTTAAGCATAACTGTATGACCAAGCACTTTAAAGAGAGCAGTTTTTTAGCCTGAAGCTTCCCACGTGTTTCCTTTACTCTTATTTTTCCTTTCTGTTTCTAGTTTGATGTAAATTGGATATACTCTGATCATTTACATAAGAATGGCCATAGAGCATCAGACTAATGATCCATTTAACTCAGCGTCCATATCTAGTTGCTCTCCAAATTTGTTCTTGGTCTGCCTTCTAACTTGACTTGTGGCAAGTCAAATACAAATGTAAGCCCCTTTCTGTTTCCCTCACTAGGATTTGATTTCCCGTTTTTAAAGGATGCCTTTTTGTGTCTTACTGCCTCTTTTACTCTCTCTAATTGTGATGGCATTTTTTTGGTCCTCTTACTTCATTTGTGTTTGGGATATACATTTAGTTTGAGCCTCCATTATGGTATTTTAAAATAGTCTCTGTGCAGTTTGCAGGCATTTCACCTTGAGTAAGGGACACATTTCTGGATCATGCAATAGGAGAAAACATTAGTAAATCCTCACACCTCAGTGAAACCAGATCCCATTAATCTTCTTTGAATCTGAAACATCTAACCTCGGTATGCTAAGGTGACTAAATGTCCACCTCTGAAGTTGCATTTGTTTCCTTGTCAGCAAGTTAAAACAATGAGATCACTGTTAGTTCGCAGCAGTTCAGTTGGTGTGAAGACCCAATTGGTGGTGTGAATCCGGAAGCTACAGTAGGTACAGGCCTTTCAAATAGTTGCGGGGCAGCCACACTGATAACACTGGAATGCTGTTGTAGCTTGAGTTGATACGCAACAGCTGCAAGTTCTGTAGTATTTATAGCTTTCTTTCAAATTCTGGAACACACTTGGCTAGTTTACATTATTTCTAAGTACATATGATAAAGTTCAAATATAAATATCCCAATATTAACAGAATATAGCATATTTAAACTTAAGCATTCTAATTTAAGTACTATATTAAGTCAGGGGTGGGCAAACTTTTTGGCCCAAAGGCCACATTGGGGTTCAAAATTGCGCCGAAGGCCCGGTAGGGAAGGTGGTGCCTCCCCAAAAAGCTTGGCCCTTCCCCTGGCAAACCCCCATCCACTTACCGTCCTCTGACTGCCCCCCCTCAGAACATCTGACCCATCTAATCCCCTCCCCCGGCTCCTTGTCCCCTGATCGCCCCCTCTGGAGACCCTCCCACTCTAACTGCCCCCCCCCCCAGGACCTCACTCCCTATCTAAGCCTCCTTGCTCTTTGTTCCCTGGCTGCCCCCTCCTGAGACCCACTCACCCTAACCAACACCGCCTAGGACCCCACTACCTAAGCCCTGCCCCCCTTTGCTTACCATGCTCACCTGGGCACTCCAGCCTCAGTGCGGGGCCCTGTGGCTTGGTCCAGCGACCTGACCTGTGAATGTGGGCTGGATAAAAATGGCCGGTGGGCCGCATATAGCCTGCGGGCCATAGTTTGTCCACCCCTGGTTTAAGTGCTGAATATTTCACTACTGATGCAGTATAGAACATGGTATTTTTTCTCCATATTTCTTCAAGCTTTCTTACATTTTAAATATCTGATATTCTGACTCACCCATCTCCAAATCCCCAAAAGCTCTCATTTTTGGAGTTCTTTTCATAAACCCCCTCCTGATGATGGTATCATTGATATACCTAAAAACCCTCTGTGCAATTACAACATCCATCTGTTCCATTAAAACATTAGAAGTCTCATGCAGTCTGTCATAGGAGAGCACAGCCTCGTAAAGACAATAGCAATGGGGCAAAAAGGAAACTAAAGCCCTTATACAAAACAATATTAGCAACTGGCTTTTATTGACTGAGAAGTATTTACTGCTTTATTGGTCTAATGAGACAATGTAAAGGAAGTTCCTTTTTTTTAAAGACATAATTATGTATTATAGCTGTAGTGAATGCTTCTGTGGAGTTGTCTTAAAATGACTTATTTCTGGTAATGTAGACAGTGCATTTTTTTACCGTTTTCTACTTCATCTTAACAAATTCTTGTAAATGTTGGAAATCCAAAAGAAAACATCCTGTTTGTATTAAATTGTATAACTTTGAAGTATAGTTTCACCTCTGATTACCTTCAAATCAAGTTCTCATTTTTGTACTTCCGTTTGATTTTAAAGAACAGAAAATTTGAAGAAATTGATTGACAAGATATTTTTATTTCTTTATGTGAGAATTTTAGAAATCCACTTAGTAGTGCCTTTGCTGACTTTTTCTCTTTCCTTTTTCTTATTTTAGACAGAGAAAATCAATGGAAAGAAGTTTTTTGTTTTATAGTCCATTATATTTTTGTAGATTGAGTTTTTATTAGTTGGTTGTCTGGCTCGTTTGTTCTTGGGTGTTTATAATTTAAAAAAACACAACTTCTGCGCCAACAATGCACATTGTGCACCGATGTCTAAACATCTCTTGCAGAACTTCTCTGGTGTTGAATTGGGAGCTAGATGCCCGTGCCTGTGAGTCCATGGCGCAAACTTCTTTGGTTCAAATGGGAACAAATTTTGGTACTTGGGGCCTGTTTCAATTCCCACCGGAACTGGATCAGCCCTTTGAGCAGACCGATGGAACCTTCCTCCATGCTAATATCTTTTAGAGGTTGATTTTTGGATAGCAGGGTTGGGTTTTTTAAAATAGCTGCCAATTGTATGAGAGAAATGTGACCCAGTTCCACCACCCAACTGACTATTAATGTATTACATTCATTTAAAAAAAAATCCTCCATAATGAATTTGAACTCTTCACAAAGTTTTGGCCTTCAGAAACTTTGGGGCAATCAGTTTATTCTAATGGTTGTTGCAATATTAACATCTCATGGAAGGTAGTCTGTCATTTGCTTGTTCAGTTTGAAATTTTTTTTAGTGCTTTGTGCTCTTGGAGTTCAAATACTTTGTGTAATATGGGACTTGTCCTCCAAAAATAAATCCATGTGTAAACCTAAAGAGTATTTTTTTCCCCCCACAACTGGTGTGGCTAAGAGTAAACCCACATGGGCTACTGTAGTTAACCGTTCACATTGAAGGTGTTCTGCTATCTAAACCGCAGTTTTGGTTTTTATTGTGTGGCATAATGTTAAGTTAAATATATTCTTTTCTACAAAGCATGTTATAAATATAAACTACATTACACATGCATACAGGGAACAGCATCGATTGCTGCTGGAATGTGACAGCTGTCTTAACTGCACAAAGCAACATTTGTGGGCTGGAAATGAATAACAGTATTGTGTCCAGTTGATATTCCAGGGGGAATTTAGGTAGGCAGAATACTACCCAAACTGTCACTTGTTGTAGTGCCTATGCTAACGCATCTGTTCTGAAAAATAACTGTGATCCCATGTTGAGTTTTAGCTGTAAATTGTACCTGTAATAGCACCCTGTGCTCCTTCCTCAGAAATGCCATGCATGGTCATTGACTCAAAACCCCTGAATTGTCAGTGCCACTTTTGTCATAACCTGGATTTTATCAGAAGATCTTCCATTCAAGTGATAATTAGACCTGGCCCTGTTCAGCTGCTTTGTTGTGTCTTAACAACTGTAAGTGACATGGATGCAGATGATATAAATTCTGGAAGAATGTGAATGAAGCAAACTGTCTTACTCTCCCTCAGTTTTCAAAATATTGCTATGTAATATAATCATGAATTTGCTTTTAGAAAGAGACAAATCTGTCTGTGAAATCAACATCTGTTTTAGCCTTTAAATAAAAATTGCCTGGGGTTGGGAATCATTGAATTTGACAATGCAGCATGCCTGTTCTGTAGATTTTTCTATTAGGAAATTAGAATTTCTCCCAACTGACTTCTGTGGCCATAGGTTGATAACTGAAAATATTCATTCCCAAATGAGGCCAAGAATTTCTTAATGTGACAGTTGACAATTTTTTACGCAGTCAGTAAAACTTTCAAATGAATATTCAGAAGTAGAATTCTTTTAAAGTGCATTTAGGCTTGGTTTTTAGGGTAGAAACTAGAGTGAAAATAGTATGGTGTATATGTGTACACTTGTCTATCTAGACAGACAAAATGTGTGAATTTATGCATGAAGTTGACCTCTAGCTTAAATGTGTCTAACTCCATCATAGAGTTGTCAAAAGTAAATTTGATCCTGTAACTTGTATTCCTTTGACACTGAATGACTCAGGGGTAGACAACCTATGGTATGCGTGCCAAAGGCGGCATATGAACTGATTTTCAGTGGCACTCATGCTGCCCAGATCCAGGCCACTGGTCTGGGGGCTCTGCATTTTAATTTAAATGAAGCTTCTTAAACATTTTAAAAACCTTTTTTACTTTTACATACAGCAATAGTTTAGTTCTATATTGTAGACTTGTAGAAAGAGACCTTCTAAAAATGTCAAAATGATTACTGGCATGCAAAACCTTAAATTAGAGTGAATAATGGAAGACTAGGCACACAGTTGCTGATCCCTGGAATGACTAATAGCCCGAAGAGTGGGAGTATTTTAATCGACTTCTGTGGCCTTTGGATCATATCTATGGTCAAGGTTGACAATTTTCTGGGGAAGAACTAGTTTAGGACATAGTTCTGGGAAATACCAGCTTAAACCCAGTTAATACTGGGGGAAAAATAATTGCATGGTGTCTAGAAAATTCAGCCAGAACATAACAAATCTTTTCAAACTTTGGGTATATCCATTCAAAACTGAGAAACAGTTTCTGTCTACCCCGGTGGTCCCCAAACTTTTTCCTCCTGCTCCGGAGCTGGGGCTGGAAGTGGGGCTGCAGCTCTTGGAGGAGGGATAGGGATAAGGGGGCTGAGGCTAGGAGTGAGGCCGGGAGTAGAGCTAGGTGGTGCTCCTTCCTCACCCACCCCTTACCGGGCCGTGCCCCACAGTTCTGGGTGCTCTAGTCTATCCGCTACATCAAAGCTGGTCTTCTGCTATATAATGTTGCATGACCCCGTGGACCTGGACTGGTGGTCTGCAACTCCGCATGCTTCTGATTGCTCAATGCTTCAAGCCTACGACTCCTGAGTTTTTTGTTTTCATATAATGAATGTTTTGGCTTTTATTTCAGTAATACTGAGAACTGGAATGAGTCATGACATATATAACTTCCTTGAGAAAATATCAAACCAAAATGTATCCAGTCATCCCAAGGCTCTGTATTATTACAGATTAGTATTATGCCCACTGAAGTTCTACTTTTTACTTGTGTAACCCTAAATCATGACTCTATTGCCTTATGTAACTGCAGTTTGCATATATAACTAAAACTAAGCATCTAGGTTGTGCATTAATAACAGTTTTTAAAATAGAAGATGCCTTAAAGCTGGAGCTTATTTAGTTTTTCCTGGAACCATAAAAACATGATTTTACTTGGTAAAAAACACTTCTGGTAAATACCATGCCATTCCTGCTCATAGTTCTCAAAACAAAATAAAAAAACAAAAAACAGTCCCCAACCCCACAGCCACTACTGTTTTCCAAAATTCTCATTTACCTAGCTGCCCTTCCTAGAGTTGTAGAGTCAAAATGTCTTTTTAAATGTGTTTATTTTGGGACTATCTTTTAGACACCAGACACTAATAACAGATTTCTTGCCTATAACACAAGTATTGCTTTAAAAACTTCCTTGAGTGTAAAAAAGAAACTTTTTCCACTGAGTAAGAGTGGAATGGAATAGTTGTTGCAGGATGATAATTTGTATTTCATCACAGATCTGAGTGCCATTCTGTTACAGCACAAAGTTTTTGAGTCAGATAATGCTTTGCCTGTAAACAAACCGAGACATCCTGCTTTCTCCAGTCCATTCATGCACAACTCATGTTATTGGGGAGTTGGATATTTTCTCCTCCCTTTGCATATGCACCACTGTCTGGTAGACCAGTAGAGTAGAGTCAGTCCCCCGTACAAGGATATTGAGCGGTAAAGATGACCTCTTTTCGTAGGTCACCTGTAGCTATATTAGGCCCTCTGTACATGAGGGTAGGGAATGGGGGTCATTTTTTTTCTCCCATTCTGTTTCCAGGCTTACAGTGAATTGAATTAGTATAGCTCCTTTAACCCACTCCTCTCTTGTGCAAGCATTCAAACAGTTGTCAACTTTATTTGAAAATGATTGGATGGGTCCCACGAAGTGCTGAGTAGATATCTGCGGCTCTTTTCAGGATCAAGCCTTGAATGGGTAGATGTAATTGGCATAAAATCTCAAACATAATTTTAAAAAGCATCAATGCTTTTGTATTATGTAATCTTAATGTAGACTGGTTTTATCTGTTTAGATCCCACATAGGAATCTGCTTCTGATTCAAAGGAAAGAAAATAGTAAGACAAACCTATAACTAAAATAAATGGGAGACCATTCTCTTTCTAATAGGTGTTCTAGTCAAAGGAGAATTGTTGAAAATGCTTTAGAAAATAAATAGCATTAGAACAAAATTTGTAATTCTAATCTCTACAACTTCAGTTAATCAAAACAATACCAACTCAGTTTCCTTATTTTAGTGAAGAAAAGCTACGTTTGTGTTGTACTTAAGTTGTTTAAACAGCTTCTTGATACTCAGTTCAGCACATCTTTTTTGCTTTAAGATAAAGTAGAAAAATTGAAACCGCTTACGAACTATTACTTGATTTTTATGACCACAGATAATCTTTAACTTGAAATTTAATGAGAACCTCATAGTTTTAATATTTGAAGGTTAATTAGCTCAGTGAGGCTGTCTCCTAACTAGAAATTTATATAGTGATATTGCTGCTTTAAAAGTAAACACTTCTTTTGATCTCTTTCCTACCCTGACCCCTACAGAATCTCTCAAAAGCAAATTATAATCAGATAGAAAAGAGGAAGCCATATATTCATAGTATTAGGGTTGTGATTTAAAACCCCGTAAATGTGAATTAAAAGTGGATTTTTAACTTTTGCACAGGTTACCTGTTAGCTCAATTGGTCATTGTAGAGCTGACTGCTTATTATTGTAGAATGTATAGTGACTATGTTGGCTCAAATAAAGAGCGATGTAACCTCATCCATGATACTTTCTGCTGTACGTTACTCAGTGCAAGAGGCGGCACTTCAGCGTGCTGTACAATCAGTATCCCTATTCATCAGTCATAGGCTTTTGTGATGAATAAGGGCTTGAATCTTGTGATATTTGCGAAACTGGATTATATTGAGTGTGCGTTCCATGTTGTTGTTTTCTGTACTGGCTGGGGTTGATATGATACTGAAGCTGACTTTCTGCTGCTGAAGCTTGGGATAGCTCACATCTGTAATACATCAAAGAGGTGTAGCCCCAGTATGTAATGCTCTATCATAATCTGAGCAGTTTCAGATTAATGGTGAAGGTGGCTGCAATCTGGGTTCTTGGCAAGATGCCAGTATTGCTTTTAGCTGGTGGAACAACTTGGCTACCTCTGCATTATAAGTATGTCTGTTTCAATTGTTTTGAAACAATTGTGTGTGTTTTAAATCTACCATAGTGATGATGATGGATCAGTTGCAGGCTTCTTCATAGCACAATTTTGCTAAACTTGCTAGTACAATGTTTGTCTTCCGTGAAGCTTTTGGGAGTTAAATGCAGTAGACTCGTGATTATCCAGGATGATAGGGAGAAAATTAATCCTGGTTAATAAAATCCCGGATAATCACCATCCACAGGAAATATGTGGGAGGGGGTTGGTTCACCAGCCACCCTGCACCAGGGGGAAGAGGCGTTGGATAATTGGCGTTGGATAATTGGGGGTTTTTTGTGTGTACTTGGGGTGGCAGCAAAGCCAGAGCTGGCCCTGCAAGTTACGTGTGTTGTGTGGTGTGGTTTTTTTTGTTTGACATCCTGGTTAATCCACATTCTGCTTAACCCAATCCTGGATAATCGAGAGTCTACTGTATCAGAGCTTGGAACATGTACCTTGGGTGTTTCCTCATTTTTTAAGCATGCTTACCAGTTTGCCTAGGCCTTTTGTTCTGATATGTTAACGGTAGCCCTAGTTTGTAATCTGACAGGGGAGGATTTGTTCTAAAAGAATTAACATGAGATGTTGGAAGTCTTCAGTTGAAGGCCAGAATCCCGAGCTGCAGATGTCAGTGAAGAAGACAATTGTGAAGTTTGTCACATAGACACACTAGACATAGATCTGCCAAGCTATAAACTGTGGAGGCTCAAACCATGGTTGAAACACATGGACGAAAAGAGCAAAGATTAGAGTATTGAGAAAGCATCACACTTGGTCTCTGAGAGAAGTGTATGAAAGCAGTTGCAAAATCAATCTTTTTGTACTATACATTTGCATTACTTTATTACTAGTTGCTCATTCAAATTTAAAGCCCTAAAATTCTCTAAAAATACTTGATCTTAGAAACATTGTGTAAAGTAGATATGAAAGAAATAGATGCGAGGCTGGTGTTGCCAGCAGGGGAGTTAATGATGTTTGGATTGGCAGGAAAAATATTCCTGTTTTTAGTGTGTGTTAAGATTGACCTTAAATTTGGATGTTCTTAGTTCTTAATAACCATCTGATATAATACTACAGTCCCATCCTTCACTGCACTTTAACAAAGGGTTTTTTTTTCTTGTTAACGTGTGTGAATACCTTCTGTGAATATGGAGGATTGTCTTTGCTGTGAATCAGCATCTAACCTTGCAGATTTGGACTAGCAGAGTGGCTAGACAACTGCCCTCTGCTGTTTGGTTTGGTATAGATAGTGAGGTGTAGAGAACAAGAATGTAAACATAGGCCTGGTTTATGCTACGTAGGTGGCGTACATTGACCTGATTATGTCAGTGTACTCACTATAGCCTTGCTCCCACTGATGTACGTGCTCCACTACACTGACATAAGTCCACCTTCATGAGAAGCTTAGGGCTTATGTCAGTGTAGTTAGGGTGACACAGGCCTTGTCTACACTGCAGGGGAAATTTGATCTAAGTTATGCAATTTGAGTTGTGTGAAGAGCATAACTCAAATAGTCTTAGCTTAGATCTGCTTACCGCAAGGTTCACAGTACACAATGTTGAGGGGAGACGCTGTCCCATTAATTCCCCCTACTGATCCAGTGGAGTACAGGAGTTGATGGGAGAGCAATCTGTGGTCAATTTAGTGGGTGTTTGCTAGACCCGCTAAATCGACCACAGATGTATCTATTGCCACTCTGATCCCCGGATAAGTGAAGACAAGCCCACAGAGTCTGTTTAGAGACTGCGTTACTTAAATCGGGTGTTGGCTGTCTTGTCAGTTTTACAGTAGGAGCTCTGGACATCTAGAGCCCAGCTGCCCCCCGTTCGCTTAGAGAGCTGGATGGTCTGATCCCGTTCCTGGTGGGAAGCTGGGGAGAGAAGCCTGGATGACTGGGGGTCCCCTCCCGTAAAGTTGTCTGTCTTGTCAATTTCATGGCTCCATGTGGGAGCCGTGAAATTAACAAGGTTGCCTGGCTCCTGGAGGGGGAGGAGGTGGGCGGAGAAGCTGAGGCGGCTGGACCCTGAAACCCAGGGACAACAAGCCATGGGTGGCTTCCTCCCGATGGGGAATAGAGAGGCAAGAAGCCCTGAGCGGCTTCCCCACCACTCTGAAAAGGGAGGTGAGAAGCCTTGAGATTGGACTCTCAGTTCTCCACATTGCTCCTTTTAGGTTGGTGGAAGCACTTCTGGTGAGGACATGCACCACCGACCCAAGGACGGTAGTGTGGACATGCACCATCTCAGTAATTACTGAGGTGGCTGTAAGTTGACCTAATATAGGTTGACTTATGTTTCTAGTGTAGACATGCCCATTGTTTCTAACCTGGACGGGTGGTGCTGCTCAGTTAAGTCATGTCAACATGACTTTGGTCTAGTCCATCACTGCAAATGAAAGCTTGTTTTGGTGTGTTTTTTTTTTTTTTTTTTTTCCCCTCCCGTTGATAACTGTGAATATTCAGAATCGTATGCTGTTCCTTAGATATTAGCTTGCTGTGAGAGAACGTGTATACATTAGCACCAAAAATCAGTAGAAGTTTCTATAGCTTGGAGAGAGCTTTTCCTTCAGGTACATGCAATGTCCTTTCTGTGGAGGTCTGACACACCGCCCCCTTTAGATAATCTGAAGTGTTGGTCTTGCAGATTTTGGAAATGTTCCTGCAGGGTTTGCAAACCCTGTACACTTCAAAGTCTGCTACAGAGCACACTCCCCTATTGGGTAAGGCTCACAGTTGAACAGGGATCTAGCTAAGGCATCCTGTTGTCCCCTGTTCAGCAGCAGGGCTTTGGCAACTCCAGGTAGCCATTTACATCTGAACCTCACTTTGGACCTTCCTGACATGGTTGTGACATGATTCATTTAGATAAACAAAGTGAGTGTGAGTGAATAATGTCCCAAATCTCTCAACCCTTTCTTAACAGGAATTGACCGGCAAACTGCTTTGGTGCAAGACATGCAGCTGTTACCGAGGCAGTTACACTGATAGTTAACTTCCACATCTGTTGTGGGTGGAGGTCATGACTTTTTTAAAATCATCCTCTTTAAAACTGATCTCCAGAGTGTGGTAGAAGTCATCACTGCCTCCTTAAAAGAGAGTACATTGCCATGTTCTTTTAAGTAAACCAGTGTATGGCCACAGCACAGGAAACTATTGCTTGATGGTTGTGATCTGGCCATTTACCTCTATCTCCATTTCTTGGTTAGGATGATGGACAAGGTTGTAGTGAAGCAATTTTCACAGTATCTTGGTTGTTTGATTTCATTGATCTTTGCCAATAAGCTACAACTCAGGTATGGAACAGATGTCACTTTGTTTGAATGGTGGATTACCTCTTCCTGATGACAGACAAAAATCAATACCCTTGCTGATACTGGTCTGAATATACCATTTATCACAGGGGTGGGCAGACTCTTTGGCCCGAAGGCCACACCGGGGTTGCAAAACAGTATATGGAGGGCCGGGTATGGAAGGCTGTGCCTCCCCAAACACCCTGGCCCTGCCCCCTATCCAACCCTCTCCCACTTCCCACCCCCTGACTGCCTCCCTCAGAGCCCCAGCCCATCCAACTACCCCCTCCCAGGACTCCCTGCCCCAACCACATCTCCAGGATCCCACCTCCTATCCAACCACCCTGACCCCTATCCATACCCCTGCCCCCTGACAGGCTCCCCGGGACTCCCACGCTTATCCAACCCCCCATTCCCCATCCCCTGACTGCTCCCGGGATCCTCTGCCCCTTATCCAATCCCCCCACACCATGCTGCTCAGAGTAGCATGTCTGGCAGCCGCGTGGCCCAGCTGGAGCTAGACATGCTGCTGTGCTGATCCGCAGGAGCGTGCAGCCCTGCCCCCAGAGTGCTGCCCACATGGTGGCATGGCTCTGGAGGAGGGGGGACAGCAGGGGAGGGGCTAGCCTCCCAGCTGTGAGCTCAGGGCCCAGGCAGGACTGTCCTATGGGCTGTAGTTTACCCGCTCCTGATTTATCATGAGGTGACTTTGACTTGTGAGCCAGATATGGGAAGGAGCAGTTGAAGTTACAATGATTCTGATTAGACACACTTCAATCTATATTAAGATTGCCTACAGTTTGTGTTCACATGTCCAAAGACAAGTTTATAGTGTATTTCAGGGGAGAGGATTGAAAATACAATAGTACAGTCAATATGTATCTTGTCTGGGAGTGTTGTGGGAGTTTCCCCATGTACACAGAGGAATAGAGTTAAAAAAAACTAAACAAAGCAGCATGTGCAACTTGAAAGCTCACTTGTAAAGGCTCTCTCCTTGCAGGGAAAGAGTGACTTAGGGCATGGTTACACTTACAGGATTATAGCGCTTTTGGTTATAGCGGTCCCCTTATACAGCAATATGTATAGCGCTATTGCGTGTCCACACTGAGATGCGCCAGCGGTATAGCATGGCCACTTTTGTGGCACTTTAGGCGACATTAAGAGCAGCGCATTAGGGCAGGTATCCCACAGAGCACTTCTTCCCGATTTGGCGCAATGCCTTGTGGTAGGAGGACATCACTTGCGGGGCATTCTGCATCCTGTTCCAACTACCCATGATGCTTCATGTCATATCCCAGCAATCCCTGTGTTTCCACCCACCTCAGGAGCCATCTTTCAATGGTTTCAGTAAGGCGTGCTCCGTCTTCCATTTTCATGTGCCGCAATGAATCCACAACTGCTGAGGGACATGCTGACGACTGTCGCCAGCACATCTCTGTGTGCAGTGGAGTTAATCCTTGACATGCAAGGTGACGGTGATGGGTCTGAAGATGAGATAGAAGCGGTGAACGCGTTTGACACGAAGCTTCTTGTCTCATTAACGGACATTCTCATGGCCGTGGAACGCCGCTTCTGGGCATGGGAAACGAGCACTGACTGGTGGGATCTGCAAGTCTGGGATGACGAGCAGTGGCTGCAAAACTTTCGCATGAGAAAAGCCACTTTCATGGCACTGTGCTGAACTCACCCCTGCCCTGCGGCGCAAGGACGCCAGATTGAGAGCCGCCCTCCCGGTGGAGAAGCGGGTGGATATCGCGATCTGGAAGCTGGCTACCCCAGACAGCTACCGATCGGTGGCCAACCAGTTTGGGGTTGGAAAGTTGACCATTGCATCAGCACAACTCCAAGTGTGCAGGGCCATTAATCGCATCCTGCTACGAAAAATCGTCACTCTGGGTAACGTGCATGACATCGTGGCTGGCTTTGAAGAAATGGGTTTCCCTAACTGTGGAGGGGCGATAGATGGGACCCATATACCTATTCTGGTGCCCGACCACCTGGCGGACGAGTACATTAACCGAAAGGGGTACTTCTCCATGGTTCTCCAGGTGCTTGTGGGTCACCGTGGGCGTTTTACTGACATGAACACAGGCTGGTCTGGAAAGGTGCATGACGGACGCATCTTCCGCAACACTGGCCTGTTCACGAAGCTGCAAGCCGGGACTTTTTTCCCAGACCAGCGGATCCCCGTGGGGGAAGTGGAAATGCCCATAGTGATTCTTGGCAATCCCGCTTACCCTTTAATGCCCTGGCTCATGAAACCCTACACAGGGAGCCTGGACAGCAGTCAGGAAAGGTACAACTACAGGCTTAGCCGGTGTTGAATGACTGTGGAGTGTGCTTTTGGGTGTCTCAGAGCGCACTGGCACTGTCTTTATGGGAAGCTAGACTTGGCCGAGGGTAGTATCTCCGCGGTTATTTCCACATGCTGTTCCCTACATAATCTTTGTGAGCGGAAGGGCAAAGGCTTCACTCAGGCATGGTCCTCTGAGGTTCAACGCCTGGAAGTCACGTACGCCCAGCCAGAGAGCAGGGTTCTTAGAGGGGCCCAGCGTGAGGCTGTTAGGATCAGGGATGCCTTGAGGGAGCATTTTGAGGCTGAAAGCCAGTTCTAATGGGAAGTGCAGAGGGAGGGAGGGAGGGTGCATCCTTTTAATAGGAACAGGCATTTGCTTTTCTGTAGCCACTAATAATCTATGTACACTGAATAAAGAAACCCATTTATTAAGAAGACAATTCATTTATTGAACAGGTACTTTGGTTGCTGAAAGAAAATATTTTGATGCATGTGTAGGGGAAGCGGGGGGAGGTGCAATGGGGGTGGGATGGGGTCAGTCAGAGATTGGAATATGTCCGGATCTCTCAGTCCCCTCACAATGGCCATGTCCCCAGAACCCCATTTGCGGAGGGCAATAAGGCATGTTGTTAGGGATTGAGTGCAGTGGATAAGGGTCCTGGGTTTGGGGGTTGTTCGGTGAAGACAGAGGGGTTGGAGGCAGCTGTGGGTGGTGATAACCAGATAGCTCATGATAGTGGCCTGGAGGGTACAGAGGCCAGAAGGGGAAGGGATTTGGGGCAAATGATAAAGGGGGGCGAAGAGCGTGGTGCTTCTCCTCCTGAGTGGTAGCAATCCGCTGCATAGTCTCTAATTGAAGCTGCAGTAATAAGAACAGCGTATCGGTGGTTTCCCGCCGGTGAATCGTGTTGTCCTGCCGCGCCTTCTACCTCAACTTGCTCTTGTTCTCCCTCCACCTCTGTGCAATTCGATTCTCCATTACAGCCTGTTGCATTACTTGCCGTACTAGATCCTCTTTGCTCTTTCGTGGCCTCTTCCTCAGTCGCCTCAGCCTGTCAGCTGCTGCTAACAGCGATGGCACAGGGCTCAAGGTCGATCCTTCAAAAAGAAAAAGATACATTTAACAGTGGCTCCCTTGTAAACAGCAGATATGCCTATGATTCTCCCGCATTCCCTATTTGCCTGTCTCGCTGAGAGCACACAGTCAACAACGGAGCCCCTGCCATGGTGAGTCCTCTCCAGATGCAGGGGGAATGATTGTTTCCCTGCTGTGCTGTGGCGGTGGGGAGTGGCGGGAGCCCTACTCTGAACACTGTCCCAACATTCTCCGTAGGTATTCGTCCTGGAAGATATCTCGCTGCTGTGAGTGAGCGAGGAAGAAAGGGAGGGGATTCTAATGAGATGCGGCTTCCGCCCAGGGCCATATGCAGCTTGCCTCTCTGCAGCAATTCTCCCCCCGCCCATCATAGCACAGTGGCGGGGACTAGTGACTGTGACCGGGACGGGGGCCACGCTGGCTCTTCCGAGAAACCTGCGTAGGCGCATTGCAAGTGCTCTTTTATTGAGACCTTTGAAGAGATTACTGATGATAGACTACATCAATGCACTATTCCACATGTAGGCAAGCATACAAGCATCCCTTTCCACCCCAAGCTGCCTGCCTTCCCAATAGAAAAGCAGCTCTACCTCCACAGTCCGCTGCTGTGCTGCCTCCTGCAACGGCCGGACGCTGTGGCTGGCTGCTCTCCTCCTGGCTTGAGAAGAGCTCCTGGCTGCATGCGTCTAGGGACTCCTCTGTGCCCTGGGTTGCTGCCGCTGCCTCGTCCTCCTCACCCCCGCCTTCCTCACTCTCCACTTCATTGGTGGGCTGGGAAGTGTCCGTGGTGGTCGATGGAGTGACCGTAGGATCACCACCAAGTATCGCGTGCAGCTCCTTATAAAATCTGCAAGTCATCGGGGCTGCCCCGGAGCAGCCGTTTGCCTCGCGGGCTTTGCGATACGCATTCCTAAGCTCCTTTACCTTGACAGGGCACTGCAGAGTGTCCCACTCATGGCCTCTTTCCGCCAAGGCCTGTGATATCTGCCCATAGGTATCATAATTCCTGCGGCTAGACTGCAGCTGAGACCGAACAGCCTCTTCCCCGCAACAGCTGATGCTCCACGCTGGGGATCGCCTATTGCGAGGAGGCATGGCACGTGGAGTCATGATCAATCAGAATGATCACCTGCAAGGATTCCCTGAGAGCACACCACGTTGTCTGGAGCAAACAGGAAGGGGATTTTCAAATTTCCCTGGAAATTTAAAGGGCAGATCTGACGTGTGGTCACTTGAGGACAGGACAAAAGAGTTTGCAAGTGATGACCAGAGTGGCTTGAATGGGAATTATGGGACGGGCTGGAGGCCAATTAATGTGCAGTGGGTGTCCACATTCTCGCTGTAGTGCTACAGCAGCTGCGCTACAGCCTTTATTCCCCATGCAGAAGTGGATTGCCAGGAGCGCTATAACTCAGCGGTTATAGCGCTCTACGTGCCTTGCCAGTGTGGACGGGTAGGAGGTTATAGCGCTTCTGGGAGCTTTATAGCGCTATAAAGTGCCAGTGTAACCAAGGCCTAAGACTGCAGTTAGCTCTTCCCTAAAGCATTTACAGGAGTATGATAATGACATCACATCAAGAAAAAAGGAGAATGTCAGGAGAAGTCACTGGGTCTGCTTGTTCAGCACAGCCACTTGGAAAAGGCTTTCTTTCGTATGCTGTCTAATTATATTATAAAATAAAAGGCTGAATCCATTAAATAGCCAAGCCTTTGTGAAGCTCCTGAATTACTTTAATTTAGCGGCTACACAGAAGCTGAATTCAGAGCATTCATAGGCCTGTACTATCTCCCTGACTAGTTGCCAGGTCTATTCATGTTGTTCTGAGTGCAGGAAGTTCTCACATTCATTCAGGACTGGGGGGAAATGGAGGGCTTTTTTTTTTTTTTTTTTTTTTAAAGCAAGAGAAGTGGTTGTAAGGAAAATTCTTTAGTGATTCCATGAGACCAATTTACCAACTGTTAATCTGTGAGTAAATAATTGGAACAGTTCATACATTTGGCAGCTTTTGAGAATGGCCTAGGAATCACAGAAGTTCAGTCCTCAGCCTCAAGAAAGCTAAACACTGGTTCCTAAGGATTTGTTTTGACTAAGGTAGGAAGGTTTTGTTCGTTCTTGTGTTTGTTTAAAAAAAAAAAAAAGTGTTAGCTAACATTCTAAAATCTAGTGTGGACAAGGAAAGATGTACATCGACATGCTAGCTGGCTAAAGATCATCTCAGTCTAATATGTGCCAAAGTACAACTTGCTGTGTCTACACAGGACTTTTAGAAGGAGCTATCTAGCATCTAAACATTTTCTTATACTAGCTAGGACAAATTCCCTGATAATACTTTTTATTTCCCCAAGAGAATTTAGTTCAACATCTCTAGGGAGGGATGTATGCTGCAGTAGCAGTTTTGGCTTTTTGAGGGCAGCTAGGGAATATCTGGGAGGAAGAGGAGCAGAAAAGAGAAATAAAACAGAAGGAACTAAATAAAAGGAAAAGAATTGGGCATGAAACACAAATGTCATAAACCTAAAACCTTGTTTCACTTCTTTGGAATCATCCCACACTTCTAATCTGTGGTGTATGTAATTGATACAACTAGAAACCATGATGGTAGGCACAATTTACACCTAGAATATATAATGGAAGATAAGATGGCTTTAGAATGTTTTTGGTAATGGGATTATGGTAAATATGCAGCTCATGGAATATTTAACTGGTTAAATATGACAGATGGTTCCTGAAAGTGGCAATAGCGTGTGACAATACCCCCTTTACCTTCCCAAGCCAAGGAAGCAGGATATCTTCAATCCTGCAAATTTGGTGATTTGTGGATAAACCTTTCATGGTGATAAATTGTCTCCGCCATCGGTCTCCATTGCATAATTGAGTTGTGGGGGGGAGGAGCTGCTGTGGGCTTATGAAAAAGGAACCATATTGTGTTGTAGGCTTTTGCTCTCTTCAATGGTACTGACAGTGGACAATATTGAAATGTATACATTGTTATAAGCATGAAGTGTGAGGATGCAGTAAAAGTGACGAAAATTGTAGAGTGGATGGGATAAGTTGGGTTCTGGCTGGTCAAAGTGGACTGTCGGTGAAGCCTAAGACTTCACTTCCCATTTTGTGTTAAAATATAGCTTGCCCTGTCTCCTGATTTTGTTAGAAAATGTGTTGGCTGCCACATTTTGTGTTTAAAAAAATCTTAGTTGAGATCCCTTATAGTGGTGTCATTACTGCCTTTAGGGTATCTCATCTTGAGTTTTGACATAAACAGGCAGGCTATACTGACTTAAACAAAGCTTAATAGTGATACCGTGGAGTCCCATCGTAGGTGCATTTAACATGCACTAATTCAACTATACATGCTCCTTCCACGCCCCCGCTCGCACCCCCCCCCCCCCCCAAAAAAAAAAAATAGTGCTGGCTGAGTGGGGCTAGGGCTAGTATCCCAGACTGGGGATCCATTCACCCAGGCCAGTAGGAGGCTGAGCAGGCCTGGCGGCCGGGACCCCCAGCTGTCAGTGAAGTGATCTGCTCAGCCCGTTGCCGGTGTAGAGTTCCATCTGCTGGCTCCTGCCAGCTGGGATCCCGGCCGCTGGTCCCATTCAGCTTGCACCTGGCCTGGGGTACCATTCACTTAGCTGGTGGCAAGCTGAGTGGCTCAGTCCGCTGCCCATCTGGGGTCCTGGCCGCTGGCCCCGCTCAGCCTCCTGCCAGTTGAGTGAACAGAACCCCAAGCTAGCAGCGAGATGAGCGGGGCTGGTGGCCGGGACCCCGGGCTGGCAGCAGCCTGAGCCACTCAGCCCACCGCTGGCTCCCCTCAGCCTGCCGCCAGCTGAGTGAACAGACCCCAGGCTGGCGGCGAGCTATACTTGGCTATACGCAATTTTGATCTTACGTGGGACCTTGGAACCTGACCGCTGTGTAAGATGCAACTCCAGTGTATAAACCTACAAGCTTATCCTCTCTCTCTCTCCCCTCTCCCCACAACCCCTCTGAGTATTCTGTTACCTTCTACATACAGTCTTTCTGCAGCTATGTCTACACTGTGCAGCTTACAACAGCATAGCTGTGCTACTGCAGCCACGCTGTTGTAAGGTCAGCGATGTAGCCGCTGTTTGTTAGTGGCAGAGAGCTCTCCTGGTGACAAAATAAAACCAGCCCCAACAAGGGGCAATAGCTTTGCCACGGGAAGAGTGTCTCTTGCTAACTGAGTGCTGTCCACACCAGCGCTTTTTATCAAAACCTTTTGTTGTTCAGGGGTGCATTTTGTGTGTCAGAGTTCTGGAAAAAAAGTTTTAACAACGGAAGTGCAGAGTAAACAAAGCATAAGGAAAGAGGTTCCACTCAGTTTAAAAAAGTTCTGTTTATCCACTTTAAATGCTTCCTCTCTTTAAACATTTAGCTGTTTTCTGATACTGAGATTTTAACTTCAGTCTTCCACTATCCATCAAATACAGTAGTAGCAATCCTGCAGCTACAGTAGGTGGTGGGCAGTAGAGGAGTTAAGTTAAAATTCCACTGAGTCTGGAAAACCCTTTCTATCTTCTAGAGAGGATTTTGTATAGATTGTCATGGATGGAATACTCTTTTTAATGTACCAGAGGAGTTCCCAGAATTGTGGTCTGCTAAGAACATTATTTATGTACTGATTATAGAACACAACACGCATATAGCAATTGGCGTTGCTTTCACATCATCTGGCTTGCACCCACAAAAAATAAGGAAATGAAGAGTGTAAAATTTCTGTCACTGGCTCGCCGCTTCACGCTTGTAAAACTGTTTTTGATTTGGAGCTGCTTTGTTTTATATTGAAGATCATAGTTCTAAACTTTTCTTTAAAATAGAAGACTAATTTACTGTTTTGTAGTCTCTAGTAGTTCTAACTTATTTGCTTTATAGATAAGAAAGCAGATGTTTTTTAAAAGCAGTTTGCAGTGTTTGCAAAAGCTAATAGGTCTACTTTGAGGAATCATTTGCATAGTAAAGCTAAAAAAGTGGTTAGACACTCTATCCTTTAGTAAGTTGAAGATCTCTTTTGGGAAGGTTTTCAATAAAAACAAAAGCCAACAGCATCAGCTGTTGCACACAATCCTATTGGAGTATTTAGGGAGGAGGGGGAATTTGTGGATTCAGAGAGATGACAAGCTAAATAAAATGCTGTTGCCAGGCAGCCCAAGAAATTAGACTTGGCATCACTTGAAAAAGAATAGATTGGGGGCTGATGTTAGAGCGAGGTGAAGGGAGTACAGAAAAAGGAAAACTTGAACAGTATTCTTAACACACTTGCTCCTGCCTCCAAAATACAGACCAGGGGAAAATGAGTTGTAGATGAATATTGATGGCAAAATAGCCAGTCATCCAAGAGGCCTGACCAGTGAGTGATGAGAATGTAGCAGTGGATCACACTTAAAAACTAAAGGAATAGAACTATATTTTTAAAATGATCTTAATGCTATGACTCAAATAGCAGTCAGGACTGGGAGGGTAGAATATGCCCACTTTTGGGTGGGAGTGGAATGTCAGATCACTTGAAATCTTCTCTCCATCAGACATCTTGAATATAAAGGTGTTTTTGGGACTCTTCCCTCATGATTGCAATGTTAAGCTTTTTTAAAAAAATTATTTTAGTGTCCTGCCCTGCAATACAAATCAGTCTAACCTTTAACACAGGGCCCTGCAGTATGCCTATTTCCAGGTGTGATACTCGTAGAGGTGATGAAATATTGTCTCAGTATGATCCTTTTGTTTCCTTTGTCTTTGTAATACAGGATGAAAGTATTAATATATCTTCCTTATTAGATACCTGCTGAATGCCTGAAGGAATTACTCTGTGGTTCAGATTATATATTTCTTAGGTTATAAATAAAAGCCACTCCCCTGCTATTAATGCAGAACTTGGTTAGATTAAACTTGATGTAAGCAGTTTACAAATAAAAATGCATACTAACTAATAGCACTACTAACTAATAGCATGCTTTATCGTAGATGCTCTAAAACATATTGTAATAACCTATGGATGCACAATTGTTTTGTAAACACTTCTGGTAATGTAGACACTTCAGAAGGTGGAATTAGATGGTGGAATTCCCCTCAGGTTCTGGATAACTTTCTCTCATTCCCATAATAAGAAAAGGCTAAGGACTGCTCTTGCAACTTTTCATTACCTTGCTTATATTGTTAAGACAGCCTGGTTAGACTTGAACAGTGAGTCAGAAGATGTAGTGTCTATTTCTAATTGCCACTGACTTTGTAGCGGCAGGCAAATTCCTTAATTTATTTGCCTCAGTTTCCCCATCTGTTAAGATTATTTCAACTTTGAAGTTTTTTCTTGAAAGATGCTTAGATATCCTCAGTTTAAACGTGAAGATCTTGAAAGTACAGTATTGTCATTATTATCGTAAATAAATGCATGCAGTATTTTTGTTGTATAAAGGGCTTGTCAAAACAGTTTTTGCATTGAATTAACTAGATCAGTTTGCATTTTTTAGTAAAGTTGGTGTTTTTACCAGTATAACTATACTACAAAAGGGGGTTTTCACTGGCTTGACTAAACTTTCACTGATCTAATTAAATCAGTGGAAAAACTGCATGTAGTCAAGCCCTAATCTAATGCTTGAGCTATGTTTATTTTGAGGCTACTCTCCAGTGTACAATCTTTAATCTTTGCTTATTGAACTACTCTTGTGACATTTGAAAGTACTGTGAAAGGGCATTATGAGAGAAGGTTTTTGTGGCAAAATTTTAGATACGGCTCACTTCCTTCATCTTGTCCCCCAATACTGAGGATTGCGGACAGTGCTGCTCTTACGAACTCCTTGTTTTTCTTCCAGGAATAAGCATTTTACAACTTCAGAACCAGGATTGTAATGAACAGGAAAAGTCCTTTTCTCCCTAGCTTCCCTCCTTTACCTACATTTTCCTTGTTAATTTAGGAAACCCTAAACAGTGCTAAATCCTTAGTGTTTTTCCCAAGGTGCTCATTGTCTATTTGGGACAGTCCAGAAGACTGTGTGATGAAAAGTGAGGTGATAGAAATGTTTCCTGTGTATGTCCATTTCTGTGTGTATATTAAAAAAAAAAAAAAAAAAAAAAAAGGAAATGTAACACTATCAGTGTGAGAGAACAGCTGCTACCGCAAATAGGGTGGGTTAGGGAGGGTCTAGCAGATTGTTTGTTTGATAGTAGCATAGCAGACTGTTTGTAAGCTTGGTTTACATGATCAGATAGTCCATGAAGACCGTTTACGAGCTCTGGATTTTGATGGGCACAGAGTAATCTTATTGCAACCAAGTGCAAGTTTCTTGCTTAATTGGTACTATTGCCTATACCCAGTTTGAGAGTGCAAGGGCAATAGTAAGGATGCCATATGAAAATCAGGCATTTGAGTTAAATTTCTGAAGGCTCCTCAAAGGGCAGTAAACACTGAAGAACAGTGTGTAAAGCTTCATAGTTGTTCACTAATTGCTTACTTGTGTTACTCTGTTGCCTGGTCTCCTTTTTATAGTTGGTGTGTCTACACTGCCTATGTTACAGCGCAGCTGCAGCAGCTCTGAACTAAGGGTTGTAGTTTTATCACTGGGAGCATGACTGTCGGCAATAAAGCACTGTCTCTACTGGTGCTTTTCAGCACTAAACTTTTGTTGCTAACGGGTGTTCTTTCACACCCCTTAACTAAAGTTTTAGCAATGAAAGTGGCAGTGTAGACAGCCTTGAATCTCCTCTAGCTGTCACGATCGTATGTGGTATTTCATTCATGCATAGTGTATATAGACATTGTGCATTGCTGGTTTTGTGGACTTACAGGGCCTTGAAAGATTTTCCCAGGACCTGTTGCGCTGCACATACTCTATTTAGCTGATTCTAGTGCTTGCTGTTTCCTCCCCTGTGTAGGTATTCTACCTACATACTATCTTAATGAGAGGGTGACACTGCAATCTGCTGGGACTTCCTCTCCAGCAGCACCTTCCAGTTTCTATAGTGCTTGTAGCATCACCCACCTGTGCTCTGGGAACTCCTCACACCAATTTGTGACTGGACACAACCCCATCCTGCCACCTGGCGAGGAGTGTAAGCAGCCAAGTGATCTTACCTATGTTTTAACTGAGTGTGTCAGAAAATCATGAATATTGTCTGAAATCATGACCATCCCAGACCTCTTTGAATTTCATAGCTTCTCCAGCTCTCGATGCACTACCTTTGAAGATTAAGTTTAATCTGAAACTTCAGTGGTGACAGTTCCTCTCAAATTAATTTTAATAAAGCCAACAGGGGATGAAAGATTTCTGCACGGAATCAGCTATAGCAGGATACTAGAAGTACTAATGACCACTGCTTCTGAGTTTCACTTTAGTTGGGAATCACACTATTCCGATGACAGATGATTATTTTTATCTTTGGTAGAGGCTGTATCTAGGCACTTAGGAAATCTCTTTTAACGTCAGTTTTCTTAGTAGAAAAAATTCCCCAATCTGAGTGTGTGTCCTAATTTTTAGTAGAAATTCAGAGTCTACTTTAGCATCCTAGAGTCTAGACTATGAAATGGAAAGAAGATGAACCACCAGCTTGTAAATAAAAAAAATCTGATAGTAAATTTTGAAGTGTTTAAGTCAGTTTATCCCCCCAAACTTAATCATACAGCTATTGTAAGACAAATAACAACATTTCTGTATGTACTTACAACAGTATATGTACATTTAGAATGTAATGATTTTAGATTTAAGGGAAGGTGTGTTTATCTTTTCATAGATTCAAACTCTCTGGCAGTCTCCTAGCGAGACTGCTGAAACAATGTTCTTTAATGTAGATTATTGCAGTAGCGTAAAGTTTGACACTTGCTAAGATTTCCTTGACACCTCCACCCCCCAACCAAACAGGCTATATAGAGAAGATGAGTGATCCTAACTGAGCAGATCACTTCACTAATGCCAGCTGCAGGCAGACAAGAGGAGAATATAGTATCCTCCTCAACCAAATATAGCACCCCTCCTTTTTTTCAAACCAATTCTTATAATATCAGCAACATAGTTACTATATTACCAGCAGGAAGAACAGAAAGGCCTATTTTAATTAAAAACAAAATTAGAAGATTCTTATGTTCAAATATAGCTTGTATTTTGTATGGTAAGACATACATCTCGCTGTTTGAACTGTCTCATTTATTAATTTTTTTTTTCTCAGCACAATATTCCAGATCTCTTAATCTCTGCTGCTGGTAGGTCTGGAGAGTCTACCAATATTGTTTGTTTGCTTAGTGTCCAGGAAACCCGGCACCTAGTACAAAGGGCTTCATAAGGTTGGCCCAAGCTGTATGAGAGTGAATGTGGGATTTCTTTTGGGCTTAAAAGAAGTGGGCTTAAATTCTAATAGACTGTATGTCATTGTTTTCTCTGTTTAAATGTATGTGCCTGCTGGGAACACTAAGGCGGGTAAAGGATTTTTCTAGGTTTAGTGAATTGATTTAGGTGAAGATGTACGCTAAAAACAAAGCAAGGGTACCAACCTGGGGCTGCTTACGTCACTGTGCCATGCACAGTGTTTATCTACCCAAAGGTGTGGTCTGATTGAAGAAAATTAGTCTTCTGATATCTTCTATTTATTCAGGTAATAGAAATAAGTTAATAGAGGGTGAGGTAAAGTCTTAGTAACCTGCCTGGCTATATTTTCAGGTACGGGAATGCGTTAACATGTCTCATTAGTGATTCTTGGGGTGTTGTAACAGGGATTTATGATATGTTGGTGCAGTTAGCTCTTTTGTAGACACACTTTTTTTTTCTCCCCACCCTCTGGTTCTTCATCGTGGACTAGTGGGATGAATCCTTGCAAGAGGCTGGCAGCAGCACCAGTTGCCTTTGGGACCAGACCTTTGAGCCAAGGAATCTTCCTTCTTCTCCCCTGGCCTTCAGTTACAATGGTAGTCTTGCCTCACAGTCTTCAGAGATAAGCTAATCATGCAGTTGAGGGAATGCTAAAAGGGGCAAGAATTGTTCCTCGTGTCAAGATTGCTGCAGCCACTCTTGGATATTTACCTGTGCTCACAACTAGCCGGCAGGGCATGCGCTGGGCCTTCCTTGCAGAGTTCCTTTGCTAGAGGTTAGGGCTCAAGTCCTGAAGACTTGAGGCTAGTTATACACAGTATTAAACAACACTGAAAAATGTAAAGTACTAAACATATATAGAATATACAAGGATGGACATGTTAAGTTAGTAGGTATTCCCGTTGATGTAGACTCTAAGCCGTCTGGGACAGGAATCCCATCTAGTACACTGGACTCTGAAGGAATAAATAAAACTAGAGTAAGAGCATCAGGATTAACATTTCCTTAGTGAGGGCTTACCATGCAAAAGTTCATGTTGTGTGCACCGCTTCTGACGTCTTATGCATATACATTTCTCCTTACAATTATAAGGTCACATCTTCAGAGCTCCTGCTACCTTTAACATAGTGATTGAAGTGGTGTGACATTTTTGACATAATGTCTGAAAACAAGTGAAAGAGGCTGCACACAGTAAAAATATCTACTGTAATTGCCAGAGTTCCTTTTAGCACAAATTCTATTGTTAAATCTCTCTTAAAAAAACAAGTAAATGTTAAGTAACTCATCTATTTTCATACAGTGCACCCCTTCTTTCACTGTGCACCATCCAAACTCTACACTGAAAGCCAAATTTTGCTCTATTGTACAAGTATGATTTCTGTTTTCAAGGCTTATTTTTTTAGCAATTTGAGTTCTATGTGGTCCAAACGTCTTTGGGGATTTTCTCTTTGTATATACTGTAATGACTAATCTTCATAATATTGCCTAATGTGCTTTAACATAATACTGTTACAAACAGGAGTACATTCAAGTGCACTATGGAACCTTTAGTGCGTACCAGCAGGGTCTGCATGGATCAATTAATGCGTGACACGTTAGTGCACTTCAGAAATTGCACTTCCGTAGTCCGCATTTGTGTTCCATGTAGACAGATCCTTAGGTACAAGGAACATTTCCAGTGTTTTACTGGTGTTTATTGGATAAACACTGACTTTTTTTTATTGGGGGTGTTTTATTGATATTTATCAATTAAAACCTATAGTCAGAAGCCCAATATATGTGTACAATTAGAGTGGGGAGCTACTCTGAATTTAGACCAAGTGCAAACAGAACTTTGCCCATGATAGGCAAGGAGCCTCAATTGTGCGTCATTTACTGTTCACCCTTTTTTGTGTTGGCTGTGTGCTGAATGAGATCGGCTCATGTGGAGTCATGTGATCATGAATTAAAAACTAGGATTGCTTATGCAGTCTTAAACTTCTGCATGAGTGTTTTTTCTAATGGAGAAATGGCAATTCTAAAATAGCCCCCGTTACATGTATGTCTATTATGCATTTAGGTAGAGAAATTATATATCTGAAACTAGTAAAAGAACATTTGGGTAAAGGAAAGCTTTTGTTTTCCATTCTCCCTCTCTGAGGCTGTTTTTAGTTTTTTAAAGCCATCTCCCTATGGGATTTAAAGATTCTGAGTAAGAGTTCAGTACAAGAAGAGGTGTGTGTGATTCAAATGATGATATTACTTGGTAATCTCCAGCAGGGTTTTGTTAATGTACTAGGCCATGTGAGAGAAATTAAATTTAAAGAATAAAAAAAGATGTACAGTGAGATTTCAGTGTATTACTTGTTGTAACAAGATCTTTCCATCTAAGCAGTGCGGTGGTAGTCTAGCCTCTCTCCTCTACCTCTGAAGAAGACAAAGGTAAAGTTCATCTTGATTTAGGCAAAAATTAAGTTCTGTGCTTTCACAAAGAATATAACAAGATGTTTAGTATTAAAATGCCAGACGTGGTGCCTAGGAAGAACCACCACTCCAGGTGGCAGGGTTTTCTAACAGTGTATTATATATTTCTTTCTCAGTGTGATAAAAATCAGTGGCTTTTAAGAGAGCCAACAATTGTTTCCTACATTAATATATTTGTAATCTCTGCACGCTAGAAGAATACAGCTCAGACATGTTTTTTAAATGACATGATCAGCAAGTGGTAGCAATTTTTAGTTGTATCAAAACATGCATATTTATTTCCATTTTGAAGCTCATACAAATGACTGCAGTCCTTTCGTTTGCTATTTTGAGGAGCAGTATAGCATGGGCTCAGGTGACAGAATATTTCTGTAGGGTCTCATTTAAGTGTTCCTTCCTAAACGACATACTTTCTTGGCTTGAGCTCCCTGTCCATGGAAGCTTACATGCTATTCTCTACAAAATAAGAGCGTGGCATACCTAGTTGGTGCTTCCTAGCTCTATAAGTTAGATGTGGTTTAATAGTGAGGAGGGGGAAAAAAGTTTAGAGGACTACACCTGTGAACAAATCTAAAATGAAAAAAGTCATGTGGTGATTAAAAATAGAAACTGAGGGATAAGGTGCCCAAACAATAAAGTTGGAGCCAATAAATCACTTATTTAATGATGTCCACAGCTTAAATATTACAAAGGTTGCTTCCAGGATGAAAGGAAAGACTTAATCATCTATACCAACACCACTGTCTAATATAGGGATCCGTTGGATGGAAGTTGTGGTAATCATGTAAGACACATAATCAGGGTTCATTCGGGCACAGACAGTATCCGGGGTTCCGCAGCAGTAACTCTGAAATAGTGGAAAATGTAGCATGTGATGGAGAATGGGAGGGAAGTTGACAAACTAGGAGCTCCTTGCTTGTTTGTGGTATCAGAGTAGATTTGATTTAAATCTCTAGTCAGGAAGACTCTAATCATGGTTTTCTATGTAACAACCAACAAGAATGTACTTTTATAACCTTAATACATATTCTTCACAATTCAGATAGATTCAGATTTCACTTTTAGTAGGTGCACACTATGCATTTCAGAATAAATCACTGTTTTAAGAAAGTTTCAGATTAGTTTTACAGCTCTATCAGAAAATGAATGTTTGGTTATTTCATTTACCAAAGGTAACTGAAGCAGATATTTATGAAGTCTTTGGGAGGTGAGCTATCTCCAATTCAACAGGTTAATCATTTATATGTGGAGGATTTTCTTGCCATGGTGTGTTAGAAGGAGAACATCACCAGATAGACATTTAAATTTGTTTTATTTTAACTAAAACAACAATGTTATGTATTCTTGATTTTTTTCCTTCAACAGCAAATGTGTAATATTTTAATAAAACAAGCATATGTCCCTTGCTTCTCACATTGGTCTCCAGAGTTGTTGTTCTTGTCCAGATCTGTTCCTGCCCCAGCACTCTTCTGTTCATTTCAATCTTCTATTCATTGAAATAGAAATTGAACTTTTTGAAAGTTTTCACTTTTGGAGAGAGGTAAGGGGTTGACTCTGTATACACAAATTCCTAAGGGGACAATAGGGTTGAGGTCTGTTATTTCTCACCTTTATTTATTTACAAATATTTTTTGCTGTTAACAAGCATGTTACCGCTGGAGAGACAAATCCATAGCTTGAGAACTGCAAAACTAAGCATCTCTGATGGTACCTTTTAGACTGAGCACTGAGTCCCTCCCATTGGGTAGATAGAAAGATTAGCCTGTGGGACCCCATAAAATTGGGTCCTTAAGACATGAACTATTGTAACACATTTACAAAACTTAAATATTACATAAATATATTGATTGGCTTATCCTATAGAATTAGCTCATCATGGAATTTATAATCCCTATTCCATCTTTGAGCTATAATGTATCTTAATTAAAGCTATCTTTAGATTGCTTTTTGAGGGGAAAAAAGCATTTTACCAAAAAATCAGATTTAAACCTGATTATTTTTTTGTATATTTTTAAAATCATTGATTTTTATCCAGCCTGTGTGGTATGCCAGATGGCTTCTCCACTATGCAAGTTGCTGTAACCTTCAGAGTTTCTGAAGAGTGCATTATCATTTCCCCCCCCCCCCCCCCATCTATATGGCAGCTGGTTTGGAAGGGGATGATGATCCTGTCCCTCCTGCTTTTTGTCATGCAAATTTCTCCCCCTGGGAGTGGCACATGGCGGCTGCTCTCAAAAGATCTGTTCTGCCTACCAGTTAGTTCATACTTCAGCTCTCTGCTGCTCTAATAGAGGTGAAGGCCACTTTGCTGCTGAATACTTAAGGACTCTAGAAAGCTCCCTATCTGAGTAGGGCTACACAACAGTTTTCTTATTATTGGTGAAACCTGCATATTCCAGTGTCTAGCAACTAGAATACTTTGTTCACTGAGATAAGCTGATAGTTATGTCAACTTCACACAGGTCTTTGATCTAGGATTGGGTAATGGCATCCTTCTCCAGTTTATCTATTGACACTGTCTGGATTTCACTCCCTCCAATTACTTTGGAACTTAAATCTAAGCAAAGTAAATCTTAACATACAGGTACTCTTGTATTTTTTGCCAGTTGGCAAATTACAAATAGGTTATTGGTAAATGAGTCAGTATATTTATGTAACTTCTTAAGCAGTGGTTTTGTTAATGTGCAAATGAGAAGCATGCAGTGAGTTCATTTGTGGAATGGAAAATGTGGATCTTAAATTGTGAACCCTCTATTAGATTAAAAATAGACTTATACCAGTCTGAATTTGACAGGTATATCCTGATGGGAATGAAGTTTTTCATTTTTCTTTCTGGTTTTGTCATTGTGCAGTGAAAGTAATCAAACTTACTTCAGATTCTCTGTGCTAGTGCTTGCTGTTGGGATTTTCTGTGCCCTTTTGTGAGTTCTCCTGTCTGTCTCTTTGCTGTGGGGCACTCTTTTGTGGGGTTGGTCAGATGCTAGTAAAGTTTAAGGGTGGGGGAAGGAAGAAGGCAGTTCCTTCAGCCCAGTCTGGACGATTGCTTCAGTTCTCACTCTGGTGAGAAGAGCCAGAAAGGATCAGAGCAGCCTGCTGTGTTGAGCAGGGTGTAGCCCAGGAAGGGTGGAGGTTGCCTTATTCCTCTCCCCACCCTGGCTTTCCCTGGGTGAGGAAAGAACTGATTTCAGTGCAAGCAGCCCCCTTCCCCAGTCCCCATGTGGGAAATGAAGCCAGAGGGGCAACATGCCATATGGAAGATTGCATTTCAGTCCCTATAGGACACAGTAGCAACCATGCCTCTGGCTGTTCAGCTCAGCTGCCACCTTCTCCTCTCCACTTTGCTTCTCCGTGTGTCGTGGATGGAGGGCATTGGGCACAGTACAGATGGTGCTGATGCCAGAGGATGCTGTAAGAGGACTTCAGGCCTAGTTCCCTTCTCCCTGCTGCTACTTCTATAACAGACAATCCTCTTCCTCCCACTCCCAAGATGATCCCTGTTGATGGGGAAACAGAGTCCTCTGACCTGTGGGATTCCCATGTAACAGAGGGATAGAGCCTCTGGGGACTCCATCCTTGAGCTGCAGACCACCACCTTTGTTGAGAGACTCAGAAGGAGAGGCATGGGGAGGGGAGATGAATAAGCCCAACCTCTTTAAGTGGAGACAGGGAAGTTCAGTAGCCATTTGAAATGTTTTTGGAACAATCTGAGCCTGTTTTAGTCTCCCTGCTGAAGCAGGGTTTTAGGGACAAACTCCTAAAGGGGAAGTGAATGAATAATGAAATAATTGATCAGTTCCCCTGTCTGCCTCCCCAGAGAACAGCATAGCAAATCAATGCAGAAAAAGGAAAGGCAACAGATAAGTGCAGATTCTACTAAGTATGCATGCACCAACCTCCCATTGCACACAAAGGTAATTCTTCCATAGGGTAGGGAGGGGAGCAGTCCGAATCAACTAGTAAAATATGGCTTGGTGAAATCTTAATTATAGAACATACCATCAATTTGGGGTGTCTGACCTATCTTTGACAGTCTGCCCTGAGAGAGGTGTTCATGGTCATGAGCTTCTCCGGACGTTACAATAAGGTCCACAGAGCCAGCCCACCCTTGACCCGCCTGGTTCCGATCCCAGCCTTCAAGTAAGTTGAAGTATCTATTGTCGTTGAAGTGTGCAACTTCTTACTCAACTTTCAGATAAGCACAAGAATCTTTCTATCAACTGCTTGTTTTCAGAATGCGTTCTTGGTGTGTTTTGAATGAGAAGCGAGTGAAGCTGATTATAAGACCTCTAGAGGGAAGAATCTTAGCTTCTGATCTGTTTTGTAAACAGAGGAGCTGTGTGTGTGACCATAACTAAGGTAGAATTAATTATACTGTAAATTTCCATCAGGATGTTTCTCTGTTCAGAGCACTCAGGGCAGTATGAAAGTTAAATGCATTCTCTTGTTGCGTATATGTAACTGATCATGTATATGTTAGTGCTGAACAAGTAGGTTTGGGTGTAAATATTCACAATTCTGGGCAGAAAAGAGAACTGTGGTACTGTAGAGACTCTAGATATAATCCTTGTCAAGAATCAGAGGGGTAGCTGTGTTAGTCTGGAATTGCAGAAGTGACAAGAGTCCTGTGGCATCTTAAAGACTAACTAAAGTATTAGAGCATAAGCTTTCATGGGCTAATACCCACTTCATCGGATGCATGGGTATTAGCCCATGAAAGCTTATGCTCTAATACTTTAGTTAGTCTTTAAGATGCCACAGGACTCTTGTCACTTCTAGATATAATCCTTGTATCCATGGAATGGGTTTATTCTAATTTGGGTTTTGGAAGTGGAGTCTGAGAGCTCTACTTGTATAGCAGTTGCTAAATATGAAATACTTGATGCTTTGATATATTCTAAAATCCAGCTTAAACTAGTATAGGAATGTATATTCAAATTCCAGCGTGGTGAATCTGAATCTTGGAAGTCAAACCTTGCATCGAAGAGATTTATCTTTTGGATGATTTCTGATGCACATTAGAAACTTTTTTTTTTTTTTTAAATGGAAAGCAAGTAAGCATCAGATGTGGTTGTAAAATGTTTCCGCTTAACTTCCAGCTACTGTAGCAGATTAATACATCCTTTTAATACAGATATAGTCAGTTTCCTCTCTGTTATGCTTTTTGTTGGCTTTCAACACAGGAAGTAATCAGAGTGACTAATTCCACATTTTATTTGTTAACCCATGGTTTGGTGTGTGGGTTTTATGTAGTATTAAGATAATCATTGTTCCTGAGAAGAAGCTGGAGGGAAGGGTAGATCAACTTTCAAAATGATGTCTTAATGAATAAACATTACGAAGCAAAGCTCTTACCCCCAGCCTCTTTTTGAACCTTTTTTTACTTAACCATTTGGTAGTGTGCTTGGCATGTAGCTAAGGTGTGGCATGACAACAGTAGGAAATGGAGGACATAGGTAACTCCCTGACATTGGTGAAAAAATGCTGCTTATTTTGAAAAAGTAACACTTTTCACAATTATAATCGAGAAATTTGATTAATCTTTTCAAATCTAAGTGCTCTCTTCTCAGCCAGGTGACACATTCTCACCACACTGCTTATGCACTGAGACAGTCTGGGGCTGATCTGTTGGGTAAACTGCAAGATGAGAGGCATCAGTTGTAGGGAGGAAAAAAGGAGAACTTTAGGTTCTATTGCAGGGTGAATTGATTAAATCAAAGCAACTTAAATCAGCAGCCAGGAAGCCTTGTTCTAAAACCCTAAATTTTAATTGCACTTTGCATTTGTACTTCTTTCTTTAGAAAAAGAACTGATTGAGTTGAATTTGTTGGTAACCATTAAAATGTTTGTTTGCAACTAAATATAGCATTTACACTAAATTTGAGGCTCTTTGCTAACTAGGATACATTCAGCCTATACACATTTATTAAAACAATTATATATCTTAATTTAATTTATTAATATTGTTGTCTTCAGAAAATGGTTGGTGATGCATTTCTTATTTACTAGACTTATTTTTTACTTTTGGTTTGAATCAAGCTCTGTTTAAATGGAAATGCAAATGCAATGAATGTGCAAAAACAGCACTTTAAATGTTTTTTAAAATAAAACTCTTAAATATTCTGGATACATACTGAATTTTTTCTTAAGTTTATCAAAACTTGTTCTGCATTTAAAATCAGTTTATTAAAGGAAGTATTATCTGCAGTTAGTAAATTGAACCAATTTGTTTCTGGTCACCAGATCCTTCAAGATTTTAGAACTAGTAGATCTCATCCCATTTGACCTGGTTTTCATGAGCTTAACTAAATGAACTAGACATTGCAGTGAACTAGCTGAAGAATTGATATAAAGAAAATATTCTCTTTGCACCTGCACAGGAGGCTACTGCTGCAAAAGCTGATTTGGCACTTCAGCAAACTCTGGTTTCAGTTGCTTAGCCAGTGACTTCTACCAGTTTGGTGGTTTGACATTCTTTAAAACTTGGCAACAAACACATATACTGCTTAATATTTCTTTTAATTTAAATGGGTTTAATAGATTATAGTAAATTTAGGCCTAAACATATGGGTTTTAATTTCAAATTTTGAATAGGTTTATTTTTTAAAAATCCTGTATGTAATTTAAAATAATCCAAGTTTTGATTTATTTATCCACCCTGTTCTGCTAGCTGTTGAATTTTGTTTTTGTAACTTATTTCCAGTATGCCTGGAGCATTTAATAAACATTTTTTTCCATAATTTACCATGCCTTTGCGTCCCATCTTCTGCAGTCAAACCTGGTTGTTCTGTGCTTGGCTTATCCTTGCTATATGTCTAGATGTCTGATAGGCGTCCAAAATAAATGGATATGATGTCATGTACAGATATCATTGACTTGTTTTCCTTCCTTAAAGCACAGCGGAACTATTTGACTTGACTAGGTTTAACTGATGCTGCTCTGTTCTAGTTTATAGTAGTTGAAGGAGTGAAAAGATAGCAGGCAACACACACTTGAAAAGACGTATGGCATTAAACTATTGTAAACCCACTTCCAACTTCAAGAATACAAGGTTTATACTTTTAGATATTCTGCTTAAATTCCCCTTGTTTTTGTTTTAGTTTTAATTTCTTTTTAGTTGAGTGTTGCAAAAGCACTGAAATTAACTAACTGTCCTTGCTCAAAATATGCTTAATTAATCTTCTTTCATACAAGCAGAAGAGTGCTTCCTCTGTTTGAGTGGGTTTTTCCCTTCTTTTTTTTTTTTTTTAAAGCTGGATGTTCCAGATTCTGATCCAACTTAATAGAATGTGTCCTTGCAAGTGCCATTCAGAAGTAGTGTGCAGCAGGAAAGCAGGAGGAAAAAACAGAAAGTTGTTTATACGGTTACACAATTTGTTCATTCTTAACATGAATGAAGTACTTTTAGTCTGTGTAGCAAAACTGATGAAATTCCAAATGGCAGTTTATTTTCAGTGAGACGCATTGGACTCTTAGGCTGAGGCTTATAATGATAGTCAAATATGCTATATAGACATAGCGCTTCATAGGTAAGCCAGCATCTTATATTCCAGTTCTGTACCAAAGTCCTCTAAGATTAGTGAAGTAATGTGATATGAAGAGAATAGTAGTTGAGCAGTTTTAGTTAAGGAAACTGGAGAGGCTTTCAAATTTCATTTTAGTCCCCTTTACATAAATAAAAGTTTTCCCAACTAGGGGCCCATGGTCTCGCTCCTTCCTAGGATTCTCTGTTAGAGGATTGGGCTTCAGCCTACATGTTGGCATTGGATAACCTCTGAGTCATCAAATTTTTCATATTCATACAATGTAGTTTGTAGATGTTAGATTTTTGCAAGCTCAACAGCTCCATAATGAACTGTATAGCATCTGGTTGTATTCTTTTTCAAGTGCTTGCTCATGTCCGTTCCATGCTAGGTGTGCGTGCACCACAGTTGTTGAAGATTTTTCCCTCAGTGATATTCATAGGATTGGTTCTAACGTCCCCTGGAGCTGCACACGTATGTGTCGGTATAAGGGGTGCTGCTGGCTCTACACCCTCTGTATTTTTCCTACTGCCAGTAATGGTGGCCTTGAACAGTCATCATTGCTCTTGCAAGGCTTCTTTCCCAGTGGTTTGGACTCTCTTTTTTTTTTTGTAGTATAGTGTATAGATATTGTAGTTGTGTGTGAATAGTTGTCCCTGTCATAAAGGGACTTTTGCCCTGGTCCTGGACTTCAAGCAATGTGTCTCCTGTTGCAAGCCAATGCTATTGAGTGACCTGCTGTCTAAAGGGCCTTGGGGAATCTCACGTTAAAGAGAAATGCCAGATCTGCAGAGGCTTCAGACTATGCACTCAAAAAGAGAGAGGTTCGTCTGAAGGACTCGCTCATGGGAGGCATCCCTCAGACCAGTCTTTGAGCAGAGCACTTTAGCTTCCGTACAAAGTGTTTATCAGCACAGTGCCCTTAGCATCATTCTCTGTCCCTGGTATCAAGGAAGAAGCATATAAGAAACAGTGCACCAAGTGAGGGTGTTCTCTGGTGCCAAAGGGAGAGGCAAGGAGTGACCAGTGTAGTGAGACCATGCTGGGCCACTTGTCCTCCCCAGAGCCACTTTGGCTCTGGTGATTCTGCTTACAGTGCTGAGTCTGGTCCGGGACCTATCTCTGACTCTTGCTCCTTACTGCTGCTTTCTTGGAAGGTCACCTTCCTCATGGCAATCACCTCGGCCAGAAGGGTCTCTGATCTCAAAGTCTACACCTCAGAACCCCCTTAGATGGTGTTTGAGAAGATTCATCTGCCTTCTCATCCAGCCCTTCCACCAAAGGTGGTGGTACAGTCCCACAACAACCAGGGCATTTGTCTTTCTGTCTTCTTTCCAAAACCTCACAAGACTACTTAGGAACATTGGCTACAGACACTGGGTGTTAGGTGGGCGCTCGCCTTCTATATTGAGAGCGCTAAGCCCTTCTGCAAGTCTGTGCAATTCTTTCTAGCAAAAAGGAGAAAGGGCTGAGTTTGTTACCACCAAAGAATCTCATCCTGGATAACAGCCTGTATCCAAGCTTGCTGCGTGTAGGCAAAGGTTCCATCACTAGCCATCGTGATTGCTCGCTCCACAGGAGACCAGGCTTTGTCCACGGCACTTCTTGTGCAAGTGCCAATCCAGGACATCTTCAGAGGTGCAACATGATTGCCAGTTCATCCCTTCACATCCCACTATGCCATCATCCAGAAGGCCTGTGACGATGCCAGTTTTGGGAGAGCAGTGTTGCAGTCAGCATGTCCATGAACTGCAAGCTCACCTTCAGGGTACGGCTTGAGAGTCACCTAGCATGGAATGGACTTGAGCAAACACTCAAAGAAAAAACTTGTATTAACTTTCTGTAACTGTTCTTCAGGATGTTCCTCATGTCCATTCCATGACCCATCCTCCTTCTCAAACTCTGCCAGTTACTGACCAGAAGGAACTGCAGGTGCAGAGCTGGCAGTGCTCCTTGTACAAGCATGTGTGTGCAATTCCAGATATCCATAGAACCAGCTCTGTTGCTACCACTGAGGGGAAAATTGCTGGCAACTGTGCATGCAGTGTGCACTCCTAGTATGGAATAGACATGAGCAACACATCTTGAAAAGCAACAGTTCCGAAAGGTTAGTAACTTTTTTTTTGTGTATTTGTTCTCATCTAATTCCCATGTGTAATAAAGATTCTTATCAAAGCACCAGCAGTGATCATCCAAGGATCTACTTGACGTATCACCGGAAGTCTGGATTCCAAAATATCTCAAGCCTGGTTCAGAATTATTGAGGTCTTTCCTCTTTTAACACTAAAGACTTTTTAAAAAAAATTTTCTGAAAAACACAGATTTTTTGAAAGGAGGAGAGTTGTTAAAGAATCGACTGGAAGGCAATGAGGCCACTCTAATTTCTCTCTAAGGAGGCTGATAGTACCTAAAATGTGTTAAGCACATGAAAATGGAAGAAAGCAGTCCCTGCTCTGGACAGCATAATCTAAAAAGACAGACTGGAGGAATCAAGAAAAGGGATTTTCTTTATATAACTGGTTAACGGTATATCTTACTTAAAAACTCAACACCAACCTAAGTTCCTCTGTTCTCCTCTCTTCCCCCCCAGTCTCCCAGCATCAGGCCACATTTTCTAGCCCTTCCAGCTCTGTGTCTAACCTCCTCATCTCTATGCAGGCACAGTAACTCATAAATAAATGAAATTTAGTTCATGGATCACTGATCTGCTAGTTTTTCGTAGACCTAACAGAGGAGTGTTCAAGAGGGATTTAGATTAGGGAGAAGTGTGATGGCTTTGTGGACCAGCTGAGGGAGGGTGTTCCCTGAGTAAGGGCAATGTGGAGAAAATTATGACGATGGCCTTGGGCATAAATGACAAATGGAACACTGACATTATTCTGGTTGGCAGAGGGGAGTGGGTATGGTAACTCGTTGGGTTCAGGAATAGACAGATAATTTTGAGTGCAGGATTGGCAGTTTTCTGGGAAAATACCAGTTTAACCCAGGAACCTGGGAAAAACATAATTGCACCAGTGCCCAGCAAGTTCTCTTTCAAACTTTGGATATATTCATTTAAAACTAAGGAATGGGCTTAGTTTAACCACTAAATCAAGAGTGACAAAGAATCTTGTAGCACATTATAGACTAACAGATGTTTGGGATGATAAGCTTTCACAGGCTAAGATCCACTTCATCAGATGAATGTTGTGGAATGATGATTTTCCACAACATTTGTCTGATGAAGTGGGTCTTTAGCCCACAAAAGCTTATGATCCCAAACCTTTGTTAGTCTATAAGGTGCTAAAAGACTTTGTCGCTTTTGTAGATCCAGACTAACACGGCTACCCCTCTGATACTAGACACTAAATCAAGGTTGGTCTTCTGCTGCAGAATACTGCGTGGCCAGGTGGATTGATAGTCTACAGCTGTGCATGCTTCTGATTGCTTAATGATTTATGCCTATGACTCTGCATTGTTTGTGTAAACACAAGTCAAATATTTTATTATATGTAATATTGAAAACTGAAATGAGTCATGACATGTATAACTTCCTGGAAAACATGAACCAAAGTGCATGCTGACTTGCTGATGTTCTGTATTAAATATGTATGCCTGTTGCGGTTTTGCATTTTATTTGTACAACCTTAAATTAGTGTACCAATCTGTTGCCTTGTGTAACCACAATTTGAATATTTAACTAAAACAAAGTGTAGTGTGTGCTTTAACAAAATCATTTTCAAAATTAAAATTTCCTTGCACCAAACTAACTAGTTTTTCCCTGGGGTGGTAAAAAACATGATTTTACCTGGTGGAAATGATCTCTTGATATATATTATGCCCTGTCAGTTTAGAAATGGCAATTTAAATTGTGTGAGCAGATGAAGTTGGCCAAAGATGGTTGACGAGAGTAGAGAGCGCTGGACAGAGTCCCACAGAATATGTGAGAGGGGGACAGAACTACTACCAAAAGGCGAGATATAAGGGGACAACCATTAGTGTGGGGATCTCAAACCCCTGGCCTGCGGGCCATCTGCTGCTCGAGAACCTCCCCAATGTGGCCTGCAGGGCTCCATCAATTTTGGGGCCAGGTCTTTCCGTTCACCCGCCTGACGCCCCCCTGCCTGCACATCCCCAGGGTGGTTTACAATGGCCCGGTGTCCCGCCCACCACTGGCAGCACAGTGGAGTTGAATGGCTTCTGCCTGCTCACTCCACGTGTCTGGCCCCTCCCTGGGGTGGGACTGTGTCTGTGCACGCTGCCCCCGCCCTGAGTACTCCTGCGGCCAATGGGAAGCTTCAGGGGAGTAGCACGTGGAGGCCCCCTAGCCCGCCCCTCCTTGGAGCCCCAGATAAGCCTCCTCCTGCAGTCCCATCCCCTTCTCTTGCAGTCCCACCCCTGCCTGAGCCCAGAGCCTGCACCCAGCACCCAAACTCTATCCCAGAGCCCAACCTCTCACCCCTTCTGCACCCCACTTCCCTAGCCCAGACGACCTTCCCCACCCAAACTCCATCCCAGGGCCTTAGGCAGGTGGGAGGTGGAGTTTTGCGGGGGAGGTTCTGTGTGGCATGAGTGACATTATTGGACTGCTGGGAGGATTCGAGGACTGGCACTGGCCCTAAAGTATATTGAGTTTGAGACCCCTGCATTAGTGCATGGGATAACTTAAGCCAAAGGAAGACAATAGGTCAAGCAGCACAGTTCTGTATATGTGAGATGACATTCTTTAATTAGTACTGATTAAGGCTGCTGTTTTGTGCTGATATTCAAAAAAAAAAAACCTGTTAGTTTTGCCTCCTTTTAAAGCAAGCATTAAAGAACTCTTATCTTTACAGCTTGTTGTAAATGGTTGCTACATTCCTGTTTTTCTTGTTTGGAAATGAGTACTGCTGTGTAAGTAATTTTCCCACAGTCTTATAGCATCTTAAAAGCTTTGGCTTTAGGTTTAAAATCAGCAGCTCTAAGATGCTACAGGATTTCTCCATAAAATATTTTCCCCAAAGTTAGTCTATTGACCATGTGCAGTTGAAAGTCTGGCTAGATGCTGCTTTAAAGCTGCTTACAGCTATACTATATCGTGCTTAATGAATGTTTTCTTCAATTCATTTCTTTCTTTCTAATTATGAACAGATGTTAGGAAATAGTCACTATTCCAAGGGGTAATTTTTTCATGGATGGTGTTCATCTCAGTACAAGGGGAACCAATCTCCTTGGGGATGAACTGGCTAGAAGGGCGTTAAAGTAATAAAAAATGAGGAAGCTGAAAAAAGGGAACAGATGAGCAATCAGCACAAATCATGATGTTGAGAACAAAATAATAAAAAGGATGAGAAGAGAAGATATTTCTTAGTTGCCTATTATGGTAATGCCAAGAGCTTCGGTAACAAACAGGAGGATTTTACTCATTTGTGAACATAAATTGAATCTAGGTGGTGGTACTGGAACTAGTGGAATGACTTGCATGATTTGAACTTTCAAATTGATGGTTATAATCCATTTAAGAATCAAATGGGCAAAAGGGGTGGAGGTGTGGTTCTTTCAGAAATCACAATCTGAGCCACCAACAGCTTGGCAACAATGAATCTGAATGCTTAAAATGGGAGAACTTGCTGTACATCAGTGGTTCTTAATCCTATAAATACCCTTATCAAAAACTGAGGAATAGTTAGTATGAGTTTGTTTCCTTACAAAAGTTATTTTCTATCTGCACTCTCAAATGTTGTTTAAAATAATGTTGTGTAATGCAACTTAGTACAGCTTTGATTGTAGCATATTAAATCATTTTTATAAGAAACTCCATTAAGGTTTTTATTTCTTTCTAAGACATGATGAAATGTTAAGTCAGTGAGGTAGCAAGATTCTTAAAGAGAAAAGAACAGAGCACTGTAGAGAAAATTGTCAGCATACAACACTTCAACTCTATCAGGCTTTTTTTATTTTTGTTATAGTTGTACAGTAATTAAAGAAACTTTCACAGAAACACAATTGAACTAAAACTGAATATTAAATATCTAAAACTTGCTATTGTTTGTAATATGCATAGCAGAACATTCTAAACCAGTCATATTCAGACCTTAGTGCTTCAGGAGCCAAATCAACCTTCAACATTACACAAGAGAGCCACAGTAGTATGAATGCATTGTTTTGTTTATTTTTATATATATTATCATTGCAAAATGACTGACCTGCATATTACTGTTTTAACAACTACAGTTGGTTAATAACATAACCAATCAGGATGCTTGTACTAACTTAGATTGGTTAATAATTAAATCAGTGTGTTAACATCCTGTGCGGCAAAGAGCCGCAGGAGACGCATTAAAAAGTCACTTGTGACTCACGAGTCTGAGTTTCACTGTTCTAAATCTATGGGATCAAATAGAAAAATGCTCTTGTATCACTGACTTTTTTTTTTATTTGAAAAAAACGTTATCTCTTGATCTCAGATCAAGAATTGATCACAGTCTTTCTAAAGAGGTATTAAATACAGCTTTCTGAGTAAAAAGTAGTCGTTGGTGATTTTAGCCTGTGTGTACTCAGTCTGGAGTGTTAGTGCAGTGATTTAGTTTGGTTTGTAGCAGGATTCCTAAGTAATAAGACAGCATTTTTGCAAATGCAAACTTACAGTATAAAATACTCTGGACCTCCGTAGGAAGTGATACTTGCCTTGAAACAAACACCTATTCACTCCAGACTAGGATTCCAATAATTTTAAATGTTCAAAGTAATTTGTATAAAAGATGTCTGGCTGTATTGCTTATTTTTATATTCTAATCTTTTAGCCTTTACCAGAAGTGTCTTTCCAGCTGACTCTGGGTAAGTTGTTTAAATTACTCCATCAGAAATCTTCTTTAAATTGATGTGGGTATCTCCAATTTCCTGACCCTATGGAGTTAGCGTTGAGTGAGTGTGATTTATTAGTACATCAGATCAGGAAATCCCAGGGTCAGATCAGATTGAAGTGAAGCCTTTTTCTTTCTTTAAAAAGCCCTTTACACACAGGCTAAAAGACACTTTAAAGTAATGCATAAATTTCAGCCGTGTGAGAATGCTTATACTTATCTGTTTAGTGGGGAACGTAATTGATTCACCTTTTCACTGCACTGCACTGAACTTAATTATGGTAGGAACAAACTGTCTCTGGAGACAGAAGCTTGAGTGGTTATGAGATCCTGGCCTTTGTCCAGCAAATGATGCCACAGCCTCTCTTGCTTCTGATGCTTAAAATTTGCTATAAAGTACTCCTGTGTGCTTTTAAAGAAAATCAACTGCAGCATTTTTTAGCTGTTTGTAGTAACACAATGCTATCGTTTAACAAGAGAGCATGCCTTTTGTTAGAGCTATACTTTTTCAAACTGCTTCATTACCTTGTGTGGGGGTGGAGGGGTGCATAACTGTTTACGATATTTCTCACATATAGACCATCTGCTAGAGTCCTTGCTACTGCCAGTTTCTTGAATATAGAGAGAGCTTTGCTAAAAACTCATTTCTTTCATGGCATTTGTATTCCTTCACCAGGAAGACACTGTGCCATTAGCCCCAATTCTCACGTTCGTTCCCTCTCTCCCCCTCCATTGAATGCTGCAGTTGTCCTTGTCACTCAGCCTCTCATCTCCCCCCCCCCCCCCTTCTCTACTGGGAACCAGATTGAGATTCCTGACTTCAGGAATTCTGAAATCTAAACATATTTCAGAGCAGTGTATAGACCCTTCAAGAAAAGCAACACCTGGTATTGTGCCTGGAGTGGTTCTGAGCTGCCTACTTGACACTAACTTCCTTTGCTTGTGGCTGCTGTTCTGCCATCCCAAACACTGGAGGGCAGTCTGTGTGCTGACCCACACCAATGTCTCCAACTAGTTTTAAAACAGCAGAGATGTAAGACTGTGCTCTCAATCCTTGGCTCCAACAGATATTCCATTATGGAAGAGTCAAAAAGATATAGGCTGGGAGCATCTTGGTATAACTTCTATGGTAATGGGGGTTTGTGTCTCCTTCATGTTGGACACTTTCAGAAGATAAGCAGGCCTTATGCAGGATCCCTCTACAGACTGACCTGACAATTTCTCTTTTCCCCCAACTGTCCTTTTGACTGAGATGGGGATTCTGGGCTCTGTAGAAAATAGTGATCTCCCACCCCTTTGTGCACCTACAGAAAAATGCTGAAAGATGTCAAACTCTTTTGATCTCTGCCCAGTTTCTTGTTTCAAATTGCCCTTCTGACAACTCTCTCCCTGCTCACTGTTCTCTTCCGATCTGCTGCTTGGAGGACACCCCCTCCCCACCAATATGTGTTTTGAGGATAAAAATCAAAGCAGAAAACTGGGAAACCTCATTGATTTGTATCTAACACACATTCAAGGTCCTGTTCTGGATCTCGTAGAATGGCGGTTCTCAAACTTTTTGTTGTGGCGGCTCTTTTTGCCTGCCCCGTGGGCCGCCGCAACCCATACGTGTCTGCCGAAATACCACCGAATAGAACGCTTCCGCTTTCGGCGCATTTCGGCAGATGTGCTGTGTGCTTCACAGTGTCCGTTGAAAAGCTGCCGAAACCGGAAACATACACTTTGGCGGCTTTTCAGAGGGCTCTCTGAAGTGCACAGCATGTCCGCTGAGAGGCCGCCAAAAGTGAATGCAATCTATTCGGCAGCTCACAACCCCATGGGAATCGGCCCATGACCACCCCTGGGGGTCGCGACCCCCAGTTTGCGATCCGCTGTCATAGAACAATGGCTCTCAAGCTTTCCATACTCCTGTATGCCTTTCAGGAGTCTGATTTGTCTTATGTTCCCACAGGTATCCCTTCACTTAACAGCTACTTGCTTACAAAATCAGACCTATGAATGCAAGAGTGTCACAGCACACTGTTACTGAAAAATTGCTTACTTATTTTTACCATATAATTATAAAATGATTGGAATATAAATATTGTACTTAAATTTCAGTGTTCAGTATATGGGGCAGATTAAATAAGTCATTGTATGAAATATTAGTTTGTATTGACTTCGCTAGTGCTTTTTATATCTGTTGTAAAACTAGGCAAGTATCTAGATGATTTGATGTACCCCTGTTGCCCTGGATTTTAGGGTTGTGAATACCCCAGAATGTGATCAAGATAATTGCAACCATTGCAATTATGTGCACTAAGCCACCATGAATTAATAAAATAGAATACCACATAGTTAAGCGTTAATTGGAAAGCAGGCTTTTAGATGCAATGTCAAAACTAGCTGCAGATCTGCTAATCAGAATGGGAGGAGGGGAAGAAGTAACTGAGAATGAAAGAAAAGTGGATGTAAACCTTGAGTCTCTGATATTAGAAAGTTCATTGAAAGTTAGGAGAAGTGATAATCCACTATGGGGTCACTATGACTTATATGTTTTGTAGAAGTTAGTTACAAAAGATTAGCAAATAGACTACATTTTGGAGCAATCTTCTGAAGCCATCCTGGGATCTTTTTCCTGACACCTTTTCTCCCTGGTGGGTGAGTAACTGGCTACTGTGAACCTGCTGTTAGTCACCCAACATCTGAAATGGTATTAAGTGATTATCTAGGATGTTTTAAATCTAGTACTTATGCCTATGTGTGCTTAAATCTAGTAAACTGCAGTGTTAAACAAGAGCACACTTTATTTGCATTTAATCCTCAATCAGACAGAATTGCTGTGTTCCTGTTGATTTATTCCTGATGCTGCCTGGAGTGAAACAGTTAAGTTACCGCTGTTGAGGGTTCTGAAAACCCTGGGTAATGCCTCCAGATGGTCTTTACATACCCCTGCTTGAAAAAATGTCTCAGAACACCTGATCACACATTTGGAACAGCTCTAGCAGACAACTAAGTCTTGCTGCCCTGTTCAGTACCTAATGTGGAGGGAAGACTGAAAACAAAACTGATGCTCTAGCTGAATAAATTTCAGATAATTGAGGATTTATCAGAAAGATTTCTATAACATAGCTATGTGCTTTTTCCCTTCTTTTCCTTGGTCTTCAAATGCCAGTTACCTATGACAAGATTGTTTCCTTTCTTCTGTTCAGAAACTTCGACACTGGGACAGGTTTTTTTTTTTTTTTTTTTAAGAGTTTGTTTTGTAGTTTCCAAACAGACTGATGGCTTTTCATCTTAGGTTTCTTGGTTATCATTCTCTTTGTCAGAAAAGCAAGGGTGAAATGTTAGTGCTTTAGACTTGGGCCTCCTTCAGGTCCAGTAAATCACAAAGTCTCCTATATGGGAAAATGGAGACAGGAAACAACTAAATTGACAACTCCTCTCATTTTGCCCTAGTGACTTAACAATCCAAATGGCACTGTAAGTCATTAGCAGCTAGGCTTTGAGAGAAACTGATGTTGATTCTGATTTCCAAATTGAGAGAATCAGGAGAGCAGAGAGGGCTACTTATTTTGTGCACCTGGGACCAGACTTCAAAAATTGCGGCAGATTAGTTCTGGAGGATGGATTTCAGAATAGAACTCTCTGCCGCTTTGTTACTCCATTTCTCCAGTGTGGCCATCTGATATCTTCAAATCATTAGGATAATAGTCTGCACAGATTGTGTACTAAGTCATGCTTCTCCTGTGCAAACCCAGTTTTGGAGTCACAGTAATGTTAAGCATATATAAAATGCTACTGGTTTTGAGCCTAGAATAAAAATGTGGAGATGGTGGACTTGGGTGAAAGATCTTTTTCCTGTATGTAGCAAGAGCTTTTGTGGCTAGGAGCACAATTGGAGACTCACCTATTTTTTAAGGCGTCTTTGTCCAGAATAAATCTTTTGTAGCTACAGGCAGTTTGACTTTGGAGATATTCTCTTCTCTGAATAATTAAAATTTAGACATTTGACCACAAAAAACAGTTGCAGCTCTGTGCAAATATAAACTGGTGAGCACTTGGCAGAAGGAGAGCACGTTAGACAAATATGCAGAATCCTGTTCTACCTGGAAAATGCAAATATAGAAGAATCTTCTGAAGGTAGTAAGTACAGCAATTTACCAGTGGCTTATGAGATGAGGAAATCTTGATCTTACAAAAGATTGATCAATGAAGCTATAAAAGGATAAATTTGACAGCAAAGCAATTCATGCAATTTCATATGAAATTTTAAGTTGCAGGCAAAGAAATAGTTTTCTGTATCTGAACTAAAACTTTGAGATGCTGAAGCAGTATTTAACAGTGTTCTCTTTTGATTAGTCAGGCTTTCTTCGTTTGCTTTATTATGTGTACACATGGTGTGTGGAAAAATTGGTATTTTTCTGTGTGTGCTGCACAGTTTTGAGGAGCGAGTTTTCAGAAACGCATGCTCAAAATTACTCCATTTGCAAACTACTATGGTTGTGCATGCATTTGTAACTGCATGCTCAGTGATTGTACATGCTCAGCTGAGGGCATGCTCTTCTGAAAAAGTAGGCTTGTATCTCCATAGAAGGAAGTCAAAATGCATGTATTGTACTTGTATAGCGGATGGGATTCCTATGGCCATGGTGCCTTCTTTTGTTCATATTTATTCATAGTTCTGTAGTATAGGACATCAAGCAAACTTTTTCAGTTGCACCGCCTCTCCCCCTTAATACAATGTCTGTGTGCACCTGCTTCACCGCCCCCATTTCTGCACAGCCGGGGCTTCCTCAGCCACCATTCTTGGACTAAAGGTGGAGTTGGGGGAGGAACTGGGGCTAGATACAGAGCTGGTCTGGGGGCAGAATATGGGTCTTTGGGTGGAAGCCAAAGCCCTCCTGCATGCCCCTCTGAATCTTCTTCCTTATCACCCTGGGGCAGGAGTACACCTCACAGTTTGGGGGCCACTGGTGTAAATCAGCTGAACAGACTATCTCTAGAAAATTGCTTCTGGATATTATGCATATTTTTGAAAAAGAGCAAAGGACGAGCAACTGAAATCACTTACTGATAGCTGAGTGTGTTTGATGTTTGCATTTTTTTAAAATATATGAATAAATCTAGTAGTATCGGCATGGAGATCTGACCTTTATTCGTTGCTCTGAGAGGAGAAACCGCAGAATGACTGACTGGCTCCCTCTCCTTCGGTCATAAGTCACTTTTTTCTGTCTCTGTTTCCGTCCATCCTATAAAATATAAAAAAGATGCTCTTTTCACTTCTGAGGAAGACAAATTTGTGAAGTCAGGCTTCGTATCCTCTGCAGCAAGTAGCCCCGAGTGAGCAAAGAACAAACCTCAGTCTTGGAGGCTGACCTGACTATCCAGTGAGCCATAAAATACTGGGGAGCTGCTGTAGGCAGAACTGGTGACGCTGTCTGTAGGTGAAGTTGCCTGATGGTTCCATTATAAGATCGTGGTTTTGGTTGCTTATAACTTTGCCAAACTTGAACCATTTGGGTTGAAATTTCCAAAGCCTCAGGCCGAATCATTCTGGAAAGCTTCATCAACCAAGTCAAGCCATTTCCAAGAACATGATTATGGAAAATACTGTATGTTTTCCCATGTGTTAAACTCTTGCAACAGTTGTGTTGAAAAGCTCTAGTGACTGCATGTTTTTGGGGCAGGGACTTGAGATTTGACAGCAGGGGTGGCCTTTGTGTCAAAGATGGAGCTTTTTCTGTTTCTGTGAAGAGCCACCCAAATCTGGTAGAGTTGTAAGCCCCTGAAAAAAATCAATTAGCGTATGCTCAGAGACTTGGTAGTTGGGTAGTATAATTCATGGAGGAGTCCAATGGTATTGAGCATGCTTCATTCCTGAACTATAGGGGTTGAGCAGGACTTTTCCCTGCAATGGATCTTGTGTATTAGGGGCTGCTGTGATGCTGGGCACAGGAGGTGGGAGTGGCAAGACTTGATCCTGTGCTGTCAGTACCCACCATACAGGTTCCCAGGCTGCCTGGAGGAGGGGTCGTATGACTCAAGTGCAAAGGGACAAACTGCTCTGAGGTGATCTTTAAACTTAGACTACTTTTTTTTTTTTTTTTTTTTAATCCATGATTATACTGAGGGTAAATGTAGTGCTTTAAGTTTTTTGTAGTCTGGTTCCATGTTGCCAAGCTTCTGAAAAAGAGAATTAAAAAGCCCTTTGCTTACTGGTAACCTTAGTTTTTCACGTCACTTGCCTTCCAAGCATTGCTATAGCTTCAATTTTGTACATACAAGGAAAGAGATGCACAGGATATAAGATCTAAAATAAGCCTTGTGTCCTCTGATTTTGTTTAAGCACTGGATAGGTGATCCTGAATTTAAAATGTGAAGAAACCAATAAAAAGAGGCAAGAAATAACTGCACCAAAGTTAAGGTTACAATATGGCTTCTGTTTAAAGGTGAATATCCAATCCACATATGCAGTTAGATCAGCTTAAAAATATGTGCCCCAGTTCAAGGACCAAGTAGAATGGACGTGCACATCTGAGCTTGTTCAGTCTAGGAATACCTGAGATTGTTTAACAAGAACCTTTCTCAAATTCACTACCAAAGCATTAACTTTGGGAAACTAAAACTTGTATCTTATTCATTCCCACATGCCCCTTGTCTGTCAGAGACCCACAGAACTTTGTTTCCCAAATTTGTACTTCCTTATTTTCTTCACCATTCATATATATGTGCTTCGATCAGTTTTCTGCAGTGTTAAGGCATAACCAGCTTTATTTTGGTTAGATATTGTCCTTGCTTTGGGGAAGAGAGAATTTTTTTGTTTGTTGCAGAACCTCATATGATTAACTTATACTGTGCCGTTTTGTGTGGGAGGTGACATCTGTTCCACCAAATATACTTTAAATGTAGATTCTCTCTCCAACAGTGTCTCAGATAAATTACCAGAGCCATTTGATTCCATAAAATTGTCTGTTGTTCTGTCTGAATATCTGTATGGATCCTCCTAAAATAAAGATGAGAGCTCAGTAGTTTGAGCATTGGCCTCCTAAACCCAGGGTTCCTTGAGGGGACTGTTTAGGGATCTGGGGCAAAAATCTGTTGGATGATTTAGTTGTGGATTGGTCCTGCTTTAAGCAGGGGATTGAACTAGATGATCTCCTGAGGTCCCTTCCAACCCTGATATTCTACGATTCTATGATTAGTGATCATTGGGCAGGGTGGTAGAATGACCTTGATAATTACTGATCACAGTTCTGGAGTTAAGTCTGGTTTACTTACAATCACCAGCTATACACAGTCTTATAGCTTCAGATAAATTAACTTTTAAACAAGATTTCTCTTAAACTAGGCTGTTTGGGTAACATCTGGTTTTCTTTTTGTTTGGAAATGGATTTTGGTTACCCCCAGAGTTCAAAATAGAGGCCGTTCATTTTTCTCTATAAAAGAGCCCTTGAAGTTCCTAAAGATCAGACAGTGAGAATGTTTTGAGTTTTCTAGCAAAGCTTCATTTACCTCGCCATCCCAAATCTTTCAAATCTTGTTAAGCACCTAAGTGCAAAAGTGCAGCTCAAATGCAAAAACAAGGTCGTCTACATGAAGAAATGGCATAACTTTATGAAGAAATAATAAAGACGTTCTGTGTTGCTCACAATGTAGCATGTAGCTTAGCAAAGCTCCCAGCAGTGATCTGCCATTACTGATGTTCTTGTAATTTCTTGTGTAAGCTTTAAGCACAGAATGAGTGGATTACATTTGAGAGTACTTTTAAAAACAAGCAGAAAGATTATAGGGTTCTGTTCTTGTTAGATAATTATATGGTTTCTTTTTGTGTAGCTGTTATTATAATGAAATAGGAATACGGATGCCATGAGAAAAATTGAGTCAGGGAAAATACACAGTTAAGTCTGTTGTCAAAATCACTCCTTTTACGCTCTCCATGACTCTCTTTAATGTGGAAAAATCAGATTTGACTTTCCATGGATTTTTTTAATATGTTCACAATGCTTCAAAAGATAGGGAAACTTAAATAACTACTAAATTTGTCATTTTTTTAAAGTTTCATAGTTGATATTTGTATTTATTTCTAAATAGTGTCTAGATGATAGTGAAGGACTCTGATAATATCTCAGTAGTATGTAATGTATTCTCTCAAACGATTACAGGGCGAGAATCTGTCAACAATGATGAAATGACAGGCTTTATAAAGAGCCTGTAAAATTATATTTTTTAGCCAGCATGAGAAACTTGGAAGAGAGCTTCCTCAAATTTTTTGAGGGAATTGATATTCTTCATCCTCCACGTTGGTGATTTTCATGTTAGTAATAGGTTTGATTACTTTTATAATGCTATATCAAGTAATTATCACAATATACAGTCAAAGAACAAGAGGACTGATTATATGACTGGACAGTTGCTTTGTGTACTAGAGACCTAGGACCATTGACTTATGCCATCCTCCCACCCCTCCCCAGTGAGACAACGGAATTCAATAGAACTCTGGCAAATGAGTAAATACTCATCAATTTTAAGTTTACATTTTGGTTATATTCAGGTACTTGTGGGGAGAGTCCATCAGTATAGTGGGAGAACTATATTGTGTCAAATTCTTGTTTAATTAGGGGTGTGTGTGTGTATGTGTATATATGTGTGTGTGTATAAATCCAAATTAATATAAATTTAAGATCCTGTTTAGGTAAGGTGACCAGACAGCAAGTGTAAAAAATTGGGATGGGGTAATAGGTGTCTATATAAGGAAAAGCCCCTCAAATGGGCCTGTCCTTTATAATATCAGGACATATTTAGGACTGAAAATATACTAGGAAATATACTGCATTTTGAGAAGGGAAAACATGTAACTTGGGCATATACTAATTAACTTTAAAATGGGTGAGAATTTAATATGCCCCAGCTGGCTGCAGATTGATTGACTATTAAAACAGCAACACTCAGTGTCCTTTTCAATGTCAGAAAAGTTTTTTGCCTTCATCAGAAGCAAAATATATAATTCTTCAGCTCTGTCCATGAATCTCAGCAGATCAGAAGAACGCTATGAGGCTGTGTTCTCTGCTATTCACCACTGCTCTTTAAATTGGTACAAGGAAGCTTCTAAGGGTATGTCTACAGTACAAAATGGTATTGAATTTATAGAAGTCGATTTTTCTGAACAGATTGTATACATTCGATAGTGCATTTAGTGGGGACACAGACACAGTCGGAGTGTGTTCAGATTACTGAGGCTACCATCGAGACTCGGAGCAGTGCACTGTGGGTTGCTATCCCTGGTTCTCGCTGTGTCCGCTGCCCATTAGAAATCTGGGTTTAGCTCCTAGTGCATGATGGGGCAAAAACATTCTCATGGGTTTTCCAGGGTGCATCTCATCATGCCCCCTCCCTCCGTGCAAAGTTCGGTGGACAATCGTTTTGTGCCATATCACGGCAAGCATGGAGCCTGTTCAGCTCACCACTTCTGTTGTGACCATTGCAAATACCCTTCACATTATCCAGCAGTATTTGCAGAACCTGCAAAACCGGCTGAGGAAGTGACGACAGCGCGATCACGATAGCGATGAGGACATGGACACAGACGTTTTTACAAGAAATCCATGTGGCAGTTGGGACATCATGGTGATGCTGGGCCAGGTTCATGCCATGGAATGCTGATTCTGGGCCCGGGAAACAAGCACAGACTGGTGGGATTGCCTAGTGTTGCAGGTATGGGATGATTCCTAGTGGCTGCGAAACTTTTGCATGCATAGGGCCACTTTCATGGAACTTCGTGACTTGTCCCCTGCCCTGAAGCGCAAAGACATCAAAATGAGAGCAGCCCTCACAGTTGAGATGCTAGTGGCCATAGCTTTGTGGAAGCTTGCAATGCCCAACAGCTACTGGTCAGTCAGGAATCAGTTTGGAGTGGGCAAATCTACTGTGGCGGCTGCTGTGCTGCAAGTAGCCAACACAATCATTGACCAGCTGCTATCAAGGGTAGTGACTTTGGAAAATGTGCAGACCATTGTGAATGTCTTTAATGCGCTATGGTTCCCTAACTGCAACGGTGCGATAGACAGAATACTTATCCCTGCCTTGGCACCAGAACACCAGGGTGTCCAGTATGTAAACCACAAGGGGTACTTTCCATGGTGCTGCAAGCATTGGTAGATCACCAGGGACATTTCACCGGCATCAACATGGGATGGCCGGGAAAAGTGCATGATACTTGTATCTTTAGGAAGTCTGGTCTGTCTGAACAGCTTCAGGAAGAGATGTACTTCCCAGACTAGAAAATTACTGTTGCGGGGGAGGGTGGGTTTGAAATGCCTATAGTTATCCTCTGGGATTTAGCTTACCCCTTAATGCCATGGCTCATGAAGCCGTACACAGGTATCCTGGACAGTAGTAAGGAGCAGTTCAGCTATTGGCTGAGAGAGTGCAGAATGGTGGTAGAATGTGCGTTTGGACGTTTGAAAGCTCGCTGGCGCTGTTTGCTGACTTCGTTAGATCTCAGCAAACCCAATATTCCAATTGTAATTGCTGCTTGATGTGTGCTCCATAATATCTGAGAAAGTAAGGGCGAGATGTTTATGGCAGGGTGGGAGGTTGAGGTAAATTGCCTGGTTGCCAATTTCGCACAGTCAGACAACAGGGCGATTAGAAGAGCTCAGCAGGGTGCGCTGCACATCAGAGAAGCTTTGAAAGCCAGTTTCATTGCTGGCCAGGGTACGGTGTGACAATTGTGTGTGTTTCTCCTTGAAGTTACCTGCCTCCTGTGTATATTAAAGGAAATAAAGTCACCGTTTGTTTAAAAAAACATTCTTTATTATTTGTTGAACGACACATTGAGAGAAATCAGAAGGTAGCACGGTGGAAGAGGAGGTGGTAGATTAGGATTAGGGGGTAGAAGAGGGGGGAAGGACATGTCTGGAAACCAAATCAAAATTTCGGATATGCCAGCCTTCTACTTGGGCAGTCCTCTGGGGGTGGAGAGGATGTGTTCCCAGATCCCCCCTCCCCCGCCCAGTATTCTTGGTTGTCTGGGTGAGGAGGCTATGAACTTGGGGAGGAGGGAGGGCGATTATACAGAGTCTGCAGCGGCGGTCTGTGGTCTTGCTGCCTTTCCCACATAAGATCCACCAGACAGTGGAGCATGTCAGTTTGCTCCCCCATCAGCTTGAACATGGCATCCTGCCGCCTCTCATCGCGCTCCTGCCTCCTCTCTTTGCGTTCATTGCCTGCTTTACAGGCCTCCCAATCGTTTGCCTCTACTCATTCAACTGGGCCATATCAGCGTTTGAGGACTGCATAAGCTCGGTGAACATGTCATCCTGAGTGAGTTTTTTCTGTCTTCTAATCTGGTCCAGCCTCTGAGATGGGGTTGATAGGGGGTGGGTTGAAACAGTTGCACCTGCAGGGGGAGGAAAAGGGAAGGGAGAATTTTAAAAGATACATTTAGAGAACAAAGGGGATACTTTTTCTCAGTGAAACAGGTAATTCAATATAAAAGGCTAAATGCAACCGTGTAAAAGAGAGAACATGGGCTGTATATTATGAAGTGCCTACCAGTTTGGTGTGAGCACAGCTGGGCAATAGAATTCAGTTTGCAGGCAGCCATGGTAAGGCCTGGGGCATGCGGGATTCTGCTTCTGCATTCATTTCAGTGCTTTTGGACTGCTGTGCTCCCCTTTTCCCTACCAAGCAATGCATGGTGGGTTTCTCATTTAGAAGCAGGGCTTGGCCTGTGGTCTCTCTGGGATGATCGCTTCACACAGCACTCATCCCCCCTCTGCGCCCTTTAGGCCCAACGGTGACACCCCTGCGTGAAAAGATTACCCCACCCTCACTGTGTTGCTCTGAGCAGGGATGAGCCCTTTAAACTAAATGTGAACAGTCCAGCATGACTGGGTTTCCCCTCACTTCCACCGAGTGGCTCTGATCAGGCCTCAGCCAAATGCAGACACCCCAGTGTGAATGAACACCTCTAAATGTTCCCTTAAACAAATTCCCCTCTTTCAACCAGGTGCCCATGAATGATATCATGAGGCAACACGGAGATCAAGAATGAATGTTGCTTGCATGCATCCAAAACCCAGGAGCTTTCGATGCCCTGCTCTGTGAAGCTATGATTCCCAGCTACTTGTACTGGCCTGGCAGGGTAAAGTGTCCTACTATGGAGGAAGGAATAAGGCAGCCCTGCCCTGAAACGTACTGCAAAGGCTTGCAGAGTACCTCCAGGAGAGCTTCATGGACATGTCTGGGGATTGAGCAGCAATCCTCCAAGGACATGTTAACAGACTTCTTCAGTAGCTGTACTGGAGGCAAATGCATCACAAGTCTTCAGGGAAAATGAATCGTTAAACACCCTTGCTTTTAAACCCTGTATCATACTTAAAAGGTACACTCACCAGAAGTGCCTTCTCCGGTGTCAAGGTTTGAGAGCCCACCTTGGGAGCGGGTGGAGAGTGTTGGCTCCTGTGTTAAGAACGATTCCTGTCTGTCGGGGAGAAGAGATTCACCACTTGCTGTCTGTGCACTGTCCTCATCCTCCTCACTCCGTGTGACTCCCCCCTGCAGGTGTCCACGAACAGTGGTGGGATAGTGATGGTGTTACCCCCCACCCCCAATAATTGCATGCAGCTCACAGTAGAAATGGCACGTATGGGGCTGTGACCCAGATACCCATTTGCCTCCCTGGCTTTTTGGCAGGCTTGCCTGAGCTCCTTGATTTTCACACGACATTGCTCCGTGTCCCTGGAGTAGCCTCTTTCCGTCGTGCACATGGAGACTTTAGCATACGTATTTGTGTGGGTTGTGTTTTTGGATGTAGTTCTGCTATAACATTCATCTCCCCATACTGCGATGAGATTCATACCTCCAGTTCAGAACATGCTGGAGCTCGTTTGCGAATCTGGGACTGCATGGTCTCCTGTGATAGTGGATTCTGCATAGTTGCCTGTGATGATGGGCTCTGCATGGTCACCTGTGCTGACAAGCTCGCCACACTGGCCAAACAGGAAATGAAATTCAAAATTTCCCGGGGCTTTATTGTCTACCTGGCTAGTGCATCAGAGTTGAAAGTATTGTCGAGAGTGATCACAATGGAGCATTTTGGGATAGCTCCTAGAGGCCAATACTGTCGAATTGTGTCCACAGTACCTCTAATCCGGAACTGCAGCATTGATTCTAGTGCTACTCCACTTAGGTGGAGTACAGAAACCAGCTTTAAGAGCCCTTTAAACCAACAAAACAGAATTGGTTGCGTGGACGGAATCCGTTTTTAATTCGAATTAACTCAGCAAATTCCAAAATAATTGCATACTGTAGACCAGGCCTGAGTTCCACAGCAGCTGAGACTCTTCTCCCTAAGAGTTTACAGGCCTTGTTTAATCGTCTTTCTCTCCTTTTCTCCTTTAAATGCCTTTTCGTTATATATTCAGCCCGGCTATCATTTGCTGGAATTCTCACATTGTTCCTACCTTGCAAAAGGACTTTCCCAAGAAAGGAAAGGAAAGTGGTGAACAGTGAATCCTTGCTTGTTTTGAATTATTTAATAATGGGTCTCTAGTTGGGGTTTTAGTATTAATTAGTAATAGCAGCTTCAATATCCTTTGAGCATCCATCTGGGTCACTGCCTCTCCAGCTGTCATCTGTCCATCCATGTAGAAACAGTTACAGAGAAGTGTCTATATTTGCCTTTTGGGGGGAAATCTGTCCTTTTCAGTCTGAATGCCACTTTTTTTCTTTTAAAGTGCTGCAGCATATTGTTGAAACTGTGTATATAAAGCTGTATTGTCATTGCTCCCAGGTCATTAGGACGCTGCAGATAGATGAAAAAGCCATCAGTTCTCTAAGGCACTATTGAGTTTTAGAATCTGTTTCCAACCACTATTCTTGATCCAAAGCCCGTGGTTGCAGAACTTCAAGAAAACTCAACTTGTGCAGAAAAGAGAAACCTCCAATTATCTGGTCATTTTATGAGCCAGAGGAACAGCTCATGATTCTTCTAAGCAAGAAAGATATTTTACAGCAGAAAGACTCTTGGTCCAGCAAGAATAAATAGTTGGGGTCCAAAACATGCTAGAACCAAATATGGCCTACATGTCACCCAACTTCGACTTTTCTATTGTTCTCCCTCCATTTTTGCCTCCTCTTGAAAGAAACACTGCAGTTTTGGCACCATCTGTACATCAACTTAAAATTTTGGTGGGTTACTGCCTTTTTGTTCCAAACTGGCTAGGTGTAGGCCATTATTTTGGGCCTCTTCCACAAGATAATTTTTGTCCTGTCATCTTTCTTCCTTCACTAGAGACAGCTTCAGCTCACTCACTCTGTTTCTGTTTTATTGAAAACAAGGGGAGGTGTAACCTATTGGTTTCAAAGTGATATATTGAGATACAGGAACCTGAACGGTAAGAACTATCTTTTTTGAGAGGCTCCCTTGGGCTAGGAGGGTTGCTGCTGAAGGAAAAGTGCAAAGAAATATCACTGACAACTGGGATGTTCCCTGTCATGTCTGAAAGCTAAATAATGGTACAATAACTTCCTCAGTTGTCAGAGCGCTATATCCTGAGGGCCTTCACTAAACTGGAGAGACTGCACAAGCAGACCTGAGATGATTTGTCATCACATGTTGAGATGTCTGGCAGATAAAAACTTTGCCACTTGGCCACCAGCTCATCAGGCACCTCAGTGTTGCCAGATGTTAACACTCCATGGCTAGATAGAGAACTGAAAAATACGTGCTCTCAAGTACATCAGCAAGCTCCTTGAACGCTCTCTTCTAAAAACCATTTGCCTCCTGGGGCACTTGTCTACCTAGTAGTTGATGACCAGTAACTGATGTCTGCTCTAATAGTTCTTCTTTTCTTTGGATCTGGCACGTCAGCTGCAGTCTGTGGCAACTTTGATCTGAGTTTCCAGTGGCAGACCCATTTCATGCATTGATTATCTGATTAGTTTTAAATGCTGTGGGCCAAAAGAGAAGAATATCTGGGAGTGAGTATCACCAAGATACAAATTTTGAAAACTAATGTAGTAGACATGAGGTGCCTCTGAAAGACCATGTTGCATTTTAGGGGGTAGCTGAACTGTGAGTTGCTGTGTCACCCTTCCACCCCAGCATCTGAGAGCATTGCTGTTGCGAAGCTGTGTCAGCTCCCTGACACACACCAGACAATCTGCCTTACCAGCAAACTCTTCAAACTCTGCCAGTCTCACTGATGCTTGGTAGGTAACAATCCGTGAATCCGTTTGAATTCCCCAGAGAGTTCCCCTGCAGTGTCTCTTCCCTCTTGCTGGATGCTCAGACTATTAGGTTCACTGCCTCCAAAGACACAGAGCACATATCAACCCATTAGGTTAGCTGAAGACTCACACTTTCTTTGAATACACAACATTAACGTGGTTTAAAACCAGATTAAGTTTATTAATAAAGAACAGTGATTTAAGTGACACTAAGCAAGAGTGGGGGAGCAGGAACACATTGTTACAAACAAAACAAAATAAAACATGCTTTCTAGTGACAAAAACATTATCTTAGCAAGTTACAATCTTTATTTAAGCAGTTTTCTTATTCAGATCAAGTTATCAGCATCTCCAACCCTCCAGGCCAGGTGACTCAGTGTTCACAGAATCAAAGGGTGCTGTTCCCTAAGGGATGGGTAACTGAAATGCATTTTTGCTCTTCTTATATCACCCAAAGTTCATTGTCTCTGCCTCAAGAACCTTGGATGGAAAGGTACTTTGTCCTCTGCCAGTAATCAATCTGGTTGGACACGTTCCTTTGGCAGGCTTATTCACTATCTCCCAAACACATTTTAAGACTATCTTTCTGGCGTGCACACATTTTTTACGCAACGCCCTATGTACATCACACAATGATTTTCAGGACCAGCCTGTCACCAGTTTACATATGATCCTTCCATGATACTTTTCAGATAGGTAATATGCCAGCAGTTTTGGGGATGATGAGTGTCAGGTTTGATCTGAGTTAGTGTGCCAGTTGGCATTGAGGAGCTCCTCGGGTTGACTCCTGCACTCCTTTTTAATCTTTCTGTAAAGTCATTTTTATGGGATACAAGAGTGACATTTTTTCACATAGAACATTAGGTAAATGCTTGATAAAACGGTTCCAGTGGATCTCTCTTTAGAGGTTTATACTTGTAACGTATTACTTGACGATGAAAATTTGGTACCTAAGAGATCTGTGCATTAACTAAAGTAGAATAGGAAAACAAATACTTATCTGCACCCAGATATCTTCAAGATAATAGAGTAATCCAATTATGAGATGCATTTAGGTGTGCCTTTTTAATTTAATCACTGAATATGGGGTGGTCTTTAAATCTTTTGCTGACAGTGACTTGTGTGATCAATCTTGTGCTGATATGGCCATCTTACCTTGGGGTCAGCAGTTAGCTGCTTTTTTTTTTTTTACTCCTCTTCGATCAGCTATAGCTGAAGTGATTTGCAACATTTCTGTCAGCAGTGGCATTATTGATGTGGTATGTAAGAGAAACACACAAAATTAAATTGACAGAAGCCATATGAAGGCCCCACTTCAAGGCGATAAATCAGTTAGTAAAAATTCCTAGTGCTAGATGGACAGAGTATCCATTGTCATATCGCTTGTGCACAAAGGAAATAGAAAATCAGAGTTGCCACTTCCATAATATGCAAAAATGTTTTGAAAGGCAGTAAACTGAAGTGTGCATGTTCTCTCACGCATGCGCTATATGACCTGTATCATCTCCTAAACCTAATTATACAATATTTCATCATTGAAATAATGCTGTGTTTAAAAAAATATTCGTAATGCAAAATGGGGTCATTATTATCCAGAGATGAACTTAGCTTCTCTGAATTTTTTTCACATGCTGATACTTTAGTTTCATTTGGATTAAAAGAGCCGTTGATTCATTTGTACAAAAAAAGCACAAATCCAGTGTCTTTAAAAACATTATGAAGTAACTATTGAATGTTCAGGTTCCTTTTCAAGACTTATTTACAAAAGCTACATTTAGAGAACTTTTTATTAAGGTTGTAAAGTCAAACATTCTGAAGGTAGGAAATACCAGAATTAAAGTTGTATGTGTAACCTTAGCTTAGCCCCTGGTGTGTGTGTGTGTGTAATTATGATAGTATGTGATGTAGTTAAAGGCTATTTTTTTCCACAGGGAACCATGCCTCAGTCAGGGCACAGGATGGACAATAAATACTCTGTGAATGAATCAGGGTTGTCTAGTGAAGGAGATTGTTGGCAGAGTGTCTCTGCCTCATTTGCTTTAGTAATTGGAAGATTTGTGGAGAACAGTGCCAGGAATGCAGGAAGAAAAAGGACTGTATTATAGTTAAGGCAGAGGATGCCACTGGAAAGCCATTCCATACGTCCCAATGCCACAGTCTTCCCATGTGATGCTTCCCACATTTGAAGTCAAACACAAAACTTGGCAATAGCCACTAATGGTTTTTCTCAGTTTCTGGTGTGAGACAAGCCAATCGCTTCTTGGCTCCTTGGAGCTAAGATCATGCGTAAGTAGTTTGACCTATCAAAGGCTGTGATCAAGTGTCTTGATGTTTTTGGTCTAGAGATGAAAACCTTGTCTGTGTCTCCTGGACTGAGAAGTAAAAACATTATCTAAGTTATATCTAAGGTGGCCCTACTTGAATCGTGGAATGATTAAAAAAATTGACTGAGTAATGCGAAAATGCAGGAAAGTAGTAGAGCTGCTTATTTATGGTAATAAAGTCCATTATTACTTTGTTTGGTGATCTTTGTTGTCGGCTCCCTGGGGCTGAGAGCGGGGGGCTCCTCCTGGCAAAATTGCAATGGAAGCCTAATATTATGGAATCAATATTGCAGAAATTGTGCAAAGTTAAGTGTAGGGCTTTATTTGTAGACTGTAATCAAGTTAACCCTTAATCTTCTCTTTATTAGACTCAAGAAGCTCAGTCTGCTTTTAGCTTATCACTCTAAGGCATGTTTTCTAATTCTCTGATTTGTTTTCGTGGCTCTTCCTTGAACCATATCCAAGTTATCAACATCCTTCCTGAATTGTGGGCACTAGAATTGGATTTATTATTCTAGCCAGTCACACTAGTGTCAATACAGAAGTAAAATAATCTCTCTTTTTCTACTTGGGATTGCCCTGTTTCTGTTCCCAGGATTGTATTAGCTCTTTTGGCTACAGATCACACTGGGAACTTATGTTTAGCTGTTTATCCACTATGACCCCAATTTTTTTCTCAAATGACTGCTTCTCAGGATAGAAGTATGTCCTCGTCAGATAAGTATGGCCTATGTTCTTTGTTCCGCGGTGTATACATTTAGCCATATTAATACACACATTGTTTTTGCACCCAGTTTGCCAACCAGTCTAGATTCCTTTATATCAGTGACCTGTCCTTGTCATCATTTACCACTCTCCCAGTTTTTGTCATCTGAAATCTTTGTCCTTGATTTGGTTTTCTTCCGGGTCATTGATAGAGAGGTTAAATAGTGTAGGGCTGGGAATGAATCTTTGCAGGACCTCCTTGGAAACAGACCTGCTTGATGACTGTTCCTCATTACAGTAACACTTTCTGACCTTTCAGTTAGCCAATTTTGAATCCACCTCGTGTGTCATGTAATTTTATATTTTATTTTAGTTTTTTAATCAAAATGTGCAGTACCAAGTCAAATGCTTTACAGAAGTCTAGGTCTATTACATCAGCTCTATTACCTTTATCAACCAAACTTATTATCTGATCAAAAAATGTAGTTTTGTTTGCAGTAGTTCAGTTACGATTATCCTCCTATTTCTTTATTATTCAAGTCTTGTATCAGTCACTCCATTATCTTGCCTGGGGTTGATATTTGGGTGATGTCTGCAATTACCCAGGCCATCCCATTTACTTAAAATAAATAAATAATAAAAAAATTGGTACAGCATTAGGTTTCTTCTAGTTGTGCTGTGTTCTTGCCAGATCTAGTGTCTTTCTGCTATAGAATATCCTTCCTGCTTAAGTAAAGTATGAGTTGCTTTTGGCTCAAAGCTCACCAGATAGCTGGAGGGCTCTTTTTTCTGTAACAGTTGGTTTTGCAGCCCCAGGCTCTGGACCAAAAATAGCTGTTGGGAGTAGAGGGTATGTCTACATTGCAATAAAACACCTGCAGCTAGCCCATTGTAGGCTGACTTTGGCTTCCAGGGCATGGGCTGTGGGGCTATAAAATTGCAATGTAGGTGCTTGGGCATAGGCTGGAGCCAGGGCTCGAGTCCCTGTCACCTCATAGCTCCATAGACAGAGCTTGTTTCTATTGCATTGTAAATACGTGAAGAACCTCCCAAAAATCATTACTATCTTTTTAAAGCGCTGTTGACTGATTCATAACAACCTGTGCTCTTTGTCCCCACTTCCCACCTCCCTGTTTTGGAGAGAAAAGAGCTTGGTTCCCCTAGGGTGGGTCCTTGGGGCCATGTGCTGGTTCCAGGTAGGGTGACCAGATGTCTTAATTTTATAGGGACAGTCCTGATTTTTGGGTCTTTCTCTTATATAGGCTCCTTTTACCCCCTCATCCCCATCCCGATTTTTCACACATGCTGTCTGGTCACTCTAGTTCCAGGGGTTGTCTGAGGATGCCCACCCAAGTTTTCTGGCACCCTGAACATACTGCTAAAAGTTGAACAACAAAACAAAGGAAATGGAAACTTAAAACAGTTTTTATAGCTTGACTAAATGTGATTGAAACTTCATGGGACACAAAAAAGGCATTTTTCAGGCCTCCAGGCTTTACTCCTGCTGAATTTTAAAGGCCTGCTGCAAACATTGGAGGTATGAGAGAGCTTCTCAAAAAGTGGAAGGTAGCTTTTATAAAGGAAAATGTTAGGCAACTTCCATATAGAGTTGCTACCAGCTTCCATGTTCTATTTCTTCAGAAGCAGTCACATAATGCCAAGCAGCTTTCATGCGTAAGGAAATGCCCCTATTGTAAAAAGCTTACAATCTAGAGAAATGAGCTATGTTCGAAAGGTGAGGAAAGGATAAAATCAAAATATGTACATAATGTCTAATTACATTTTAGTGTCCAATGTATCTTCTATTTTTATACTGCACATGTCAAAAAAAAAAAAAAAAGGGATGCTAAAGAGAGATTTGAAGACAAAAGGTGTTAGCATTCTATGAAGAGGGGGCAAAATAAATAAGATGGACATCAGACACTTGAGAGAAGCAGTTGACCTAGGCTAGCATCATTATTGGAATGGGAGTGGGGAGAGACGGGGGCAACATAAAAGCCAAGCAGATAAGCAAGGAAAGAGAGAGCTGGGAAGGATCTTGGAATACATTTTGCCATTTCTTTATTCTCTGTCGCAACAGGTTCTGAGCTAATGCGTGAATACCTACATGGAGACCCCTTATTTCTCTGAGGGATTCTGAAAGTAGAAAATACATCTCCTTTGTGTTCACAATCACAGCAATGTTTAGGAGCAATCTAGCACATTAAATTAGTGAGTTAAGCTTTGTCTGCCCTAACACCGCTGCAGCTGTGCCATTTGTGAGGTCATCCATGTAGCTGCCCTATACCGACTGGAGAGATTTCTCCTGTCAGCATAATTAAACCACTCCCAACGAGCTGTGGTAGCTATGTTGACAGGAGAGCGTCTCTCACTGACAGCACTGTCCACGCTGGCGCTTTTTTCAGTGAAAGATGCATTGGTTAGGGATGTGTTGTTTTTCACACCATTGATCAACCGTTGACCCCTGTAGACATAGCCTTAATGTTTGAAGCAACTGCAGTACAGTGGAAACTCCATTTTACCTGTGATTTTATGCCTTCCCTGAGCAAATTGTAAAGATTTGAGCCCAGTTTTGAGCAGCAGTTATTCATTTGGATCTATGGAATTATTGTGTATGCTCAAAGAATAAAGCAAGTGTGAGACATAATATTGCCAGGGGGGAAAGGCTGAGTGTTAATTTCTTTTCTCTCTATTACAGCCATGTAGAGAAGTGCATCAATTTCTAGCTCTAACTGAGAATGCTGAGAATTGTCTTGGTTACTTGAAAGCAACATTTCTGCTTTAGTTCCTCTGCCTCTGAATTTTGTTTTCCTTCTCTCATCTGTTCTCCCCATCTGAAAAATATAAAAACCTTACCTTGATGAAAAGACTTAACTGTTGATTAACCGTAACTGTTGCAACAAGGAATCCAGTCCTTTTCAATCTAAGGCTATGGTTACTGGTGCAGAGAGGAAAATGACATCTGCAACTTCCATGGGCAGGAGAAAGAAACGCCACCAGACAGACGCCTAGTAAGAGTGTCAGGAAAGAGATTTCTTTTGTTTTGACGTCAAATTACAGAAACAGAGTAACAGTATAACACCCCAATAATCTTTATGGACAAAACACATTTGTCCAGGGAGATTCTGAGGAAAAAAACTGGACTTTGAGAACTTACGGGAAAAATGGGAAAAGAGCTTGTTTGCTTTTTTAATTAATTGCAGTATTAGGTTCAAATCTGGAAGGGTTCTGTAGTACAGAGCAAGAAGCAGGTATTCTGGGGGGCCAACTAAAAGTTGCGTTTCTGGACTTCAGAATGAAATGTGAAATATTTTCATTTGGGACATTTTATATTATTGATAGCTTGTTATGGCTTCAGCTTTTAATGTTTTCAACCATTTTTGATGTGTTTAGACAGTGCAGAGCCTCTGAATTTTCTCCTTTTAAATTGTTGGCGCTTAGAGGCTGTTTTGATTAAAGTGTTGTAGGGAGTGCATAACGTCATTGTCTACTTAATTGGTGCTTGAATCTTTGTTGAAGTTCATTCTCATCAGAACTGGGTCTTGTCATGTGATGTCATTCAAAGCCTTCTTCAATTGCATGGTTTGTTATCCTAATGCTTTGTTGTTGGAGGACAGCCCATGTGTTTTAACTCAAAACTACCTGTTTGTCAGGTTATGGGAATAGAGTTCAACATACAAGCAGAGTGATCAACTGATGGTGGCAAGCATGTTAGTTATACATTTTCTTTGGACAAAGGGTTGGGAGCTGTGATGGATTTCATTACAGTGGATTAAATGGAAAGACAGGGAGGGTGTGGTGGGACAGCAGGTGAGAAGTTAGGAGAGGAAGAAAGTATGAGGGGTGGTTAAGGTGAAGATTGAGGGCGGAAGAGGGTGTAAGGAAGTTTTGAAGCAAACAGCCAGTCAGCATAGGGCAGAAGACCATAGATCAAGTCAGAATTCAACAACAGAAAGTCGATATAAATAATTTTGACTCCCATAATATATTGTAAAGCCAATGAACCTATTACACGGCCTAAAATGACTGCAGTACAAGGTTTCCTTCTTCCCTCTACCCATTCTCTGGTAAAAGTAATTTTTTTTCTAACCTGTTCTACTTAATCCTTAGTGTGAGTTGGAGTAAAAATATGTGCCCTAATTAAAAAACTAATCCCTTTCTGAGCAGCACAAACACTGATTCAGCTGTTAGTAGCAAGTCATTATTACACACTCCCAGGAATGATAAATAGAGATGAATTGCTTATGTGGGTCTCTTTCTAATTCTCTCCCTTCGCTGAATTAGTTTATGATGCCTTAAAATAATAATTAAAAAAAACCTGCAAATTTTATAAATAGCACTTGAGGCAGATTTTTTTTCTTTTAAAGCACTAATAACTTGTCTTAATTATCAAAGAAAATTTGATCAATATAGTGTTAGGCCAGTTTGTCTAAGAACTGGTTACAGAAGTGATACCGCATGGGGAAATTGAATTTTTTCCCCTTCCACCTGTCCCATTTGTTACTGAAGTGCAACTGTGCTGTAGAATATAGAGATTTCCCGGGGGTGTTTTCTGCTTTAAACAGGCCTACATTTGAATCATAATTGTCACTCTTGCTTTTGTGGTGGTTGTGACATTATTGCTTTACTAATGACTAAATTCCAATTTATTTCCAATCTCCTGCGGTTTACTATAATAAGATGAGTCACTTACAAATGTAATCTAATCATGTTGAAATGTTTTAAAGTAATTTTCCTATTTAAGTTACTTATTCTGAAAGTGATGCTAATTATTTAATCTTCTGTAATTTACAAAATATCCACTTGATAGTTCTTTTGTTATGGATACAGATGTCTTGGACTTGTTAAATTAAAATGAAAAACAAAAGATGAACCCACTCGCTAATGTCATACATATCCTGGGCAATTGTTAATCAAGCAGCTGATCAGATGCAGTGCGTTCCCTGAGTAGTTCAGGGTTGCTGAACTACTTTGGAAATGATAAAAACTGATATTTAACCTTTCCATAGGTTTGTAGATGAACATGACACCTTTTGTGTTTTGAGAGTAAGGAAGGTAATATGATAAGGCACGTAGCCCCCAGTGTGCAAAGCAATCTTGCTGGCAAGTGTGAGCTGTGAGGGCTTGAATTGTGACAGTCTTTCAGGGGGAAAATGGGTGTGGGGGAGAAGTGAGGTGGTTATGAGCTGAGTGTGAAAGTCTCTGAAAGTCCAAGTAAGGATTCAAGCCCTTATTTCACCATCAATCCTAGTTTATTCTAGGAGCAGACATGCCATCCGGATGTATCTGCAAGATGTCAGGGTTTTACCTTTAGATCACAGTGGATCATCTGTCTTGACGATTTGTGGAAAAAGTGTGGTTTTTTTGATAGGATCGGATGCCTTAGAGATGGTCTGAGCCAGGAAACTGGTTTATGCAGGTTGTCTTGAATCCACCTCTTGTTCTAATGCCAATTGTTATTCATGAAAATTAGACTAGAAATAAGCCTTATTGTGGGCTCAAGCTTTCTCACATAGTTGTACCAATTTTTCTTCTGACTCCAGCAGCCTTGCTGTTCCACTCTGGGCCCCTCCCTGAGTAGAAACTAGTAGTTGTATTGGGTTTGCTGTGAAGACATTACAACAACGTGGCCTACGATCTGCAGATAACTGCTTTTTTTTTTTTTTTCCCCTTCCAGTTTGGGTGCTTACATAACAAACTAGCCACAGACTGCTGTGAAAGATTCAGGGCACAGGATTCAAAGGCAATACCCAGATAAAAAGCCCAGTCATCTTCTTTCCCACTCCTGCTTCTGACTTCTAGGAAAACTTCTGGCTGCTGTCCCTGTTCAAGTGCCCCATACTGCCTAGTAATGTGCTAGCGTATTGTAGTTCATATGGTTTTGTCGTAATAAGACAGGGTCTTGCTGATGTGGTTCTTAGATGCTCTGTTAATCAGTGTTTGTGCTGTTGCTTCAACCTTCTTTCTCTGTACTGGGCAGCTCTTGCCTGTTTGACATGATTCTCCTTGTCAGTGCGCCCATGGGCAGGAGAAGTAGTTCTGGAAGGAATCGTATTTCCAGGGAAAGTTTCTCTGGGTTTACGTCTCAACTTGTGCCATTGCGCTGTGTCGATGCTCCATTGTCTCAATAACACTGGACGATCCAATAGGGGGCCAGCTTTTGATATATGACAGTGTGGGACTTCAGCATGTCTCTGGGGTGTGTAAATCTTCACCAGAAGAAGCAGTATCTCACCTGACGTTCAGTAACACTGTCATTTTTGGCCTAGGCTTGACAGAGAGCATGTTACTTTTAGATTGTTGGACTGATGCATAACAAACACATGCCCTGAATGCAGCCTTAGAAAGGAGATAACTAACTGTTCCAAAAGTACATAATTTAAAAATTGTTACTTGCCTGGAAGTTTACTTGTCATGGCAGTGAATTTTTAAACCCTTTCTGAATAGATGTGATATGTAGATGCTTTTTAAAGACACCAAGAACGTGAATTGATGATGGAAGGCTTGTTATGCTGTGGTTAAAAAAAGCAGAGTGTTAAATATCTGAATTAATTCTCCAGATGAAAACCAGAACCAGTAAATGAGAAATTTGGGAGCAGTGTTTATCTTCTAGTTAATTTATAGATTAGTGAACAGAGTATGAACAGTTCCAAGGCCCTTACTGGGTTTTCTGACTAGCTGAGTACACTAGTTCTAATAGAATGATGTGCAGAAGATAAAAGGACTGTACTAGTTTTTGATCAAGCTTGGATGACTTTAATCTTAATTTCTAATTCTCCAGCACCTAAACAATTAGGCAAATGCAGAGTGACCATTGTAAATGTTTTCATTTTTGTTATAGGCATAATATTTTAGCATAGTGTTTTTTTACTTATTCTTTCATAATTGCATTTTTCCTGTGTGTATTGTCTGTATCTCTTTAAAAAGAAAAAAAAAAACTATTTGGGAATAGTTGGGAAGATGGTGGCAAAAATAGCATATACAGCAAACCTGCCACTGTGCCTACTGCAGCCCCTGGGGCAAAAGATGACATTAACTCATCAAAGATCAAAATTCAGCTTAGAAGCTCTGCTTCCAAAAGCTTTTATTCAAAAATCTACAATAGTGTGTTTAAAGTTTAAAGCCAGAAGGAACATCAGATTATCTAGTCTGATCTCCTGTATATCACAAACCAGGCCATTAAATTTCATCCAGTTACTCCTGAATTGAGCCCAATAATTTTTTACATAAAATATTTTAAATGCAGTCAAACTTACAGCAAATAAATCTTAAAATCATAGAAATGTAGAGCTGAAAGGGATCAGGAGAGTTCATCTAATTAATTTTCCACCACACGTGCGCACACGCTTTCCAGACTATCTTTGACAGGGGTTGAGTGAACCTGTGCTTAAAAATCTCCAATCTACAAACTCCCTTGGAAACCTATTCCAGTACTAACTATCCTTATAGGTAGAAAGTTTTTCCTAATATCTATTGTAAATCTTCTTTTCTGCAGATTAAGCCATTACTATTTGTCCTACCGTCAGTGGATGAATGACGACCATTCTCTCTAAAACAGTCCTTAACATATTTTATGATTATCCAGTCCCCTTCTGTTGTCTTTTCTCAAGACTAAACAAGCCCAGATGAGGTATTCTAAACCTCCTGTCAGTATTGTTGCTCTCCTCTGGACTCTTCCCCTAATTTGTCCACATTTTCAAAAATGTGGTGCCCAAAACTGGGCACAGGACTCCTGTGAAGGCCTCACCAGTGCAGAGTAGAATGTTAGTTACCTCTTGTCTTATGTAAAACACCTGTTTGTACATCCCAGAATATCAGCCTTTTTCCCAGTTGACTCTTTGATTCTCCTCAAACCCTCCCCCTCCTCCCTCCAGGAGTTTATAGATGTTCTCATGAGTATGAAATAGCTGTAAGTGGTCTGGATATTGACGTTCAAATGAGAATATCAAGTGCCTCACTTTGCTTCAGTATTTCTTGTCTGGTACCTATCTAGAGGTAGGCTTTTAAATTGGAGCTTGCACAACTTTGAAGGAGAAAATTGATTATCTGTTAATGTTTCCTTTTTAAACTATCTCGCTATTTTATCAATTGGCATATAATTTCTCAGCACAAGTGTGTGTGAGGGGAAGTTAACTGACTAATACAATTTGATTGGGGTTTGTCCAAAAGTATTTTATGCTAATGAAGTCTTACAATATGACCTGTAATCAAATTATGTGCTAAGAAATGATCTTAAAATAGGTTTTGTTCTTTCAGTTTATGTGGGGAGTGACTGGGTATTTTACCAAGTTAGTATGGATAGCCGTAGCACCGACAAAATGGACCTTCACGCTGTTTTTGGAATCACGTTGTCAGTACACCTACTAATTCTTTTGTGTCACTGCCTGCAATGTCATTAAAATAGCTATAGAGTAGCTTCTACAAATTAATTGGCTGTTAGCATGTTGTGTAAGTTTATGAATTCTATTCCTATGGTGAATGCTTTTTGTGGGGAAAGCGAAGGACGGGTAGGGCAAGATGGCTGATGAGGCGGAAGAGCATTTTGTAGAATTCTGTATTCCGATATTAGGAATAATGAGAAGTTGAAAAACCATTAGTATTACTTTAGTATACACCAGGTCCAAAATGTCCTCTTTAAGCTCTGGGTATCTGATTTTCATAGTGGCTGATGAAAGGTGCCATATGTGCTACTATTTGAAGCCACGTGAAGGAGGTCTGAGATGGATTAGCTGAGTCTGGTGGGTTTAATTCAGATTTTTAACCATGCTATAGGTTTAAAGTTACCCAAAACAAACATGCTCTAGTAGCCTCTAGTAGTGCAAGCCTGGAAATAGAAACCAATTCGGAGGATCATTTAAACATGTTAAGGATAAATGGTAAACTGGCATACACACACAATGAAAAGGCTATTAACAGCTTAATACAAGGCTACATTACAGTTGACAAAACATCCCTGTGGTTGTGGTAGAGACTTACTGGCTGTGAACAAAACACATTCAACAGAAATTCTTCTGTATACTGAGCATTTGTTAATGTTATGGACATATGGAATAAATACTTTGCCCTCTAATACTTGTATGGAGTATTCTATAAGTAGCTTATTTTTTTCTGCGTTGTCCATTAAAAGTTCATTTTCAAATTTAATGACTGGAGCATACCGAACTATTACGGTTTAGTTCTACTACCATATGTTGCTTTGGCTATTCCTGTATATTGTATTAGCATGTAACTGCATGAAATTTCACTTGACAGCACTAGACTACATTCCTGTAAGTCTTTTTTTCCCCCTTTTTTAAAAACTCTCTGGTTTTGACTTGGTATCAAAGTACAAATTTTAAATAAGTAGACTGGCTAGTTTTCGTCTACTGTTTAGGCACTTGTTGGTCGGTTGAATCATGGACTCTGTATGAGACTCATTGAGTGGTTTTGAATTGTTCACTTTCTCTTCTGTGGTGCTATTCATCTTGAAAGGAGATAGCGTTGTGGTTCAGGCCAGAGGTCGCTGTGTGGGTGTGGAGGAAAGATGTGATTCTTAGCATGCAGGATTTATAGCTGTCCCAGTTAGAACTGGAGAAGCTCTTGAAGCATTCTTTACAAGACTTTGCAAATGGAGTGGGCAAATTCATGCCCTACGTAGATTGCCAATATGCAGTAAAACCTACATTTTTTTTCTTAAAAGGGGAACTTTAAAATATTTAATAACACTACAGATGTCAAAGCAATAGAGCTGTTTCTTCACATTGGGGGTTTACCGTGACCTATTTTGGTGGAAGGGGAAATGAGAATCTAATCTATTCCTCTTCAATATTAAATGTTTTTTCAGATGTCTGTGAAGTATCTTCTATATAATGATGGTTTCATATCAATTATAAAATCAGATAAAATACTGAATGAGATCTTCTTTTTTTAAACATAATTAAAATGTCTTTTGGTACAAGAAACATACTATGTTGCCTCAATCCTTTATGGCCCAAGGAGTGAGATTTAAAATAAAAACCATGGCAATCTCCCATGTCACAGTGCAGAAAACTGTTAAGACTCCTGGAGTTTTTGTATCTTTGTGCTCTGTTAGTACCTAGAGGCCCCATTAGGAGATCATTGCCACATCATTCTGGGAGCTGAACACACATGCAATTAAATGACCATCCAACATTTTGGTTTTGAAAATGCTCTACAAATCAAATGGTATTACAAATCCAACATAGTAAGGTTGACAGAGCTTTGAGTCAGAGATGCTCAGATATCACTGGCGACAGGTTGATGATTTGTTTAGGTGTGCTCATGTGTAGCTCTAGGATCCCTGTCTAGTGTACCAGCACTGCATATTTCACTCTTGACACTTTGGGTCCTCAGCACAAATCTGCCTCCATTCCTGTGATAAACTCTGTTTCTCACAAATCACTGATGGCAAAACTATTTTTTTACTCAAATCCTTTGCTCTAGAAGACAAAGCAAAACAGACGACATATGCATGCATCAGTGGTGTTCCAAATAGACTGAATTAAAGCACTCAGCATCTTTCTGTGTTCTAGGCCAGCGGTCCTCAAACTTTCTCAGCTGCGGCCCCTTTCTGAGCCACGGCATCCACTCGCGGCTCCCTGAGGTATGTCTGCTGAAATGCTGCCCAGCAGAAAGCTACCGCTTTCTGCGGAGGCATTTCGGCTGTACAAAAATAGACCGCTGCCGAGTTCGGCGGCATCGGTGGTGGCGCCGCAGTCTCACGCACCCTTGGCGGGGGGGTGTCTCGTGCACCCCACTTTGAAGACCACTGTTCAAGGCCTTCTGGTTATCTGAGGCCAAAAGGACTCGGAGTATTAGATGGAGAGTGCGTGTGTGTGCGTGCGCGCGTGCCTGTGACCTATAAGGCAACAAACTTGTTTCCTTTGGTTTTAGCATGCTGCTTAAGAGCAGTATGATTCTTGCGTTTAGTGAGTTTATATACCCTATTTAGAAATCTGAAGTGGCTATGATCATCTGCTTATACCTTCGCAAAATACTGGGTAGGTTCTTGTATGTTCCCCATTACCTCAGTATGAGAGTTCCTATGCTCTTTGGCAGATGCTGGGTTTTAGGACAGTATTACACAGTGTAGTGCCTCTGTAATTTGGGAAATCCTCATGGAATGTAATAAAACTTGTGTGTTTTTATGATCCCCTCTTAGCTGTACTCTGATAAAATGTCTTCTACTATGCTGAAGATGAGGAAAATGTATCTACGCTTATCTTTACATTGACTTCATGTAGTAAGGTCTACAGACCATGCCAACACTAGGCAGAGTCTAGACCCAGGAGTGGGCAAACTACGGCCCGCAGGCCACATCCGGCCCGTGAGCTAATTTTGCCCAGCCCCTGAGCTCCCATCTGGGGAAGCTATCCCCGGCCCCTCCTCTGCTGTCCCCCTTCCCTGCTCTCCTGGAGCTTCAGCATGCCATGTCCAGGTGTGGCCCTGGACAGCGCTGCAGCGGCGTGGTGTGTGTGTGTGTGAGAGAGCTCCTGCTGTGCGGCCCGCCTGAGTTTGCAGCCCCGCCCCCTTACCATGCTGTTCTCCCCCCAACCCCCATCACCTCTGTATGCAGTGTCCAGGAGCGGTGCTGAACAACGCTGCAGTGGCGTGTCTCCGGTGGGGCCTGAACTGCTGCTGGAAGTGGCATGGTAAGGGGGCGGGACTGTGAGCTCTGGTGAGCCAAGCGGCAGAGCTCAGGCCCTGTTGGAGCCATGCCGCTGCAGCGTTGTCCAGGGCCGCTTCTGAACGCAACATGCTGAGGGTCTTGGAGAGGAGGGAGGCGGGAGGTAAGCGGCATGGTAAGGGGGTGGGTTCTAAAGGCAGTCAGAGGCTCGGGGAGGGGGGGCGGTCACGGGATGTGTAACAAGGGGGATGGATAGGGTGGGGGAGTCCCGGGGGTCTGTCAGGAGGCGGGGTGTGTGTGTGGATATGGGTTGGGGCAGTCAAGTAACAGGAAGTGGGGAGATTGAGGAGGGGGTGGGGTCCCAGGGTGGTGATTGGGGAGCGGGGGAGTTTTGGGAGGGAGTGTTCAGATGGGGGAGTCGGGGCAGGAAGTGGGGGGGGGGGCGGGCGGGGGGCGAGGCCTTCCCTACCCGGCCCTCCGTACTGTTTTGGAACCCCTATGTGGCCCTTGGGCCAAAAAGTTTGCCCACCCTTGGTCTAGACACCTTTTGGGGGGCAAATGTTTGGGGGAGAGGTCTACAGTTAAATACCTGGTGACTCTCCTTTTTACTATTTAATTGTAGCAGGGATAGTTCCCTCATAAGTCACTTTGTTCTCTTTAGACCAGGAAGACTATAGTCCTCTGCTCTTGGCTGCTTGAAGTCCCTCTTTCCCCCATGGTATCAGATGGTTCTTGATAAATAGGAGCATGATGGGCTCTCCTGCAATAGGCTGACTCCTTTCTTCCTTGACTGAGAGTGACTCTGTGGCCAGGATCTCATTTTCTCTGTATGCCTGGGTGAGGATTGCTTATCTCCTTCTCCCACTGTTTGGGCAACCAGGTTGGCTGTGTCCCTACTCTCATAAAAGCAATTGATCCTCTCTCTTTGTGCATGAGGATGTGAAGTCCTCATGCACAATCTCCAGGGAGACTGGGGTTTAAGTTTATCCAGTTGCCAGTCCTCTGGGTTGACTCTGGGAGCCTCCTTATTGGCTCTTATCCTCTTTCCTCTCCCCTTTCACCTGCATAAGTTGCATGAGCTGTTGTCACAAAAAGATGGGGGAGGCCAAACCACATGGAGCCCGGGGTTCTTTGTGCTTTCCCTTTGCAGCATTTGACCCCAGAACTATCATGTCAGGCAATCAAAAGCCCTCCGTTGCCATCTTATTTGTAGTCCTTTCATTGTCAGTCTCTGGGTGAGACAGTAACCTAAGGGGTTACCATAAGCAAAGTATAAAAACAATGATTTTCTGGTGTAACCAACAGATCATGTGTTTCATTTCTTCATTCTAGACTCCTCTACAAAGAATACAGTGACTGTATTAAGCCAACAGGCCAGCTAAATGTTTGTTTTACCAGATTGTAGCAGATTTTTTAATTTTGCAATTATATGCTAATCTTAATGGTGGAGTACAAAAACAATATATTTTCAAGTTGCTAAAATGAAATCCCTTAAAACATGGCTGATATTTAAAAAAAGAGAAGTTTTAGCGATCGGTTTGCAACAATTGGTTCAGTTTCTGCTGGTTGTAACCCTAAGCTGGCTCCACCATCACCTACAGCAGGAACCAACTGCCAGTTGCTTGAGACTGTTAGCATTCACAACTAAGTCTTTCCCTCTACATACTTTGGAAAACAAGACTTTTTCCTGCTTATTCTGGTTTGATTCCCCTTTCCCCGCCCGCCTGCCGCTGAAATGGCTTCATTATTCTGAAATTAGTAGAAATTAAGTGCGCTGTCGTTGTGCAGCTTTTAAGTGCAAACTACTTTCGACTAAATACACAGACGAAGCTTTCACAGAGTCCGGATTTTCTAATTGGAAAAAGGCTTGAGAAATTTGAGAGGCATCAAGCCTCTTCATGTTGTCACAAAGCAGTTGTTGTTCTTCAATAGACCACAAAGAATGTTGGTGACATGCTAAGTTTTTATTTTTGGTGCTCTCAGAAGAAAGAAGGATGTTACTGAAAATACAAAGTAGTGTATGTTATCTTTTCAGACAAGGACTTGCACTGCAAGGTCATTATACTGAACAAGCTGTAAATAAGCCCTTCCGTGGAGAGGTTGACTTCAGCTTTATTCAGATGCTTTATTTTCAGGTCTGATATGACCTTGATATTTCCAAGTGGCTGAGAGTCTAGAGAGATTCATAATTCTTCTGAGAATTTCTGTCAAACTATGGTAGATAAAAGACTTCTCCAACAAAGAATTTTTTGTTTTATGCCTGTGATGTGGATTACTTGAATATTCATGAAGTTAGTTGCATTTGTACAGGCTAGCCTGCACATGGATGAAAGTAATATAATTAAAGATCTATATTATTGCGTCTGAATGTGAGGATCAATAATTGTCATGGACAGTTCTATGGCGATATCACTAATATGGCAGGCTTAGTCTCCCGTGTAGCAACCACACTGCAGTAGGAGGAACCATGAGCTATATATACTTATTGTTATGGTCATGCTTTGAATTTGACATGCTAAGTGCCTATTTAAAAATACTATCCCAAGAAATATGCTTGAGACTATTTATTCTATTAGAATATTAATTTAAAAAATCACCCAGAGGAGATGCTATATTTCAAGACATAAAATGTATTAAATACAATAATCAGGCATCTGTCCAACAAAATGGACTCCATGAAGCAGCGTTGGCTCCAATTTGAACATTACTTTGTACTGTGCACAATTTGGGAGCTTGCAAAGGATTGAATGGAATATCCCGAAATGAGCTCAAATTGGTGGCACGGCCGCTCAGATGGAAAAGTTTTTAAGTTCCTCTTTGGTACTGAGCTAGGTCAGAAAATCCTAAACGTAGTAGACAATCTGTCCAAAATTCTGCAAGGGTCAGATGTTTCAGTAACAAGAGGCTTCTCTCTTATGAAAGAGAGACTTAATTAACTTTAGTCCATCTGCTTAGATGGGAAGGTACAATTTTTCTTCAAGCAAATGCACTGGAAATGCTTAAAGTTGGAGGTAGTTAGAATTCCTGAGCTTCCAGGGAAGAGAGAGATTCCCAGAAAGGTATAAATAAGGGTGTGTGAACCCAGCAAAGGTATTTTTAAAGTATATTTACTTTAAATTTAAATCTTAAAAATCAGAGTGCAATACAAATCAAGATATGAACGGATTTTACACAGTTTTTCAGTCTTGAAGCTCTCAACTGCAAATGCAAGTTAAAGGTGTCCTTCAGGTGTGTGATCCTGGTTTCAGTCGTGATTAACTGATAACTCTGCTGCTTTTGTCACAAGCCAACAGTCAGTTCACAGAACGTGTTGAAGTCAATTAAAAATATTTGCTCAGAAAACAGCTGATATTAGATTTTGGCTGAGTGAAGTGGTGAGGTTGATTTTGTGGTACCGGCAACAAAATGCTATAAGTGAATGTTATTCCAGTGCTCTACATCATATTAAAACATGGCTTTGATCTACAATGGGACAGTCATGGCTCACTTGAGGAGGAAACACCACAGTATTTTTGGGCACTACAGAGTTCTTTAGCTTTGGTAAAAGAAGCATAGATGCAGAGTAAATGGGTGAAGCTGAAAACACAAAAGAGTAAAATTCAGAGAGAGAAGGAGCAGCAACCAGCTGAGCTATAAATTACACTGGTCTACAATTTTTTAGAAGTCGTCTGCTTCAGAGATAAAATGTGATATTTATTATGTATTTTGATGTGCTGAATTCAAATGACAATTAAAACAACTGGCTACTGTTTCTAAGATATTTAAGTTTTTACATTTTATGTCTATGTATTTTGTGTAGATAATAGTTTTAATCATAAATTGTAAACCTAGGTCTTTTCACGTGTTTATGGTTGCTTTACATGATGATATTTCACCTGTCCTGTTTATGTAACACTTTAAAAATCAGCAAAAGGGTTATATAAATAAAATGTATTATGAAACAAAAGGCAAAAAACTATTATATACATAGTTTAGTCCTATTCAGTGTCTACTTGGCGCTTTTTGGCTTCTCTTGCATTCATTAAATGGAGCATCTCTTGTCACTGTCCAGCAATAGTCTGCAAGCATTGATGGGCTCCATTTGCCCTGATGGCGTTTCTCCATTGTTGCAGTGTCCTGGTGAAATCGCTCGCCGTGCTCGTCACTCACTGCTCCGCAGTTCGGTGGAAAAAAATCTAGATGAGAGTGCAAAAAATGTATCTTTAGTGACATGTTGCAACCAAGGCTTTTGTATGCCTTGAGGAGGTTTTCCACCAACAACCTGGAGTTGTCTGCCTTGTTGTTTCTGAGAAAATGTATTGCCACTGACTGGAAGGCTTTCCATGCCGTCTTTTCCTTGCCACGCAGTGCATGGTCAAATGCATCATCTCAAAGAAGTTCACGAATCTGAGGACCAACAAAGACACCTTCCTTTATCTTAGCTTCACTGAACCTTGGAAATTTTCCACGGAGTTACTTGAAAGCTGCTTGTGTTTTTGTCAATGGCCTTGACGAAGTTCTTCATCAGACCCAGCTTGATGGGGAAGGGTGGTAACAAAATCTTCCTTGATTCAACAAGTGGTGGATGCTGAACACTTTTTTCCTCCCAGGTTCCAATGACTGTCGGAGTGGCCAATCTTTCTTGATGTAGTGGGAATCTCTTGCACGACTATCCTATTTGAAGAGAAAACAGCAGTACTTTGTGTATCCAGTCTGCAGACCAAGCAAGAGAGCAACAACCTTCAAATCGCCACAAAGCTGCCACTGATGTTGGTCATAGTTTATGCACCTCAAAAGTTGTTTCATGTTGTCATAGGTTTCCTTCATATGGACTGCATGACCAAAACATTGCCATCATGCAGCAAAACAGCTTTAAGACTCGTCTTCGATGAGTCAATGAAGAGTCTCCACTCATCTGGATCGTGAACGATGTTGAGGGCTGCCATCACACCATCGATGTTGTTGCAGGCTACAAGATCACGTTCCATGAAGACGAATGGAACAAGATCCTTTTGACCGTCGTGGAACATGGAAACCCTAACATCACCTGCCAGGAGATTCCACTGCTGTAGTCTGGAGCCCAACAGCTCTGCCTTACTCTTGGGTAGTTCCAAATCCCTGACAAGGTCATTCAGTTCAGCTTGTGTTCTGAGGTGTGGTTCAGAGAAGGAGGATGGGAGAAAATGTGGGTCCTGTGACATTGATGGTTCAGGACCAGAAGTTTCATCCTCTTCCTCGTCTGACTCAAGTGAGAGTGATTCTGGTGCATCAGGAACCGGCAGTCCTTCTCCGTGGGGTATTGGGCGTATAGCTGATGGAATGTTTGGATAATGCACAGTCTACTTTTTCTTCTTTGACACACCTTTCCCAACCGGAGGCACCATGCAGAAGTAACAATTGCTGGTATGATCTGTTGGCTCTCTTCAAATCATTGGCACTGCAAAAGGCGTAGCTTTCCTTTTCCCGTTCAACCACTGGTAAAGATTTGTTGCACAAGTGTTGCAGCATATGTGTGGGGCCCACCTCTTGTCCTGATCTCCAATTTTGCAGCCAAAATAAAGGTGATAGGCTTTCTTAACCATAGTGGTTATACTGCGCTTTTGTGATGCAAAAGTCGCTTCACCACAAACATAGCAGAAGTTATCTGCACAGTTCACACAAGTACGAGGCATCTCTGCTCACTTTGGCTAAACAGAAATGTGTCCCTTTGCAGAATCAAACACTGACAAATAAGAGAGCACGACACTGTGTGATTTCTAGAGCTGATATAGGGCAATTTGTTCAGCAGAGTGATGTAAGCTTCGTTATGATTGCATCATCCGTGACTTCTAGGAATAACATGATGCAATTCATATCATGAATGATGCAATATCCGCTTCAGATTGCATCATTCATTGTTTTGCCTAAAAAGCAAGTACTGTCCAAACCCAGTCATAGATTTATTCATAGATCCAGTCAAAGATGTATTTTAGTCATTTCTGGTTTAAATTGAGATCCCTTCCCTTTATAACTCACTTATCCTCCGCCATTCCCATGTCAAGGGTCGTATATACTGACCCAATAGCATATCTGGAAAACTAGAGCCAATCAACAATTTTAAGCATCATTTTCATTCTCGGTGACCCAGAATTAGTAAAGTTTGACTACATTGATTTCAGAAGCATTTTGGCTGTAGAGCAGTGTTATTTATTGAATAATAGTGATAACTACACAAGGAGGACTACACAAACATAAGTTACATTTTAAAGGTTAATACCTGAGGTAGAAAAGAAAACAGAGAGAGGGATCTCACCCATTCCATGAGGCTTAAACTGATCGGGGTTCCCTGTTGATGGAGGTAGCTCAGGGTCTTAGTGCTGGAGACAGTGGGGTGATCAGATGACCTGTCATTTTTTTTTTTTTTTTTTTTTTTTTAAGGACAGTCCCGATTTTGGGTTTTTTTTTCTTATATAGGCTCCTGTTCCTCCCGACGCCCTCTGCACCTGCTGTCCTGATTTGTCACATTTGCTGTCTGATCACCCTAGGAGACAGGCAGAGCCCCCAGCATGATCGATTAGGAGATGGAATCCTAGTGGAACTGATGCAGAGTTTGGGTCTATACATCAGAAGAGTGACTTGGGCACAGATAGGGGTTTTTTGTAGAGAAAATACAATGGTTCAAGGGAAAACACTAGATTTGTTTATGGGTAAACTGATGACTCAAGGGTTTTCTTTAAGCTAGACAATACGAGCTGATCAGTCTTGGTTATGGGTGGTATTTTCTTCTGGGGAAGGGGAGCTCACAATGCAGCTATGCTGCTTCAGTATTTTGGGCTATCAGTCAGATTTATTACTAGAATTGGTCTGATAATTGCTGAGCTGGGTGTGTGCAGGCATAGATTCATTAGCATCTGGAGCAGGGATTCCCATGGTGCAGTGTGTCCCTGCTTTTCTGGTCTCAGAGTTCAATGTGGTTCTCTGTTCTTCATTCTTTATGCAAAGGGAGATGTCTTAATCTTGTCACCTTTTCAGGAGGGGTTTTGGTGCATCTCCCAATACCCTTTGCTGTTCTCTGCAAGCCTTTTCTCTGATGGGTTTTGGTTCAAACAGAGGTAGTTGGGGGTGTCTCATATCTCAGATAGGCTAGGTCAAGGATCTCAAACTCAAATGACCACAAGGGCCGCATGAGGACTAGTGCATTGGCCTGAGGGCTGCATCACGGACACGCCCCCCCCTCGCTGCCCCCGGCCCCGCCCCCACTCCACCCATTCCATGAGGTCCTGCCCCTCCCCCACCACCTCCTCTGAGCGTGCAGATCCCCACTCCTTCCCCCTCCCTCCTGGAAAGCGCTCCTTGTCCCCTAACTGCCCCTCAGGACCCCACCCCTACCTAAGCCTCCCTGCTCCGTGTCCCCTGACTGCCCCCTCCTGAGACCCCCCCCACCCTAACTGCTCCCCCAGGACTCCACCCCCATCTAAGTCTCCCTGCTCTGTGTCCCCTGACTGCCCTCCCAGAACTTCCAATCCATCTAAACCCCCCCACTCCCTGTCCCTTGACTATTCCTTCCAGAAATTCCCTGCCCACCCCTTACCATGCTGCTCAAAACAGCATGTGGGGCTCAGCTCCTCACACTGCCATGCTCCCCGTCTCAAGGCACACAGCCCGGTCTCAGCCCCCACAGGAAGCTGTGGAGATGTGCTGGGCAGCAGGGGACTGGGAGGAGCTTTGAAAAGGGAGGGAGGGAGAAAAAAAGAGTGGGGGAGAGGGGACCTGCTGCAACAGCTGCCAGAAGCTCTGGCGTGCAGAAACTGCAGGGGAGAGATGCTCTCTGGCTGCCGGAGCCCAACCCCTCGCTCTGCACTGGGGGAAATCCCCCCGGAGGCTATTTTTATCCAAAAAAACAAACATGTCCGGGAGAATCTGGACCAATGGTAACCCTACATAACTGTCCACCAGGGCAGCCCCACTTCCTCGCCTCTTCTGAAGCCTTAAAGCAGAGCAGCCGGGAGCCACCCCACTGTACTGAATACAGAAACTCTTCAGCTTGCACAGGAGCTATGCTGTGCGATCGCTCCCCCGATGCTAATACCAGAAGGGCGATGACTCTCTACCCTGGGGCTGAGCAGCTGCAAATAGCCAGCCAGTCTGTGCATGGGTGTCCCCATGATCGCGCACAGCTCGTTCTCATGGAGCTAGCAGGGCCCCACCTACCCATGCTCCTCCAATTGGCTCCTTGCCCTGAGGGGTCATTGGGAGGGAGAAGCCATCACGGGTGTTGATGGGGTGGGGGGGCCCTTTGCATAGCCCCACCCTTCGGAATCGCCCAGCAGCTGTTGCTGGAACGTCCGGTTCCATTTGGTCCAGCGGCTGCTCACCTTGCCCTTCCCTGCGCCCGCCAAGCTCCCCATGGCCCCCTACCCCCCAGTTGTTTTCTGAGGCTGCTAAACTCTTTGCTTCCTCCCCGCCAACTCCTTCCCGCTGCTCTGCCTACCCCCAGGCAGTTCTCTGCTGGCATAGCAGTTTCCAGGAGGGAGGGGCCAGGAGTGGTAAGCCGCCTGCGGGGGGCCTGGTGGGCCTCCTCCCCTCTGCTGAAGGCTTACCATTCCTGGCCCCTCTCTCCCAGAAACTGCTATGCTGAAGAGTGATACCAGCAGAGAACTGCCTGGTGGTAGGTAGAGCAGCGGGAAGCAGTGTGGGGTGGGAGGAGGAGGCGGACAGTTTAGTGGCCCCAGAAAACAACTGGCGGGGGGTGGGTTGGCAGGCCGCAGGGAAGGGCTCTGCGGGCCACAAGCAGCCCACAGGCTGCATGTTTGAGACCCCTGGGCTAGATACTGCGCCCTGGTTCCCCAGAAACAGAGCTGGCTGGTATCACTCTTCAGCTTTGGGCAACTCTGGTCCTAAGATAAACAGAAGAGGATGGTAGTGGAGCAGCTCGTAATGTTCTAAGATCAAACCTACTGGAAAAGTGCTATTTCATTCCAAAACATAACATCAGGTGTTTCAACTATTTATTAATATGGTCTTCTGAACATCTCAGCTGCTCATTTAGCAAAGGGTTCAGTGGAAGTGGAGAGGAGTAAGTTCCTGAGAACTGGGCCAAGTTGTGATATGGTCAGAATCACTTCACTAAAAAGAGTGGTGATTCTTTGAGGAATGCCTCTGAAAATACCAGGCGTAGACTGTAGAACTCTCTTCACTTTGTGTTTGTAGAGTACCTAGCACACCAGGACCCTAATTCTGATTGGCCCTTGTATTAACTATATAAAAGTAATTTCTATTTAATTCGCCCACTGTAGCCTTTAAGAGCCTTTTGGGAAGTAGTGCTTATGGGTTCTGTACAAGCATCTTCATGCTCAAGTTTGGAACAGAGCTTATAAAATAAATACTGATGGTTCTCCTGATCCTAAAAAAGAGAAAAAAAAAAAAAAGGGGGGGGGAAGATGGGCAGGGGCTGATAAAATTGTAAGTGAATAAACTCAGAGCTCAGCTACTGAAGAATGACTTTTTTTTCCTTCAAGGATGGTCTCTACACAATTCTAGTTACAGGAATTTTAAAAAATCCTAAACCAAGGTAGTTCGACTGAGTTGTAACAAAATATCACAGCATGATTTGCCATTGGAGTTGGTATTTTCACTAGTGAGGCCACTATATGAATAGACCTAGAGGATGAAATATCTGCTCATCTCTAGAATTGACTGATTCATACTGTGGGGCAGTGTGGAAAAGCCAGCAGTCTTTACTCTGAATCTGTTCTGTGGATTGAGAGTACCTGGCTGTTAGTCTGGCATTCTTCCCAATCTCTAAACTGACTGTAAATTGCATAACCTGAAAATGTGCTTGCCCTGTAACTGAGCAAAGTATGAGTGACTTAAAATCTTAAATTTCTTTCATAGCTTTTTATATTGCCAGACACCATACTGGCTGATTACAGAGGGGACCTTACTAAAGAGTATCACCTGGAAGACCAGGTAACAATGTGGAGTGGTCAATTACTATCTGTATCTACAATATCTAGCACAATGGGTCACTGATTTGGTTCTTTCTTGAGATTTTACTGAATTAAATACTGTAACTTGCTAACTATGCATCTGTAACTAAAGTGATATATTTTGTGATAAATCTAAGGCAGTCTGTGACTTGATCTGTGTAAAATTTTCATTTTGCAGTGAGTATTAAAATTTTTAAATACAGAAACATGAATCTCAGCACAAGAACTCTGAAAATGCCAAGCTGATAGGTGCAGTTTCTTTTATGTGAAGCCTTTTTATCCAAGTGAGGTGGAAGCAGCTTGTGTTTTGAAAAGGCTTTTTTTGTGATTTGGCATCACTTGCCAAAGCTTTTTTTAAACTCATTCAGTAATGTATGCTTGAGGTAAGGTATATCAGTATTCTTCTCCCTCTTTCCTCCCTTTGTGCTGTTCTCGCCCGTCCATCCTACCACACTCTTAGGCCTGGTCTACACTTAAAGTGTACGTTGTTATAACTGTGTCCTCGTGTGTGTTTAAACCCATACCTGTGAGTGCCATAGTTCTGCTGCGCGGACCCTCATGTAAAGGGAGCTAGGTCAACAGAAGAGTGCAACTAGCCACTTGGGGACATGGTATTCCTACAAGTGACTGAAAAATCTTTTCCATTGCTGTAGGTTGCATTTACACCCAGGGTTATGCTGGCACAGTTCTGGTGCAGTAGCTATGCCTCCGCAGTCCCTGTAATGTAGACATGTCCTTAGTAAAATAGTTTGAATCTGTCAGCATAGATACCTATCTAAACTTTGCTCCCTGAAGAGCCTCTCACTGCAATTTACCCAATGTAAATAACTCCCAACAATATTCAGAAAACTGAGCCAGTTGTGGTTACCTTAATCTCTGATTCAGAGGTGTAGAGACTGCTTAGGATCAAAATAGACTGACACAGGCTGAGACTCAATCTCCATAGGTTGCACCTGCTGTATTAAAAAATAAGTGGCTACTCACTACTGTGTAGACTTTGCCCGTAGGTTGCACTTTGGCCACCCATGTGTGTATATTGTGGATGATGATAAAATAAATGGTTTTAACTGCTGATTGCTGCTGACATGCTGAAGTAGCATGTTGTATTTTATAAATATGATTTGGAACTAATGAAGCACGTCAAGGAGAAGCAGCCTTTTACATAATGCCATAGCTTCAGCGCTAACGTGACTAATCCATTTGGACAAGTAACGATGAACTTAATGGCTCATTTCAGGATGCTTGAGTAACTCGGTTGGTTAGAAACAACAACTTTTGTGTTGGCTTGGCATGACAACCTCCTTTTTATATGAACAAGTGGCTAGGTTCTCTTCAGAAGCATATTTTTGTTTTGAACAGTTGGATGAGAAGCCCTGGGGCAATGCATTTAAAAAAAATACTCATCATAGTTTCTGGCTAGAAAATGTTTGGAGCATTGTCCATGGACATGGAACACAGATGAGGATGGGTAATGGAGGAGGGTGAACGGGGTGCGGGGAGGATGAAACAGCAACATATGGAGATGCAGGTTTTATAACCTAGAGTGAGTTAAGAATGTGACAATTTAATATTAGGGGCTTTTAATAATACAGCCAATTTTTCTTCTCTCACTGTGTGGTGGTTTATATGCATATCTGTGTTTTGGTCTACTTCTGTCATCTCTTTAATCACCGTGATTTTATTAGTATGAAATGGAGACTTGAATGGAGCAACAAAATGAGATTTTTGTTACTGCCCAAGTAAAGTCTCAATGGACCATGAAGAACTCATATTGGTCCCAGGTTTAAGAAACAGTGTTTGGCATTTCTTCCTTGTTTTGAGGTTTACAAACTCTTGTATGCATTTGCTTTTGGCAGCTACAGTTCTTTGAATGTCTTCTATACAGTTAGAAGGCTAGATCTCTCTATGATTAGATAGCAAGCACATTAATTCAATTTCCCACAAATACAAACCACTGTTGATTTGATGACTATAAAAACATTTTAGTCAGTTCCGATTTATTATTCATTCTTTGCTAACTCTTAAAAGTTTAGCTGGGCCAATCAATATTGCTTCACCATCCCTCTCCCCTCTTGAAACTGTTTTTGAGAGGTAGCTTCTGTTTAGCCAATTTAATAGGAACAAAATGTCCAGTAGCTATGGGTTGACTGTAAAGCAATTAGCAGATTTATTTTAGGGAGAGGAGGAGGATGATCATACAGCAATAATTGGCTATATTCCCTCATCTATATATTTTGAAGACATCCTGTACTTGCAGATGTGCAGTAGCTTTTGATACTGATTTTTAAGAATATTAATTAGAACTGCTCCTGTCAATAGAATTATACCTTTCATAAATGAAGATTTGGTGTATTTTTTTTGGAGTTTCTTGACGCTGGGGCAGCTCCTTAAAACATAATGGTGGGAATATTTAGTATTTTCCCCATAAATAGTGTCTTATTTTAAATCTTGTGGAATTTTTCTTAAGTCCTGTAATTCAAAGGCATTCTTAAGTCTTAAAAGATATTAAACCCTTTGTATATTAAAAAAAAAAAGAAATTGGAGCATAGACCAAGTATGTTGGCACAGATACTGCACTCTTAAATGCATAGTAACCAAATTTTGGCTGTACTTATAGTGAAGGCAGGGCCTAAGGTGAGTTGATGGCAAACAGGCCTTATGGCTTACAATAATTAGTTGGGTAAGGCACACTTACTTTCTTTTCTTTTCTTTTTTTTTCATTATCGGTCTCAGCCAGTCTCCTTTCCAAATTTGCTCTTTCGTTGTGCTCATTCTTCTCTACATCAGAAGTGTCGGGTCAGAGACCTTGTTTAATCTTTCCAGTGATGTATCCTATTTAGTCATGAGGAAGATCTTTTGGAGTTATTTACAGGAAATGTAAGACCGAGGGCAGCAGTTAACAGTCCATTGTTACTGCACCTGGATAGGAATGGTGTTCTCTGAACAGGGAGAACATTGGTTCTGAAGAGGTTCTGGTCTTGCTGTTCAACTTGAATTGAACTTGCATCACTCTAACTTTGCTCCTAATAAGAGAATTGGATGAGCACAGCTGCTATGCTCTGTCTGCACAGATTGTTTTTAAAGCCATTTTATTTGTGTGTATTTTGTTTCTAAAAGTGGTAAATATGTCATGAAATTTAGGAGACACCCAAAACTGGAGATAGTGGTTTGCATTTCAGTCCAATATCCTGAAGCCAAGTACAGTGTGTGCAGCCTGTTTCCACTCTGCCTACAAAGTGTGCTTGTCTTCTCCAGAAGACTTTCAAAGAAGAGCCTCAGAGACAGACTTGAAGTTGAGCAATGCACAGATATTATTTTTAGCTCTTTAGTAGATCTTGTTGAACTGTGCATCACAAACCAGATAATTTGAATGCAGCCCTCTTTTCCTGTGTGTGAATTGACTGATCATATCACAACTTTTAATGGATTTGCTGTTCAGAGTTGTTCAACTAACAGTTTTTACTATCCTGATAAAATTCTGGATTGTTTAGTTTTTATGAGCATTTAGTTAATTCTTCAAGCTATGTGACTGGCTACCCAAGTTACATGGCCCTATTTCTATTTCCCAATTAAATGACTTAACCACTCATAAACTAGCTCTTCCTGAAATTAAGTTAGTTAAGATTAGTTTATCAAGGATTATGGGTTCAATTTCTTTTTTTTAAGCGGTCTTAGAGAATTTTGGCTCACTTTTTATGAGCATCCCTACAAGCAGTAGCCTGAGTAGAAGTCTATTGTGCAAAGGTATTTGTGAATACTTCCATGTTAGTTGCAGAGGCCTGCTTTTTAGGCTGAGGGGGATTGGAAAAGAGTTCTTGGAAAGCTTTTTTTGAAATTACATAAATCTCACTTCCTATTTTCTTATAGGGCTTTGTGCACATTCATTTTGATTGAGGGGTGAAAAATCTACAAAAATTATAGAAGTTTTTTATTTTGGGTCAGATACGTAGTCACAAAAATGCATGTTGACCAGTTCTTCTCCAAAACCATTTCTTTTACTTCCTCACAACTAAATACTATTGCATCCTCTTGCAGAGTGAGAGAAATAACAAAACCCAAAACAAATAAGGTAAATCAACATTTTTAAACTGAATTCTCATTCTCACCTTTTATTAATACCTCTTGTCTAAGAGCAGTTTGTTCAGCAAGACAGTGTGTCCAAGCAGCCTTTTATAGAGTGATTTAGTATGCAGCATGCAAATCAGATACAGTAAACCACAGAGTCTTTTTCTCATAATTACATTCCAGATCATTGGTTCAAATAGGCTCACATACCAGCAGGAAGCCAATGCAGAAACCCAAACTTATGAAGTAAGACTTTGAGTAAGATGAGCTGGGACAATTGAGCAGGGGGGATTCTACTTTGTGGTTGAAAGGTTAGACACCCCCCGCCACAACTCTTTGCAAGCATTTATTGCTATAAGATACAAAACATTTTTCCCCCCTTGTAGTCTAGAGTTGATGGTAAAGCCCCAGTCATGCAGTCCAAATCTGCCTAAGAGCTGAAAATGAACCAAAACCCATATGCCTCTCATCTATGCATAGGAGATCCTCTACACTTTTGATCTTCTAGACTAAACTACAAAGTATTCCACAGACACTGTAAGTAGCTGTAACCCTATCTTCTTAAATCCCCTCCACCTCTAAGTAATTTCTTGGCATTCCTACAGTTTAACAAGGCAGTCTTGAAGTAATTACCTGAAATTTTCTTCTCCATCTTGATGGGAGTGACTTTAAATGGTTGCTGATATAATAAATTTGAGAAGACTAATATTTCCTGCAATCTCTTCCCATAGAAATTGGAACTTGTATGCTATGGCAAATGGAGGGTCTATCTGCCTACATACATGCTTGCATATATTTTTCTCCTCTTGCCTCATCCTTGTTTGATGCAGAGTTTAAACAAGACAGCTCATAAGCATATCTCCTTCATCTTTTTGGGATATTCACATCCCTTGCCCCTCTAATCTCTTTCATGTTATGTTTGGCAAAAGCCTCTAACTTTGCAGTGTTTCAACCTTAAATCTTACTTTCCTAATTTGCAGTCAGATTTAGTCTGGTTATAGCAAGACTATTCCAATTTAAAATTTCTGTACACCCACAGTTCTTTATTATCAGTTCATTTGACTGTGCAGTAAGGTGACATATTCAAAAATAAAACTTGCACTCTGTTAATTAATATGAAGTAAATGTGTTTACATCGACTCAGCTGTTCACGTGTTTTGCATTTTGTTCCCATCTCGCCAGAAAAAACAGAACAGACAACTTTTAATACAATTTTAACGTTCATTTTGCCCGCTAATAATTATATGAAAAAAGTGCCTTGTGTGGCTTTTTATTTTGATCTTTTTGTTCTATAGTACTGTCGAAACATAAGTAAATGCTGACAATCCACAGAGGATTCAAAAACAGCTTGCAAGTATAATGTATTCTTGACCTCTCCCTTCCCTTTTTTGCCTGGGTGGAGATGCAGAAATTTGGAACATATATAGATTGTGTCAAAGTAAGATCCTTGAAAGTCTCAATCCTCCTAACCCAAAGGCGGGGAAGAACCAGTAAGTTTGTTGTTTATCCAAATGGTAAGGATTACTTTACAATTCTATTGAAACAAAAACATGTTTTTAATAGTGGTGAATGTTTCTGAATTTGACAGTGTTGGAATTTCAATATAGAGCAAGTCTGGCAGAGGCGGCGGCAGCACCAAAAACTTCCCCTATATTGTCCTGTTGGTGTGTTTCATCCACTGCTGTCACCTCTAGGATTGACAGTTTATAGCCCCAGCACCTCTGAGCTTACCCCATCAATTATGAAAGCTTTTAAAAAAAGGCTCAAGCCCCAGCACCTCTTTCATTACAAATTAAGCGCAGGCTTCATGTCTGTTCTGGAGGAACCATTTCTAGGCATGAGTAGTTCAAACTGAATTATTCATCTTGAGTAAAATGATTAATCTGAAATAGGACTTTAAAAAGAAAAAAACCCCTTCAATCGACTGTTCTGGACTTTGCTTATTTACTCTGGTAATCTGGCATTTGGGACACTAGCAGAAGAGAATTCTTACTGCTAGGACATGTACTTTTAACACTCAACTCATTTTTCTTTCCACCTCTTCAATGTGACCTGTGAAGAACTTCTGAAAAATGTTTGTCTCCTCTGTTTGCTGCTTTATGGTGTGGAAGGGTCTGGAAGTTGTGCTTTTTTTACCTTTAGAAATACCAGAAATTTTATCTTGAGCAAATGTTAGTCATCCTCTGGCTGGGATTTTTCAGATTCCTGGGATGGTTTTGAATATGTTCAGCTTTTCATGGGAAAAGGGATCTACAAATACCTTTTGACTTCAGCTTAGACAATCTCCTGACTTAAACAGGCTTCAAGAGCATTTAGTTGGCCATGTACTTGTAAAACTGGACTATAGCACCAAGATCCATGAAGCAAGATACCTTTGAAGCATCGGCAACCTTTATAGCCAACGCTCTAATATTCTTTGAGGCATGTTTAGAGTTTTGTGTACAGAAACCGGCAGCACGTACTGGGAGGACTCTGAGATCAAACGAGTGTGATGGCTGATTTTAATGAATTTAGAATGACTGCAAAATGTGTGTATTTATAGTATGCACATACCATGGTATGTATATATCTTCCATGTGATGCCCATATGCCCTGTGTTCTGTCAAGTTGTCTGGGAGAAGTAGCTTCAGACCCATATTGACAGAGGTGAGGAAAAGTAGCATCAAACTTAACACCTGTGGTGAGTGATAGATCTCCCCTAACTGACATTATAAGGAATGGGGAAAGCATCAAGCCTGTTCCTCTTCCAGTTTCTTCATGGTGTATCTCCCTCTTCTCTGTCCTCTCTCAAGAACTTCCCTTCTCTCTTCCATTGTGAAGAGAGGCTTTCCTTCATCTATCTTGCCCCACCCCATCTTTTCTCTTTCTCCCCAGTTAGTGACCACTTGTCCCGATTTTATAGGGAGAGTCCTGATTTTTGGGTCTCTTACTGATATAGTCTCCTTTTCTCCCCCTCTTGGGGCCCCCCCCCCCATTCTCTGTCCTGATTTTTCACATTTGCTGTCTGGTCACCCTATCCCCAATACACACTCTCCCATAGGGATGTTGAAACCGCTGCTGGTGGAAGGTTAAAGCTGACAGACCAGTGAGTGGGGCAGCTAATGATATCAGCCAGTCTCCTGATGTGTCTCTTCCTTGCTGTGTGCTGAAGAAGCAGGCTCTTACCTCTGAGCCCAGAGAAACAGCAAGAGAGAAGGAAGAAAAACCTGTGCAGCCTTGAGTGATTGGGGGGCAGGAACTGCAGTGGAAATGCTGCTTAATCCCAATTGCTTGAGCTAAAGATACAGCTAGCGGGACAGAAAATTGAGACCATCCCAGTGAAAACAAGACTGTTGGGAGCTGTGGTGTTACACATGGAGCAGTTGTGGCACACAGGTTAAATGACTTTCCCAGGTCACAGAGAGTTACTGGCACACCACTTGATGTGACTGAGCAAGCTTGTTCATAAGGACACCGTTCAGTTACACACACAGTGATAAAGTAAAATAATTCCATTACCTGGGATTACTAAAATTGAAAAAAAGTTGTCTGATGCCCCCAAAATAAGTATCTCAATGGCCTGCCCTATGCAATGCACTTTTTCACTGTTTATGCTGTTCGGGTTTTTTGTCTTTTCCTCCTGCTTTGTACAATTTAAGTTAGGCTGACTTGTCAGTTTCATTTTTGCTAATAGTCAGTTTCACTTTTAGGTTCTTGCATAATAACAGTGTTGCAGTATGTTATAAACATTGGTAGGTTCAAACCCAATAGAATTGGGATTGTGAAAAACCAACAAATATGGGAACACTTTCGGTTTTGTAAAAGCTTGTTATTTCAAAACCTTAATTTTAGGCCATGTTTGACCAGGCACCCTCTTGAAAACTTATTAAACTTGAACTTGTACACATTAGAATATACTGCTGCATTTTTCCCCATTGTTTTCATAGCAATTAACTGTTTGAGAGGCATTTTAAATGAGAACTAAATTAGATCTGCTAGTCACTGTCTTGCAAAATTGCACAAAATTGCTCTGACCCAAATAGCTCATCAAACGAATCCTAATAACTAAAACTCTTGATTCTGTTGTGTGTTGTAATGCTGGTACAGTACTCCATGGCAGGATGTATTACTTAAAATGCTTTAAAAGGATTTAAATGACTAAACTGCTTCTAAACACATCTTAGAATACTGAATCTGGTTAGTTTTGTTGAAAGAACAAAGAAAATATGAAACCTTAGCTGTAGATACTGTATATTCACTGTAAATCGGACTGTACTGTAGGTACTTCTAAACTATTTTGTGAATTTTAATGCATCTCTTGGCCTTTAAAATTTTAATCTAGGGAATCTTGAATGGCCACATGGTGGTAAATGTATATAAAACAAATGGTCTTGTAATATACAAACATTAATTAGGTTTATTCAGCATCATGTTTTATTAACTTCATATACTCCATTCTAGCAGTAGTGGAACTTTTAATGCAGTAGTGTCAGAGAGGACAGTTTTTTAGTGGAGAAGGTAACAGATCTTATGAAAATTCTAAGTTCTGGGGGAGGAGGGAAGAAAGGATATTCTTGCCCTGAAGGTTTTTTTGCTAAAGGAATGTGCTTTTAAATTTGTGACCTTGAGACTTTCACTGTTTTGTCTGATGCTAGCCAAATTGTGATGCGGTTTTTTGTTTTGTTTGTTTTTTGCTGGGAGAATAGAATATAGATAAGCCCTTTGGTTTTCAGTTTCAATCAATTTTTACTGAAAAATTTCTGGGTCTTACAAAAACTGTTATTCAGTTTTCTGATTTTTCACCGGACATTTGCCTCATTAAAATGTATATTAAAAATGTTTTATTAGGAAAATACAATACATTGCATGAGATATATGTATTACACATAGACAAAGGTATCGTATATGCAAAGCTGCCTGAAGCAAGGCTATGTGTTTGTGTATATCTTCTAAATTAACAGGCATGCCTGCAAGCTCTGCAGTGCATGTGCATCTGAACGTGCTGATGAATCTCACACCCACATGTACACATTTCAAGCTGTCATCAGATAGAAGGTTTAAAGATTTGACATTAATATGGGAAGAAAACAAAAATCTATTAGAATACATTTCAGAACACAAGTATGCAATAGTTTTAAAAAAAACAGGAGAAAAGGAGGAAGTTGAGTGTATGTGCTGCTAATGGTGTGACCTAATTATTAAATGTAAATATGTATAGGCTAATAATTCTAAGTCTACAATAGAACTGTTCAAAGAAATTATTTGGGGATTAGACATGTATTGTTCTCTTAAACTCAGAGGTAGCATTGTGTTTTGAGTTCAGTTTTAGTTCTACAGCAAACCACATTAATGCTTTGAATTGAGTTCATTAATCTACTGAATATTCTCCCCTGCTGTCCCATCCACCAAAATAAATCATGCTATTTACCCAGAAAAAATAAGGGTTTTTTGCACTGATTTTCACCCCCCCCCCCTTTTTTTTTTTTGGTGGTTGTAAACATTGATAAATTTCTGGGAAAAATTAAAATAAAAATTGAAAACAAATGGCCTTAAATATAGATAACTTTTTCATTAGTGGCACTGAGATATAAATATATATATTAATGTCAAAGTATTGCCCGGGGCTGTAATTCACCACTGTTCCTTCTTCCTGGAGGATAGTTTTGTTTATTGAAACAGTTACTTTTCAAACAGTATAGTTTTTATATGTGTGTAATGTTTTTCAGATATCCTCCAAAACTGCTAACAGTGGGTCATCAATATATTGATAAAGTAATAATTATATCAAATTCCAGCAATTATACAGTTCTTTGTTTAGAATAGTGGGTTATCTTTAGCGGTTTTGTCAGTATAGAAATTGCATTACAGAGAGAATGTCATCTGGGATGTCAGGGATTTTAGTCTGTGGAAGTCTAGCAAGCAGAGTTCAGTTTTGCATGACTTCACAGAAATTAATTTGCATTGTTAGCATTCCGTGTAACCGGTTTTAAGGGGAAAAGACCAGGTGGAGCTGTCACTGGGGCCTATCCCATTGAAAATTTTGTATGATTTTTTGAAATCAAGACATTCTTTCCATACCATTAAGGATTATATTTTTGGCTAGTGTTTGATAAATTCCTTTTTTAACATCTGTGCATATGTACAATTTTATCTGAAATACAGTTTACTGAGATTGTTAAAACATGGAGAACATTCCGTTTTTGCCAATATATTCTCAGCATGAACCGTCCTGCTGCATAAGATTTCACTTTGGGGATGTGATAAGGTGGAAAATGTTTATTCTTGAGGATTAAGTTTTAAATTAGAACTATCCTATTATGGGGAAAAATATTATTCTTCAGAAGGTGGTTGGATTGAAGAATAGTGATATTGTTCAATAGCACTTCTAAATAAATCCATTCTCTAATTTCTGTGAATTCAAGATCGAAGTTCTATTACGTGATCAGATTATTCCTATAGACTGACCTTTAACAACCTGAGTTAATACTGAAGTGTTTTTGTAGGGTTGTCGATTAATCACAGTTAACTTGTGCGATTAACTCAAAAATTAATCGATTAATCAGTTTTAATCCTATTGTTAATAAAATACCAATTGAAATTTATTAAATATTTTGGATGTTTTTCTACATTTTCAAATGTACTGGTTTCTTTTACAACACAGAATGAAAAATATATACTATTCACTTTATCTCTTTTTTTTGTAATAAAAAATATAGACAATAACACGGAGAATATCTAATTACTCTTACATCAATCCATGGTATGCCCACATCTTGAATACTGTGTACAGATGTGGTCTTCTCACTTCCAAAAGTATATACTGGTATTCAAAAAGGTTCAGGGAAGGGCAACTAAAATGATTAGGGGCTTGGAACAGGTCCCATATGAGGAGGGATTAGAGACTAGGACTTTTCAGCTTGGAAAAGAGGAGGCTAAGGTGAGATAGGATAGACGTATATAAAATTATGAGTGGTGTGGAGAAAATTAATAAGGAAAATTTATTTTTGTTCTTATAAGAACTAAGGGCCACCAAATGAAATTAATGGGCAGCAGGTTTAAAACAAATAAAAGGAAATTCTTCTTCCCACAGCGCACAGTCAACCTGTGGAACTCCTTGCCTGAGGAGGTTGTGAAGGCTAGGAATATAACAGGATTTAAAAGAGAACTGGATAAATTCATGGAGGTTAAGTTCATTAATGACTATTAGCCAGAATGAGTAAGGAATGGGGTCCCTAGCCTCTGTTTGTCAGAGGGCAGGGTGATGGATGACAGAAGAGCGATTACTTGATCATTACCTGTTAGGTTCATGCACTCCAGGGCACCTGGCATTGGCCGCTGTCAGTAGGATACTGGTCTGGATGGATCTTTGGTCTGACCCAGAACGGCAATTCTTATGTTCAAATATTTGAAGTGTAAAAATTATAAAAGAAATAGTATTTTTCAATTCACCTCATAGAAGTACTGCAATGCAGTCTCTTTATCATGAAAATGCAACTTACTAATGTGTATTTTTTTTGTTACATAACTGGACTCAAAAACAAAACAATGTAAAACTTTAGAACCTACAAGTCCACTCAGTCCTACTTCCTGTTTAGGCAATTGCTCAAACAAGTTTGTTTACATTTACGGGAGATAATGCTGCCCGCTTCTTATTTACAAAGTCACCAGGAAGTGAGAAGAGGCATTTGAATGGTCCTTTTGTAGCATGATACAAGAGGGGCAAAAATCTCTTGGATGATTTTATTAGAGATTGGTCCTGCTTTGAGCAGGCGGTTGGACTAGATGATCTCCTGAGGTCCCTTCCAACTCTGATATTCTGTGATAACCTGGGCTTAAATCTATGATACAAAATTGCATCAGGTTAATGTTTAAACTGATTTAGCTAAACCAGCACAAATCCCTCTGTGGATATTCTGGCTCATATCTATTTTTGCCCATGTTGGTAATCGTGCAGGAAAAAGCTAAATCAAAGTAATCAGTTTTAACTTGATGAATTCAAAATTCTGTGTGGATGCACTTGTTTAACTACCCTTTTTCAAAAAAAAGGTTGTTAAATCACTGTGACTTCTGTGTGGGGACAAGCCTTAACTTTGGCATTAACTCTGAATGGGAAGGAGGGGCAGGACACAGATCTGTGAAAACTAGAAGTGAGGAGTACTTAAGCTATGAAATCATGGATTTTTGTTCTCTAAGGTGTGTCTCCATGTAATATAAAGATGAGGAATATCCACTGATTTATGGAATCTGTGCTGGGAATCATACTAGCTGCATTTTAGAAGCTTGCAGTGGGTTTAATGTAGTCAGGATTGTTGGTACAATACCACAGATGTTATTTGTTTGGGTAGACCGCAAGAAGGACACAGGAGACTTGTTATGGGTTTTAATCAGGCCACAACTTTATTATATAGATGTCAGGGAGTACCCAGCAGATAGTGTACAGTGCAGGCAAATCTACAATTATTCAAATCAATTCTCCGGGGCTTCCACCAGCCCTCTCGCTTGTTTCCATCCAGGTCCCCCAGCCAATCTGTGCCTTGGACCTTACCATCCACCAGCCTCTTAAGAGAGTTAAGGAGGGCTATGAGAATGGGGATGGAGGGGGAGTTGGCTCCCTGCTGTACCAATCATAGGAGTCCCCGAGCCCCTTCCCCTGTTCTTTTATCCAGTACCCCCTTTTAAGTCCTTTACCAGGCCGTTTATCTGGTCACTGGCTGCCCTCTCTATGGAGTACCTTCACTGAACCTTACAAAAAAAATTGCGACATATGGCCTACTACTTTTCTGTCCACCAGAAAAGGTCCAGCCTCGCACCTCTGTGGGGAAGGTGGAAAAAAAAAAGCACTCTACCGAAGCCAATTCTGGAGGTGCAGAGAAAAATTCCTTCCCAGCCCCCCGTTTAAAAGGGGCAACTAGAGTAATGCCCACAATAGGTCTTAACCCAGCCTGCCACGAGCACCTTTTACAGCAGTTTCTGACCACTTTCCTCCTCACCCCCAAACTCCCTAACCACAAAGCAGAGCTGTCCTTTTTTTGTGTTAAGCCCAGACAAATTCTGCCCCCTTTTAGTTATGGTGCAGTAATTTCCAAAGTGACCTCTCTTGTACAGCAGTAGTGCTTCTCTCCCAGGAGTGCTATCGTAGTGAAGGCAGAATAGATCTTACAAAGGCCAAAGAACATCTATTTTTTGGTCTGTGTTCTATTCATAAGATGCATGGTTTTCTAGCTTGTGGCAGTGGTTTCTTGGGAAGAAAAGCACCAGATGGTTTGCAGTATTAATAGAATTTATTATGCAAAATGTAGTTGTACAACTTCAACCACTCTGTGGACTGGATATGTAGTTGGCTTGCTTTCATTTTCAAATAGTCTACATATCATCGAGTACTAGATCTTGAATTACTAATTCACAGGCAAAGATCAATCTATGCAATAGAAAAACCTGGATTTTTCTACTGCATAATACTGCATGTATGAGCAATACAACAAGACTCATCTATCTTAAGAATGCGACTGAGTCCATAGTTTGTAGTAGGAGATGGAGTGAGGCAGGGAAAAGAAATCAGTCTTTCCACAACCACATGTTAAAAATCTCATTACAATTTTTAAAGAAGACTTGGAACAGATTAGGATCCCTGGTGTTTTCTTTAGCAAGGAAAATCTACTTGGTGCATGTGACTTAAATTACTGGTAAGTAATCCACTTGCTACATTAACTTGAATTACTAGTAGGTTCCTACATATAACTACTTGATTATGCTTCTCTGACTAGTGAAATGCATAATAATCAAAGCTATTTATTCTTCTCGTTTCCATCCATACAAGATGAATTGAGTATTCCTCTTTCAACCTCCTATGTGTGTCTATAGTCTGCTTCTCTTGCCCCTCCCTACTCCTTTATCCACTTGCTGAACTATTTGCATCTGCCTGTCATTACTCTGCAACCTTGCCTGCAGTTGTTTTCTGCATTGTTGTCTTTTGACACACCTGAAGGATTGAGGAGCTTTAAATACTCAAAAAGCTTAAAACCATATCACTAGATTTCTTTGAAGCCTTGTGTGTACAGGGGGAAAAGAGCAGCAATAGTTAAAACAAAAAATACCACTCTTGGAATCATTCAGCGGTTGGGATAGCTTTGGTACAGCACTTGCTGAGAACTGAGAGTATGTCTATACAGCAAAGAAACCCTTGTCGCTGAGCCTGAGTCTAGGTCAGTTAACTTGGCATCTGACTTTGTGGCTAAAAATAGAAGTCTAGAATTTCCCACTCTGGTTGGAGCCCAGGTTGTGAAACAATGAGGGTGGAGGATCTTTGAGCCTGGGCTCCAGCCTGAGTGGAAATGTGTATATTATTGTTTCTAGCCCTACAGCCTGAGCCCAATGAGCCTAAGTCAATTGACTCGTGCTCTCAGACTCAGCACTGTGGGATTTTCTTGTCTGTGTAGACCTAATTAAAGCATAGACAAGGACATATATGAGTTGGGATTATTTTAGCTAATCAAAGTTTACCCATATTTGTAATTGGGCAATAGCTTGATTAGCCAAATCAGTGGAAAAACCTTAGCTTACTCTTACATTTAAGGCTCAGTATAGCTTGCAACTGCCAGTGGCTGAGTTTAAACGATTATTCCAGATGAGCTACGTGATGAATTCTGGAGCATTCTGATCTTCTGCTCAGATTAATGTGCCTGTTGTGAAAGCACAAAAAGTGAATCAAGGGGGTAGGAATGTCTGTTTCTGTCACTGGGGCAGTTAAGAAATACAGGGAGAGGAAGAGGGAAATTGTAAGCTTTTCATAATGGATGGTGGCCTAATTTTTCAGAAGTGACTAGCGATTTGGGATACCTTGATTTTTTTTGAGTTCCAACCTGAAAACCCATAAAGAGATCTGATTTTCAGAAAGTGAGCACTAAGTAATATAGTGCTCTGTGAGCACCCTTTTCCTGTCATTCTTGAACCTTCAGCCTGTTCAAGCAGACTGACAGCTAAAGCAGGATGTATGTTGTAAGTATGAAAAACTTAGTCTTATTGGCTAGCAAAATCTGAGACTTTTTGAGAAGACCGAGAATATACTAGAACAGCTTGTACTAGCATGTCAGGCATTGACTGGGATTTGTCCAGCTGTATGAATCTTTTGCAGTTGGGCTCTTTAGCACCAACCTTTGACCAAATAAAAATTATCACAAAATCAGATGAGTTAGCAAGTCCAATACATCAGGGTTGACTATTGGTAACTTCTGCACAGAGTTTTAAAGTTAACTTAACTAGAGCTTTAATTTCATACAAATTCAGAAACTCTAAATTTAATTTTTTCCAGAAAAGACAGGGGAACTAGAAATGCTTTTGTCTCATAACAAACAGCTATTCAGTAACTTATCTCAGCAATGCGTTGCAAATCATAACTAATATCTCAAAAGTCTTGTGACTAGGACAAATAGCTGTTTTCCAGATTCCAAAGCCAGCTGTTGTGGGTTCTCAGAATGTTCTGAAATTTTTTGCAATCCCCTAGTAGAGGTAGAGTATCTTCATAGTACTCGTAGCTTCTTTCAGTTCAGTCAGGGACAATCAGCCAGGATAGAGTATTTTAAATTAGATGCATTTTTTCTATTAACGTCAAAATGTGCACACACACAATTGAGCAGTTTTATAAATTATGACTAAGGGTGTGAGTTGTATAATTCAATAGCATCATACATTATGTCATGCAATTAATCTGTTTGCAGGCAACAGCTGCTGGCATGCAAGAGTTTATTAGTGTTGGTTGCATTATGAATAAAAACAAACATTGACTTTCTGTAGAGTAAATATTACTGCTCCCCCAGGATGTTCAAACTTTTCTTGTGTGGTTTTTAATTTCCATTGTTCATAAATCAGATTCAGTTTTTTAAAATTTGGAAATTACATTACAATTATCTCACTGTTTCTTAAGAAAGTAACGTAGCTAGGAAACCTCCAGAAGACAACTGTTTCCCACTTTGCTTGGGAGAGCGGTGCTTCTCCTGGACTTTTCCATCTGAAGACGTGTCTACCTTGCCACAACCGACTTGCTACACAGCCACAGCTGGCCCTGGATCACCTGTGTTGGGCTTGTGGGGCTCAGGCTGCAGGGCTGTAAAAGTGTAGTGCAGACACTTGGGGCTGGAGCCTGGGCTCTGAGTCCCTGAGGGAGGGTGGCTCTCAGAGCCTGATGGGTGTGGGTCTAAGACTGGAGCTTAGGGTCTAAGCCTGAAGTCTACACCACTATTTTTAGCCCCTCAGCTCAAGTGCCATGATACTGAGTTAGCAGATCTGGGCCAGTCACGGCTGGGCTGATGGTTTTTGTATGGCAAGTGTAAAGTTCAAATCAAAACCCTAGGTTTTTATACCCTCTATTCTAAATGCCACCAATTCCCCTCCAGGTCCTGGGACGAATTTAAAACTAAAGATAACGTAATCATGAATGTCAGGTTAACTGAGTGGTCTATTTCTCAATCTCGGATCTCTCTTTAAAGCGTTGAATAGAATGTTCTGTTATGAATGGCTTGTTATGGATGTGTTCAGAGTTGTACTTTTGGAGTCTTGATAAGGAATGAAAAAAAAATCTTGCCAATTTACTCGAACTATTTTGTTGTGGGGTTTTTTGTGGTTGTTTTTTTTGTTTTTTTGTTTTTTCAAATGCTCGGCCCATTTTTCTAGTATGTATTTGGAATTTGTTTTGGACATATTTGTCTTTACTCTTTTATATCAAGGTGATAATTTCTGCAAAAATATTTAAGATATTTATTGTTGAATTTTTTTATTGGTGCTGTCATGAAGTGTCCTTAGATACTTTTTTATATATGAAAAAATGTTAAATGCACTGTTCTCTGAAATTCACCAGACTAGAGTGCTGTCAGCCTGCTTCAGGAAGTAGATTCTAGGTGTTAGTCTCCAGTGAGAATGTATTCCTTTCAGCTGTGGATAATTTAACCCATTAACCAACAGCTTCCCAGCAGAGAATATGGTAATGCAGAGAATATGGTAATACCGGTACACCATAAGTTGTTTGCCTTCAGACTCTTTATCTGTACCAAACGGAAGGTATCTGAAGTTTTGTTCAGAGTTCATGTTCATGAAAGAGAGACAATTGACCAGAAAAGGAGTTTGTGCCTCCTTGTAGTAGATCAGAAACTAACTCCTGCTTCCAATTCATGTTGCTGGTTTTATTTTGCCATATGAAGTGTGGATGAATTCCTTGGTCTTGGCTTGCACTCCTTCTTCTTCATTTAAATCAATGTTGTTGATGCCATATTCTGCCACTTGCTGCCTTGATGACAGTGCAGTGAGAAGCCATGAGTATGATGAGTTCCCTCACTCTGTCAAAAAATATTTTTGTTGTCATTGTCCAACTCGATAGCTCACCATTGCTGAGGCTTTCCTGCCTGTTGCCCTCTTTGGCAACTAATAGTCTTGATCTTTTTCAAGTTACAAGCTGTTCAAGCTAATCTGTCAGTAGACAAGATTGCTTCCTGTTAAACAGTTTCTCCTTTGAGTCATGTGCACCCTGGGTGGGAATTTAGCTATCAGTTAACTTTGAACTAGTGACACATTAACTCAGTGGTGCTCAGATGGATTCAAGTAAGATCAGAATAATTTATCACCTCTCAGAATCCTGTAGAACTGCCTCATGTTTTATTTTTGCAGTGTAAAGTGAACTATGATCAAACTGGCAGATAACATTAAATATTGAGGAATTGCAATCCTGTAGGAGGAGTGAACCAACTGACAAGAGTCCAGAATATTAGAGCATGTTGGGCTGCAGCAAATAAAGGGAAATGTAGTACAGTATTAGGATCAAGTCTTGCACTCAAGAAGATGCAAGTGGAGATACCTAATGAGGAAGGGAAAGGACATAAGCAAGCGATTGCACCTATTTCATTTTTATTTTTTCTCTTTCTTTATACTATTGCACTTCTTTTTGTATAACAGTACTGTAGTTGCTAGAAAGTTTGTTAGCTTTGTAAGACCAGAAGGGACCATATAACAATCTAATCTGTATTAATATATAACACAAACCACAGAACTTTGCCCAATAATTCTTGAATTAAATCGGGTTTTTTGGTTGAGAGCAGGTTTTTAAAAGATAGCTAGTCTTGATTTAAAGACCTTCAAGTGATGTAGAATCTACCACAACACTTGGTTCCAAAGATTAATTACCGTAACTGTTACATTCAGGCTAGAGATACAGGAGAAATATTTATCTATCTTTGCAAAATTGGAGGTGTCTGACAATTCTGCTCACTTAGTTACTTACAGTGGCCAAATTACCTCTTAATTCTTTCTTGGATGAAGTAAGTATATGGCAAAAAGAATGAGGAATTCTTGTGGCACCTTAGACTAACAAATTTACTTTGGCATAAGCTTTCCTGGGCTAAACCCCACTTCATCAGATGAATGGTCTTTAGTCTCATGCTAAAGGCAGGTTTTCCAGCCATCCCATCATTCTTGTATCTCTTTTCTGAACCCTTTCCAGTTTTTCAACATTTTTTTCTAAGTGGTGACTCTAGAATTGGAAACCATTTTTACACAAGGCACTATCACTTTCCTACTGCTATTCAGTATTTCTCACCAGCCTTCTTAGAGTATCGCACTAGGAGTTCATGTTCAGTTGGTTATCCACAATAATCCCTACATCCTTTTGAGTCACTGCTTTCCAAGATACAATTCCCTATCCACTAAGTATGACCTACATTCTTTGTCTGTAGATGTATGACGTTGCATGTGATTATATGAAAACGAGATGGTCACATGAACTCAGCTTATCAAGCAATCCAGATTGTTCTGTACAACTCACCTGGCCTTTACATTATTTACCACTCCACCAGGTTTTGTCATTGGCAATTCTGTTAGTAGTGGTTTTGTATGTTCTTCCAAATAACTGATAAAGGCTTGGGCTTCAGAGTTAGGTCGATGCAATGCACCTTCATCGATCTAACTCTAAGTGGTTACACTAAAATGTAGCTCCCACTGATGTAAGTTGCCCACTACATTGACTTAACTCCAGTTCCACAAGAGGCGTAAAGTTTTGGTTGATATAGTTAAGGCATTGCTTGTTGGCTGTCAGCCCAATGTGGGGCTCACAGCTGGAGTCATACCCCCCACCCTAGGGCTGACAGCTGGAGTTGCTCCCTGGAGCAGACTGCTTGGGTGGTTAGCCCCAGAGTGGGAGGGAAGAAGGGATTCCTGCTGTCAGTTCCCAAAACAGTTAAGTCAGTAGACACACCGGTGAGGGCATGTACTGCTGACAGGAGGAGAAGTGTAGTGTGGATATGAACCACTGCTTTAATTACTGTTGTGGCTGTAGGTTGGCTTAATTTTGTAGTGTGGGCATGCCCAAAGATCTTGAATGGCATTGAGCCAAGAACAGATCCCTAAGGAACTCCTTTAGAAAGACCCCTTCTAGGATGATGAGTCACCTAGATAATACAGTTGCCTTTTGAGTTTGATGAGCTAGTTTTAAATCCATATAATGTGCTATACAGGCGTGTCGCATCTTGCGCGAGGGTTCCATTCCGCGGTTACCACGTAAAGCGGAAACCGTGTATAGCCAGAACCCATTGACTTCAATGGCAGAAGAAATCGCGCCCCCTACAGAAAGTTTTTAAATGTGTTTTCCCCTTTTTCTTTTTTCCCCCTGCCGACTGTGTAAAGCGCATAAGTTAAATACGCCTAAGACGCGACATGCCTGTACTAATCATTTCTAATTTTTGTTAATTTGAGTGTTATATGGTATTAAGTTAAACACTTTGCAGAGGTCAAATTACTCTTACTTGAAATATCGAAAATATCAAGTCTGTTGATTGGTACTAATTCTGTTACCCTTCTTTAATTTTTCTTACTGACTTCACTCTCTGCTAGCATCTCCCTGACTTTGTCTTGGATCAGGTTTTGGCTAATTGGACTGTAGTTACCATGATCATTCGTCTTATCCTTTCTAATTATTGACATTCACCTTTTTACAGCCCTCTGGAACTTCCCAGTATTCCAACATTTGTTAATCTTTCAGTGTTTCAGAATTCCTCATCCAGTTCTTCTAAAACTCTTAGGCGCAAGTTATTAGTTCTTGCAGATTTTAAACTTCTAAGCTTTGTTTAATGTTTTATGTTGTGAAATCAGTTGCAAAATTGGGAGTTATTCTTGATCTGTTGAAAGATATAATCCATAGTATAAAATGGAGGGAACCATTACTTGAACTCTCTGTCTAAGACCTATCTTTGGAATGGTATCGGTGGATGTTAACTGTGTTCATTCTCTTATTAATTCTTTCCAAACTCTTCTTGCATGTAGTTTAGCTTTGGAGGATGATCCTATGTGTTTACCTCATTAAACAACAACACTGACTTTGGTAGAGAATTGTTTGTTAAAATATAACTGAGGGTACACTCTGTTCTGGTATAGCCCCCAGTCTTGCTGAAGTCATTGCCCTTCGTATCTTGGCTCTAGACATGTGAAGACTTTTCTGCCATGTAGCAGCAACATGGCGTTTTTAGACATCTTTTAGAACTTATCCCCAGGAATCTTATCTCCAAACAGCATCAGGACTGGTGGTCTACTTTGACTTTTCTAAAGGAGTTCTGATTTGGTCACAAATTTGTAAACATTTCACAGCAAGCATCGTGCCTATTTTTGTATAACACCTAGCATGGCACAATACTGATTCACATTCCTAGAACTGCTGTGGCCATACATATGAACAATAACAAAGTGTTTTTCAAGCTGTTTTTGCCATGTAAGCTCTCAAAATAACTTTATTTGCCTCATGAAGATGTCTCCTGAAGGTTTAGTCCTCAGTACTGTGCCAGTTTAATTGCATTTGATATCAGGTTTATACAATAAAGAAGTTCCAGCCATAGCATGATCCTCTGATCAGTTTGCACCTGATTACAGTGTGCTCCCATCTTCGAAGTGCTGTTGGGCATAATAGGAGTGCCTTCAGCTTCTGGTGGATTTGAGTTTGATACCTGGTAGTACCATCTCAGAATATTTAATTATTAATAAATGGCAGAAGTCTGTAGGCAAGGAAGTGTCTTTTTTTTTTCTTTTTTTTTTTAAGTTACGGCAGCATTTTTGCAGTTTGAAACAGGCAGACAGTAGTTTAAATGCCAGTGTTAATTAGAGCATAGCAAACCGGGACTAACTGTGCCAAGTTTGGGTTTAATAAACAGATTTTAAAAGGGAAATGATAGTTATGGTTGGCATTGGGGGAAATTACTTTGGGGCTAGATGACTTAAATTGCTTTGTCCTCTATGGTAACTTAAAAGAGTTGACTTGATAGATGTCAGCTTTTAGAAAAGGGTGTTTCTACAGCATGACTTATCTTTTTCAAATAGTGAGCCCTGACCTGAGTGATCCTAATCTGCAGCAACTTGTAATAATTCCCCAGAATTGTGGGATTTCTGGTTTTCTTTAAAGAAATTATAGCTTGTTCACATTCTCTCTTGATCTCGTACTTTGGTTTAACTTAGAAAACGGATGAATCTTCATTTTACCAGTCTCTTGTCTAGGCATCAGGAAATTTACTGGAGTTTCTGCTTCTCCTCTTTCACCCAAGGCAAAACCTTTCTTTTAAGCATGTTGTCAGAAAAGTGGCACTAAAACTGAGCACTGTATTAACAAGCTTAGCCAGTGTATCACACAGCTGTGGTTTCGCCTCTGTCCTGACTTGCAGCAGCCTTGTTATTTTAGTCCTAGGCTTGTCTTTAGTGGAGTAATGGCAGATTTGGAGGTGGTGATAATTTAATATGGATAAATGCTTCAGATTATAGTGAGACAATGAAAATCCTTTTCACCTGAGACTGAAGAATTTAAACATAGAGCTCCATAATCTATTGCACCATGTGGCCACCGATTGTCATTGTCGATGGTGACCTCTTCAGAAGAGAGCTTTATATTGGAGAGTTCACCTTTAAATGTTCAGCTTGGTCACTGGTTTGGGCTGCTCATTTGTTTCCCTCTCTGCAGTTTCTCTGCAGTACTGTACGTAAAAGTGCTGTGGGCTCTTTGAGGGTGCAGTAAGACTAAAACAGTAACATCTAGAGATGCTGAAATGAATTCCAAGCTCTAACGAATAGAGGACATTTCAAGTCTGTGAACACTTTGATACTACTAAAACAAGTATTCAAAATGCACATTACACGGTCTTTGAAATATAATTACTAGGGATGGGCTAGTGTGGTTTTGGCATTAGTTCAGAAGAGAGGCAAGAAAAGGTATTATACGTAGTTTTAAAGCAGAAGATGCAAAAAAGAAATTATTTTTAAATCATCTGGGCAAATATTTAAATGTGCCAAAACTGCAAGACGAATACTGAAGAAAGGAAATTGTACCAGTCAGTGTCCGTCTATTGATACTGCAATTCACAAATCCCTTTATTTACTTGTTTGGCTCCAGAGTTGGTTGTCATTTGTCAGATTGTGCTCAACGTTATTAAGAGTGATTGAAAAAGGGAAAACATCCTTAGTGATAAAGTGCCTGCTTTTGTTTCTATTTCAGGAAAGCCCCACAGCACTGGCAACTCTGAACGGATTCAGCTCTCAGGATTGTACAATGTTCGAAAAGGGAAAATGCATTTGCCAGTCAACAGATGGACGAGACGCCAAGTTATCCTTTGTGGGACGTGCCTAATCGTATCATCGGTGAAAGAAAGCCAAATTGGAAAGATGCATGTTCTCCCTCTAATTGGTGGAAAAGTAAGGGTAATGCTTGAGGCTGTTCACTTCATCCTATTTTTCACTGCTGTAGGTATACACGGTGATTTTCAGACACGGGTTCCTGGCCCAAAGAGCTTGCACTCTGTGGAGTCTGATAATGAAAACGGTTGTTACAAGGTTGTAAGTTTTATGTCTAGTATCTGCATCATTTTTATCTCCATGCAAAGTTCTTATATTGAGAACTTTAAAAATGGAAAAAATCAGAGAATGGCAATGAAATGTTGAGTGAGGGATCATTATCTCGTTGTCTTTTCACGTAGTATTAATTGTTCTGTGCATGCATGTGTGTATGGCAGGGGTCGCCAAACTTACTGACCCTCTGAACCGCATACAAGCTTCAGAAGTTCGAGAGCCAGGGTGCGCCTGTTGGGGATCAGGCTTCAGCCGCACAGGAGGTGCCTACAGAGGCTCAGGGCTTCAGATCCACTTCTGCTGAAGTCCCGAGCTCCAGGAGGCGCGCCCCGCAGGAGACTCCCTCCTCGCTGGGCAGAAGCCAGAAAGAAAATATGTCAGGGGAGGACACGTGGGGGTCACACGCTTCTCCAGATTTTACCGGAGTTGGTTGGCCCTGCTCAGTCACATGGTTCCACTGGACCCCCTTCCTGCACTGGGTGACCAGATAGCAAGTGTGAAAAATCAGGACATGGGTGGGGGGTAATAGGCTCCTAAATAAGAAAAAGACCCCAAAATCGGGACTGTCCCTATAAAATCAGGACATCTGGTCACCCTACCCTGCACAGCAGCTGCTGGTGGTGGCAAGCTGGGAGCTGCGGCCATGGGGAGAGGCAGCAGCAATCTGCAGGGACAGCTTCTGCTTCTCCCTGTGGAGCTAAAGCAGTGGCTCCTCCCTGCAGCTCCCAGGTGTTTGCTACTGCTTCTGGGAGGTGTAGGGGGGATATGCTGAGGGTAAGAAGCGGGCGTGCCTGGGTGTCATGACTCAAACTCTTGGGGGGGGGGGAATCACCCCCCCCCCCCGCGGGGGGGAGTGGGCGGGGGGGGGGGCCCCTTGCTCCACCACAGGGCAGAAGCCCTGAGTGTACACTCTTGCCTCTCATGCTGCCCCCCACCCCCCCCGTAGGCAGAGAGTGGGGCGGGCTCAGCTAGCTGATTTAGTCACCCCTGGCATATGGCAAAAGAAACATTTGTATTGTATTTGCTGAGTAGTACATTACTTTGTCCATTGGCTGAGTTTACTTTTCGTTAATGTGTAAATATATGCACTTACATTTTAGAGCAGTTCCACAGCGTAAGTGTAAAATGGCACCATCTTTGAATATACAAAACAGATTTGTTGATTCGAGTTGTATCTCTCTAGTGATTTAGTGTTTGTTGCTGTTTGCTCATGCTGCCTGTTTGCTAAGAGATTGAGCTGGGTTCTCTACCATTTTGTGCATCAGCACAATTTATTCCAATCAGATATGCCTGTGAAACAGCACTGATGACAATGGGCTACACAGGAGCTACTGCAGGTCCAATATGGCCTTCAGCATTTTCATAACTAGCTATGATTCACAAGATGAAAAGAATCCTTCTTGATTCTTGGACCCCAAGCTGATTTTTGCAGGGCTGGCAGCTGAATCTTTTTTTTTTTTTTTTTTTTTTTTTAACCTTGTGTACTAGCACATGATGTTGAAATCAACTGAGACAATAAACATGGAAGTCCACGATGTCATATTTACAAAGTCAGTTTTCAGAGTTCCACTTCAATATTTTGTGTTAGGGCATTTTATATGCCAAGTCTAGTTGTGTGGATCTTCCCGTTTTAGCGATTCTTTTCTCTCCCCCTCCACCTTCTCCATACAAGAATATTCCCATCTTCTCCATGGAGTCCTTTCCCTCAGGCAGAAGTAATACAAAGGGATATTCCACAACCCTCTCCCCAGTAGCAGATGGCATTCCTCATTGCTGCACACTGGGAAATGCAAGATTCAAGCATTCCTAGCTTGCTGTTGTCTAATAAAACCACAAGGGAGGAGTAGGGTAAAATCCTAGCATCAAAGAGGGAGAGAGCTAATCGAACGGATCCTGAGCCTCTAAAGGGTTTTGTTCATGGAATTGGCAAAAAGTATGTCTTTATCTGTCCCCTGTATGCTGTAGGAATTGCTTATGTGCAAGGGGTCAAGTTGAAGATAGAATGCAAAAATAAAATGAAAACTAGGTCAAGCCCAGAAATATTTGCTGAAAGCCTACACTATGGAGGCTTGTGTGGGAGACAGTTGGAACAGAATAAGTATTTTTGAATGTGTTTTTTTTTAATAAATTCTCCCTGATTCACTTAAATCCTATTGCACTTCCTGGTTTGCAAAAGGCATTCCAGAAGTTTCTGTATTGTTTCACAACACTATCATCTTGGAGACCATACATTGTACCATTTCCTTTTTAAAGGTAAAGTTTTACTGATGAAGAACAAAACTAAATTATGTATTCTTTGCAGCTCCTTATTTCATGTATAAAAGCAGCATAAAAGTCTTTCTTTCTCAAGGAAATGTTTTTATTCTTTTCTCCGTAGAGTTCTTTTCAGGTCATCCATATACCTTGCTGAAGACCTCTAGCAAAAAGAGATGAGGACTTCCTGCTTTTACGCATTTGCAATATCAAGACAAAACTAAATATCTGATGCTGGCTATTATATAAAAGGAGTAGCAAAGGCCAAGAAATATTTTTTGTTTCACATTCCACTGTTAAAGCTTATCAACAAATACTACTTTAAACTAAAAAGAGTTATTGCCAAACTCCTTTCCGTTCCCTTTCCTACCCACAGCCCATCAGATTTGTATATCTCCCACTCTATTTTACAGTAGGAAGAAGCATGTGATTAATACAAATTTTTTTAAATGCCAGAAGATAATTGGCTTTTTTGGCAGTTTAATTTTGGAGAAAACTTACAATATTCAAGTATTTAGAATTATCCAGATCTCTATCTTCAACTCTGACACTACATTTATGTAACTTAATTCAAGCGTTCTGTTAAACAGTTTAGGTTTCTTAATCTGTTGCTTGCATGGGTTTTGTGGCTCTTTGACACTGGATTAATTAGATTGCTGGCTTAATACTTAACAAGGTTTTTGAGCTGCTCCTCCATTTCACAGCTTCACTTTGCCTTACTGGTTGTACCTGAACACTTTCCAAATTTTATGCAGTAATTATTTTATCTTTTTAAATACAGGTGGAAGAAGTGAAAAAGCACCAGCACTGTTTAGCATTTAGTTCCTCTGGACCTCAGAGCCAGACCTATTACATTTGTTTTGATACCTTCACAGAGTACTTACGGTGGCTTCGTCAAGCATCAAAGGTAAGAGCACCTCTAGCAACTAGAGTTCTCCTTAGTTTTCTAATTTAGAAAAATGTTGCTCACTTTCACCATAATGGTGTAAATAGTTGTGGGCCTGTGGCTGGAGCGAGGTGGTGTCCCCCCCTCCCCCTTCATTTGCCTGCAATGTGTAAATCATAGAATCTCAGAGTTGGAAGGGACCTCAAGAGATCATCTAGTCCAGCCTCCTGCTCAAAGCAGGTCCAATCCCTATTTTTGCCCCATATCCCTAAATGGCCCCCTCAAGGGTTGAACTCTCAACCTTGGGTTTAGCAGGCCATCTGAGCTATTCCTGTGCCCAAGAATACTAGCCAGATTTCTCTCTTTCGCCTCATCTTGGTGCAGCTCACTAATGTAGGGAATAAGGCCATTAGAATAGAGAAGGTCAGTAACATCTCTTTCCAAGATTTCAATATGAAAAGTTGTGTTCCAGAAGTAATAAAAGCTGTGGTAATGCAAGACATGTAGAAAACCCAAAGACAGTGATAGAAACTTCAAGAACCAGTTGGAGGAGTTTTTCTGTGGGGCTTTGCTTCTTTCTTTAAAATAGGTAAAGTTTAGTGACTGGCAAGATATCAACAGATTTCCTGTTGCTGATCAATTTATTGTTCTCCAGTATACTGTATTTTGGTACCTATTCAGTATCCTAGAACAGCGGTGTCCAATAGAAATTTGGTGCTAGCCACACTTGTGGTTTTGAATTTTTCTTCTTAGCCACATTAAAAAAGCCATGTTATAAAAAAGCCACGTGCATTCGCCACAATTCAATAGCCTATTAGCCACATGTGGCTAGCGGCGAACGTATTGGACACCGCTGTCCTAGAATATCAGGGCTGTAATAGTCAGATTCAGAGGGGTAGCCGTGTTAGTCTGGAATTGCAGAAGTGACAAAAAGTCCTGTGGCACCTTAAAGACTAACTAAAATTTTTTTAGAGCATAAGCTTTCG
>ML677334.1:18803149-18843305 GCA_007922305.1 Dermatemys mawii
AAAAAAATTTTAGTTAGTCTTTAAGGTGCCAAAGGACTCTTTGTCACATAGTCAGATTATACATCTACTAGTGCTAGTCTCTCCACAAATGGACCAACCCACCTTCTATGTCCTAGAATATCAGGGCTGTAATCGTCGGATTATACATCTACTAGTGCTAGTCTCTCCACAAATGGAGCAACCCACCTTCTAGCTGAGCTGATGAATTTGTATTTCAGGCTCCTTTGCATTTGTCTTGTGCTGGAAAAAGAGGGCAGAGGTGAGGACCCTCTTCAGCATGATCTGTTCTCCCCACTTCCCTCAGTGGAGTAGCTCTGAACTGCAGTTGGGAGAGTTCAGAGCAGCCCTGCTCTTTCTCCTGCCATTCTGAGAGCAAAGCTGCATAAGGTGGTGCAATAGAAAAAGCCAGACAAGGGGACTGGAAGTACTGAGGATACAAGGGAACCTCAGAATAAAAGAAAAGTAAATAAATAATTGAGCAAAAATCCCACAGTGCAATGGGCAGGATGAGGCAACAAGGGAGAGCTAACTAAGCTGACACTAAAAGACTTTCAACATCAGTCCAAAAATGTTTAGTCTTCTGTCTGTCTTACCGTGTGTGTGTATGATGGGGAGGTCCACTCATGTTTAAAAATGAAAGCTCTGAAAATGTTACAGTAGAGTTCTGGACTTAAAAATACATCAGGTGTGTTAGAGCAGGCTTTGCCAACAGAATTTAGGTGTTTTTTTACAACATTTGCATTATTAACCTCTTACTATTTGGTGCCATATTACCTTGTTTTGAGATGTTGTATCTGCAATTGTCCTTTTCTCTATTTTACTCATTTTTCTGTCTACTCCTTTAGCTGGGTTCTTTGCAGTGTCTGATAATAGCTCATATTTCTGTATCTTGTGCACTGACGGGTAAAGAATGTTTATTCTTTTGTCACACTGGTTACATATTTTTCTCTCTTGGTTTTCCACTGTATTTTTAATATTCATTAATTCCATATTTAGTAAGACACCACTGGTTTTTATGTTCTTGATTGTATTAGGGTAGTTTGTGTGGTGTTTTTTGAAGAGAGTTATATATTTATGGTACTTCAGATCACTTTCAGTCTCGCTTTTCCAAAAGGCAGTATACTTTATCTAGTGAATGTTTGAAGTACTCTTTTTTTTAAGAGCATAGTCAATTTTATGCTCCTATTGTAAATTGAGTTGAAGTATATTGTAGCTTTCTTTGGGCAATAAATGTTTGGAATTTTTTCTACATAGAATGCCCTGTGTGCATGTTCTAGTAGTTCATCTATTTTAGGATTTTGTATCGCTTTGACTTTGGAACACTAACCTAAAACTTCCTGACTTCTTATTGTGAAGCCGAAACGCCTTTGTTTTGAGTGATCTGATTTCCAGTTTTGAGCTTGTTCTTGTTGTTCAGTGGATCTTTATATAAGACAAGTGTTCTTTCATCTCCAGTGGCTCTGACATTGAGTGAATGAAGGACAGATCTCATGAGTGAGGATAAACAGTGTAAAACAATGAGCTTCAGAAGTAGAAATAAATGGCTAGAAAGTCCCATTGAATTACTGACAGCATAGGCTTGTTCTGTACCATGCTGTGCTTCTCTCTTGCTCTGCCTCACCCATATGACTAACAGTATTGGGAAGGTAGCCAACCTGAGGACATCTTCCCCATATAATCATGACATCTTCCCTTTTTTTAAAAGAAGGGGGAGGAACTCCAAGCCCAAAGCTCGTAGAAGGCTTTGAGTGCCAGAACTGAGGAAAGCCACTAATATGGCAGTTCAACATTTCAGTACGTTGACAGAAGCACATAGCGAGTGAGAATTTGAGAAAAATCTGTTTCATAGTTACATGTTCATCTAACTAGATCACGCTGGTCCAGTACTATAGCTGATTTGTAGATTCACATCTTTCAGACAGGACTTAATGTGTTAGAATGAAGTTTCTCTAAACTGTTTTGTAAGATAAATACAGAAAACAAGTGATATCAGCTCAGCTAAATGTGTTGGTGTCGGAAGTATCATGCAATAACAGAATAGTATGTTACTGAAATAGTAAAACTAGCAATAACCACAATTTTAAATCTTTTGGCTACTGATGCCAGTACCTGTAGAATTCAATTTAGAAGATGAAACAAATAGTTCCTGAGTTACTGTACAAAGGGGAAGGATAGAAGGAATCTATCTACCAATGTGGGTTAGCCAAATGAAGTCCTTTCGTAGCAGAATAAACCCTAATTCTGTGTTTCCATTTCTGTATTTATCTTAAAGGATGCTACCTATTTGAGAGTTAATTCAGTTAACATTGGTTTCAGGAACTCAAACACCCTTACAAATGGGGAGAAAAACAAAAAACGTGCTGTTTAAATGTACAAAGTAAACAATTTGGGGGCAGGGGCGGGGGAATTTTCTCTAATCTTTCATTGTTAGTTTTTAGGTGTAACTTGTAAATTTAACTTAGGTTAAATGTTTTATACTAGGGGTCAGCAACCTTTCAGAAGTGGTGTGCCAAGTCTTCATTTATTCACTCTAATTTAAGGTTTCGCATGCTAGTAATTCATTTTAACAATTTTAGAAGGTCTCTCTATAAGTCTGTAATATATAACTAAGCTAGTTATATAAGACTAGTCTGAAAGTAAAATTGCGTTATTCCTAAATAGTATCTGTATGGTGTGTTCTGACAAATGAGAGTAAAAACTTCCACGTCCTAGTATATTCAAAAAATAAAATGCATCATAAATTGAATAAACACCAGAAGAAGTCGCAGCACTAGATATCTGTTTATGGAAAATGTAATTTTAGTTTTCAGTTATTAAAATCTTAAACTGAAAAACCCATTAGGTAGTATTGTTTATACATGCTTCAGGAAAAATCTCAGATGGTCTTGTGAACTTTTATATAGCTCCCATAGTTCAATCTTGGAAACTGATTTGGCAAAGCATTGCTTGCTTTGACAGCATTTTTGTATGGAGGGTGTGGAAGATACCAACATGACTATTTTTAATAGAATGTCTAAGAAAAAAATCCCTAACACATCATACATGCAACAGGAAAACATTGACAAGGAAACATTTCATTCAAGCTTCCAAACAATTAATTAATGGGTGAATTGTTTGCATCCAATAATTGAGTTTATTTCCATTTCTTATTTTATTCCAGAGACTAAAATGAATTCCGCACCTTTTTAGTGCTGTGTATTGCTAATTATCATTGAAAGACTAAAAGTTAAGATCCTGGGAAACCTTCCCATGCTGTTGCTTTTTTCATTTAAAAAGCTTAATGTTAACTAATGCTCAAAACAAAAACAAGATGATTCAGAGTGTGTATTAGCCAAGACTGCCCTCTGCTTCCACTCCCAATATATTTTCTATCTGTTAATGGTTTTTGGATAAGTTTGCATATGTCCTATGCACACACACACGTTTAAACAGTGGGGAGGGCTGATAATGTGTAGACTTGTACACAGAAAAGTCTGAATTATCGGGGAAGTAGAAGTGGAGGAGATTACAGTGAATTCTGCTCAAGATTGAGAGTTAGTGAGGTCACTGCAGAAATGCTGACCTAGATATGGAACTTGGTGACACACTTACTCCAAATAGGTCAGTTTTAAATATGCTGATTTAGCCTCAAATGGAATGCTTTTAAAAGCTGGAGATGTGCATGCTCTTCTTCATTATCGATAGCCTTTTTCTACACTGTATCATAACTTTGGTTTTAATTTCTAAATATTGTAATTATTGTTTGTAGGTTGTTCGAAAGGGGTATAAAGAGGATTCAGTTTTATTAATCTACTATATTTACTCTATAGTCAGGCTGCAAACAAATAGGTGATTTTTGGGGTGGGGAGAAGAGGGGGAGTGGGAACATGTTTCCCTACTCTGATACTAAAGGTATTTTATGTTGTCCATATTAACTTGAAATCAAGATGCTGATACTTGTACAGTTCCGTAGTGCAGGTGATTCAGGTTAAGTGGTTGATTCTGGACTGTCACTGTATGCATTTTCAACAGGACCTACAGGAGTAAGAGGAGAAAGAATGTAGTACAGTAACTCCTCACTTAACGTTCTTTCAATCTTTCATCCCTGCTCAATTACAGAACATGCTCCATTTAAGGTTGTGCAATGCTTCACTTTGTCCGCAGCTGGCAGCCTCTCTACAATCCCCCGCCCCCAGCATCTCCCGCCTGCTGGCACACCCTGCAGATCAGCACCTTCTCTCCTTCCCCCACCTCCTGCCCACAGCAATCAGCTGGCTTGCGGTGTTCGGGAATGGGGGTGGGGCAGAGGAGTGAGGATTCAGAGCACAGGCTCCCTCTCCTGCCTCCTGAATGCCACAAATTAGCTGATTGCCGCAGGCAGGAGGCGGGGATGGGCTGGGGGGATGAGCAAGAACACAGTGTGCGGAGTAAAGGGGGATGTGGGGAAGAAGGGGCAGGTTAAGAGTGGGGGTTTGGGGGAAGGGTGGAGTGGGCAGGCCAAGGGTTGTGCCTGTGTTGGGTAAGGCGGGGGAACCTCCCAACTATAGTACTGTACTGTATCACAAAAAAAAAATTCCCTGGAACCTAAACTCCCTCCCTCCCCCCAATTTACGTTCATTCTTACAGGGAAATTGGATTCGCTTAACATAGTTTTGCTTAGTAACGTTTTTCAGGAGCATAACCATACTGTGAAGTCAGGAGTTACTGTAGTACTAAACAGCAAAAAGCAGCAAACATTAAATTAGAAAAGCTGGTGGAGAGAACGCCAGAATTTTAACTGTTTTGGACACCTTATATCAGGGGTCTCAAATTCAATGTACCTTAGAGCTAGTGCCTGTCCTCAAATCCTCCCAGCAGGCCGATAATGTCACTTACGCTGTCCAGAGCCTGCCCCTGAAAGCTCTGCTCCCCCAGGTGCTGGGAGGAGTTTGGGTGGGGGAGGAGATCTGGGGTAGAGTGTTGGGGTGCAGACTCTGGGAGAGGGTTTGGGTCAGGAAGTGGGTCTGGGGTGCAGGCTCTGGGCTGGGGTAAAGGGGTGGAGGTACTAGGCTTAGGGAGGGGTGCAGGCTCTGAATGGGAGTTTGGGGATGGGAGGGTGTATGTAGGGAGGATCAGGGATGTGGTGCTTACCTGGGGCTACAACGCGGGGTAGTCCTCTGGGTGCTACTGCCCCTGCAGCTTCACATTGGCTGCAGGGGTGCTCGGAACAGGGGCAGCACGTGGAGGCGGAGGCACAGCCCCATCCCAGAGCTGCAGGGAGGGGCCAGCAGATGCGTAGAGTGAGCAGGCAGATGTCACTCAGCTCTGCTACGCTGCCGGGACCCCAACCATTGTAAATTGCCTGGGGATGGAGGAGTGCCTGAGGGGCAACAGGTGGGGCCAAGGGAGAGAACTGGTCCCAAAACTGCTGGAGCCCTGCAGGCCGTGCTGGGGAGGTTCATGGGCTGCAGATGGGCCGCTAGTTTGAAACCCCCTGCCTTATACCTTACAGCACTACTTCATAGGCAGAAAAGACTGAACTGAGTGGGGAGGTAGAAGAAGGAAATACCTTGTTTTTAATGGCTTTTCACAAGACGCTGGAACTTAATAGTTCCTTTTCACATTTTGGGAGGGACTTTCCTTAGCTGTTTGTTACCAAGGGAAAATTAATACCTCTGCCACGTAGACCAATTTATTACCCACTGGGCATGTGGATGCCATTCCATCTCATGAAGAGAACGCTGACCTGGATCAAAAAAATTGTGTTTGTGAAGTTTGAGAGGCTATGCTAATGAAAAGCTAACTTGTCCCACACACTTGTTACACCTGTTCAAGTCTCAGCCTAAACCAGGAGACTATTACTTCAACAAGATGTCAGTACAGTTCTCTCTTCCAAACCGGGACACCAGCTCTATCAGATATCCTGTCTCAAAGTACCTAGTGACCTATGTTTTTCTAAGGAAGATAACTATGTAGTGTGCCCCTATTTAAATTGTACAGTATTATGCCTTAGAGATAAATGGATTTTCTTCTCCGGTAGTAATATACCCTGGAGCATAAGGATTCATGACTCCTTTTTATGCTAGGTAAATTGTAGATGTAATTAGTTACATAGTACTTGTACAACACTTTCATACCTTTAAGCTGTTTTACAAACATGATTATTACAGATGCCCAAGCTACTTTTTTTAAGAAAATGAATTGTCCTGTGGCAATGACTTCCATGGATTTATTATACATTACATACAAAAGTATTTCCATTAAGATATCTTCAGTGTGTTGGTTGTTTAGTTTAACTGGGACATCCTCCTCTTTTCCATTAATACCAGAATAAAGGCGGACGACAGCTCTGTGCAATTCTAGCTGCTTTGCGTTGTTCGAATGGCATAAAGCAACCAGGTTATTCAATGAATATGGCCATAAAAGGTAAAAATAAAAGGCTTAATATTGCATACTTTTCAGTAATTGGAAATGTCACGTAACATTCTCCTTGGGTTTGTTTCCCTTTCAGGTATAGAATTTTTAGTTTGAAAAAGGAAAATTTCCAGACTCAAGCTACATTAAAATGGGCTTAGGGTTGAGCATACACGTCAGTAACATAGGGTAAAATACATTGCAAGATATTGTAATTTCACTGTAAATTCACAGTGTTAACTACATCATAATACAGTTTTTGTTTCTGAATTAAATGGAATCTTTAAATTCTGGAGCACCATGTGATGGCTAGACTCAGGGACCCTATGCATGGGCCTACTGGGCCTAATGCTTAATCTGACCTTGATTTGTTATAATGCCATGTGCTTCCGGTTGATTGGCTTTCCCAAGGTGATGGAGTTTCATTAGGTCATATACCAGCATTTCTAGTTGTGTGCACATGAGGAGAAGTACAGTTCTACCTAATACAGGAGAACCTCAGAGATGTGAACACTAGAGTTATGAACTGACCGGTCAACTACAGGCCTCATTTTGAACTGGAAGTATGTAGTCAGGCAGCAGAGACCTCCCCCCCCAAGTAAATACTATACAACACAGTACTCGTTAAATGCAAGCTATTTTAAAAAAAGGGGGAGGTTTAAAATGATTTGATAAGGTAAGGAGGCGGTTCCTGTGCTTGTTTCATTTAAGTTCAGATAGCTAAAAGCAGCATTTTTCTTCTGCATAGTAAGCTTCAAAGCTTTATTAAGTCAAGATTCAGTTGTAAACTTTTGACAGAACAACCATAATGCTCTGTTCAGAGTTGTGAACAACCTCCATTCCCGCAGTGTTTGTACCTCTGAGGTTCTACGGTACTCTGTTCCCATGTAAAGCTCTGAGCAAGAGAGAGATGTTCACTTGGTGGCAAACCTTTCTATATAGAGTACACAAGTCTACAGGCTATTAGTTTCCTAGACTTAATAAACTGAGATGGTCCCTGTGCTTGTTTGTGTGTGTGGTGCAAATTGTGGTTGGAGGAACTAATGATGGTTTAGTGGTTCCTTTTTAAAGGGGCAGTAAACATTAGAAAAGTGCTTTGCACAACTTTAGTTTAGTTCAGTAACTAAAAGGTTAGTTCTCTCTACATGCACATGTGCTAAGGAGTCATCAGTTTTGTTCGTTTTTACTAATGGGAACCATAAAAAGCATGTTTGTTGATGCAAATGTTTTAGCTTGATATTTATTTTTTGTAATGTAGAGGCAAAGGTACAGTATTCGTATTAGCTGTGCATTTTCTAGAAGTGGTTGAGATTTACTGATTGTTTTGATCTCATCCTTTGGCATTTTCTCCACTACACACAAGTGTTAAACTTACTCATCATTTGTGAAAGCAAAGTAAACCTGTAGTTTATTTTTTTTGTGTTTGTGTCCTCAAATTAAGTAGCACAGCATCCACCAGATAAGGGTAGATGGACACATTGCAATAGCATTTAATATCCTACCTCTTAAGATACACTGATGGCAGTTTCAGGAAACTATTACAAAATAGTTTTTAAACATATTTAAGACTTTTTCTAGTATGTACTTGCTGGGCAGTTGGCCTTCCTGCTTTGTCCTAATTCCTTTTTAATAACGCAGTTGATTACAAGGTAAATTTTGGAGGCATCTGTGTCTCCTATCTAACCATGCTTTGAGTGTCAGATTAAATAGCATGGAGGAGAAGTGGCTGCATCATTACTTAATTGTAGCATATGTGTAGAGGCTTTTGTTCTATAACATGCACAGAAGGAGGCGTGCAGGGTATTAGTTGTACGCTGTTTTGAGGACTGTGGGGAGAGACCAAGCATTTATATGGAAATAAACTATTAAATTATTCATATCGTAAAAAATCTTTCATCTTGGTTTCAATACTGTAAATGTATTCCAAAATAAGTGACAGAAATGTAATCAGTGTGTATCCCCATGATGTGCCAATTATGGGGATAGTGCTGAAGAACTCAAAGAAATCAAATATGTTGTTGATTAGAAAAGTGGCTTTGATTTGCCAGTTGAGCTTTATTTTTGAGGTAGCTAAAGATAATCAAATAGGTGAATATTTTTCCTTTGGACTGTTTCTCATTAAAATAAAAGTTGCATGTAATCAAACTCAAATTGTGTTCACAGGCTTAATTTTATAGACTGAGCAGATATCACTAACATATGATTTTAAAACTCATGATACTAGGCATGGTCAAATATAAGGAAGTTTAAAATATGATTCCAGTTTAAACTGATATCTGAAGCTTGGGTTTCAGAGTTTTCTAAATACAAATTACCAGTCCCAATCCAGAATGTAGAGGAGGCTAGGACCAATTAAACTTGTGGCTGAATAAACTGAAACCACTCCAGAGTTTTCAGGTTGGCATCTCTTTCCAGTTCTATTTAGCTAGTCTCAACCATTCTTGGAGGCTTCTCCATTCTCCTATTTGTATCTGCAGAAGCTACAGTGGACTTTACTGTTCCTACATAATTTAAGGCTTCAGAAAACGTTATAGTCAGTTTGGGTCTTTTGAGGTGTTGGTGTGCGTTGCATGCAAGCTGCTCTCTAGTAGCTACTATTCAGAGCCAGCCCTGAAAATTATTGCTTTAAACCAGAGATGGGCAAACTGTGGCTTGCGGGCCCCATGCAGCCCACAGGACCCTTTTGCCCAGCCCTTGAACTCCTGGCTGGGGAAGCTAGCCCCTGCCCCTCCCCTGGGGACAAGGAGCAGGGAGGTTAGGTGGGTTGTGGGTTTTGAGGGGGACAGACGGGACCGTAAGTGGGAGGGGGCAGATAGGGGGCAAGTGCCAAGCTGTTTGGAGAGGCACAGTCTTTTCTACCCAAGCCTCCATACAGTTTCGGAACCCCAATGTGGTCCTTGGACAATAAAGTTTGCCCACCCCTGCTCTAAACCCTTGGCCACATATCGGATAGGTCAGGGAAAACAGCAGCACAGCACATCCAAAACATGCAAAAGGAAAAATCCTGTATAACTTAGAATATTGTTTGTTACAGTACTTTGTTTAACATTGATGTTAAGCTTTTTATTTATCTTCCACTGAAAAATAAAAGCCCTGAACTACATTTCCTTGCATTGAATATGGTTGTTATGAAATGGTCACTTCCAAGTAATTTGACCCAATTTTCACTGTTCCTCATGCTTTGCATCTCCCAAGTCGAGACATTGTTCACTGATCACAGAATAGTGTCATTTTTTTTCATTAAGTAAGAAATACAACCCTTTTTTTTTTACCCCATGGGATTTTCACTCCATTACAAATTTCGCAGAAACAAATCAATACCATATTGAACAGCATCAGGAATAAGACACTTTTTATAATAGCAAAACACAAGCTGTGTTTCTTCACATTCAGATTGATGGTTCCTTTGATTTTAAGCATCTCATCTAATTTTGACAATTGCTTTTTTGATGGTTTTTGAGATTGCTTTGAGTAAACCAGTCTCCTCCACACATAGGCATAGTGTTCAGATAATGCCTCTCTGGAAGTAGAGGTCTAAAAATAAACCCAGTTTCCTTTTAGCGGTGATTTCAAGTAGTGAACCATAAACAAAGCCTCCGGTTTCCGCACTGGATCTTAACTTCCTTTTTTGTGCATGCATGAAACCTTGAATATTAAGACCGTTGGTCTCTAATAATATCTAGAAGTTCCTGCCTTTGATGGTTTATAGTATGTTTATTCATTGATGGCACTTCCTGAAAAAATATGCAGTTCAATTCTTTGAGTGCAATGCAGGCAGTGAGCCTAGTTTTTGTGTTTTGACATTGTCCCCTGAAATAAGGCAGGTGAAAAACTCACACTTGCCCTTCACGTTACTACTCCATTTTACCAACAAGAGTCATAGGTGCTGGAACTAGGAGAGTGGGGATGTGCTGCTATGCCCCCAGCTTAGTGGTTTCTGTTGTACTACTATAGGGTTTACAGTTAGGTCAGTGGCTCTCACCCACAACTCCACCTTCCCCCCACCTTACAAATTGCTCCAGTACCTCTGATAAGATTTATACATTTTGTCTGTTGAATAAAGTTGAAGCAAGAAAAATAACGTTGTGGAGCCCATATCATCTTTGTGTCCCTGGAAGAACAAAAGAAGGTTTGAAAATTGCTTTGTGAAATAAGAATAGACTAGGGTTTTATTGTAATCGTAAAACACTTAGAAGTGATTCTCCTCCTCTAATATCTATTGCTGTGTTCAGTGCCCTCAGAGTTGTTAGGGGTTAGTTGCAATTTCAATTATGAACATTGGTTTTCCAGGGTTTATAACATGATTGTTACCAGGATGGGAGTGAAGCTTTGTATTCACGCTGACTAGACCTACAGGTTTTTCTGTTGTGTTCATTGAGACCTTTACATATAAGACTCCAAAGTATGTGACATGTTTGAAGCTTTTAATGTCCTTGTTTCAATTAAGCTGTGGCTTTTCCAGTGGAGGGAAAAACAAAACAAAAAAACATGGCAACCCTGTGATCCCCTTTCTAGACTCCTGCCTTCAGTTAATAATAATATATGCAACATGTTCCAGCCAAGAGTGAGAACCTGAAAAGTGATCATTGCACACATGAAATAATTTTCAAGCACAATCATACAATGCCATCAAATCAGTCCTAATTAGGATAGCTAACTTCGTAATATTTAACCCGATACTCCAGCAGGAATGCTAGAACCTCCCCCACCTACCTCTTTCCCTGAGGCCCTGCCCGTTTGCTCTTTCTTTTCCCTCTTTCCCCCCCAAATCAGGAGAGACTCACTTGTGGAGCCAGGGCTAGAGTTGTAGCTGCCCGACGCAGGTAGGACGTGGCCCCAGCTGAGTAGGGGCTCATGCAAGTGACCCGGTGCTTCCCCACTCACAGTAACCGGACTTTGGGTATCTGGTAAGAAGATCTGACTGGACATTGTCCAGTCTCCTTTTTGACTGGACTTCTGGTCAAAAACTGGAGACTTGGCATCTCTAGTCCTAATAAATGTGATTCTACAGCATACTTTTGTATATTTAGATATGCAAAACTTGCAAGTTTTTCTGCTGAGTTAGAAATTGCATAAGATGCCATGTACACTCATTTCATGTGTGGCACCTTTTAATACAGAAAGATCCCAAAGTGTATTGCAAAATAAACACCTATTGCCGAAGTGCAGTCATCTTACAGAGTTCCAGATAAATCTGTGTGTATGTGACTTTTGGGGTGGGGGTGGGGGGTCAGTAAAAAGGGGATTGGATATGTGGATACAAATTCTGAATCTGTGCAGGGTATTTGTACAGCATGAGAAACTGAGTAGTTTTTAATTTGGAAGATTTGGGTGGTGAAGGCGTGAGAAGGTAAATATGTCACACTCTCTACACTAAACTTCTTATCTAAGGTTTGTTTTCTGGGAACATCAAAAACCATGGAAGTCTGAGGAAATCTTATTTTGTAAGAGCAGACATTTAAAAATCAGGTTAATGGCTTACACAGGGATGGTAAAATAGAACCTTGGGCATCCTCGTTTACTGAGACTGCAATGTTCAGTTTTACATTTTATTTTATTGATGATGGGTTAGGGTGTCTGGAGCTTCAGATGACACCTTTTTATTCTTTTAAATCTAAAATAAGTAGAAGTGTGAATTAACTTACCTAAAATCTTGTAAATACAGTAGACTCTCGATTATCCAGGATGATAGGGAAAAAATTAATCCTGGTTAATAAAATCCCAAATAATCACCATCCATAGGAAATATGGGGGGTGGGGGGTGGGGATAGGTAGGTTGGTTCACCAGCAACCCTGCATAGGGGGGAGGGTGTGTTGGTTCACTGGCTGTCCTGTGCCCTGGTGGGGTTTTTTTTCCTTGTGTTTGGGGCGGCAACAAAGCCAGAGCCGGCCCTGTGAGTTCCCCCCCCCCTTTTTTTGACGTCCTGGTTAATCCACAACCTGGTTAACCCAATCCTGGATAGTCGAGAGTCTACTGTAACTTTGAAACAACTTGCTAAACACTAACCTTTCCTACGAATAGAAAGATCTGGTAATCTGCTTCTGTCAAAACAGGTAGCAGTTGATATACTATTCTAGTACAAAACTGAAGGTGTTGGATCAAGAAGCTTAAACAGAGCCAAAATCAGAGAGCCCCTTGAAAAACCAAACCTGCAGAAGAGAGGCAGGAAAAAGACTATCACAAAATGTTCTATGAATTTACCACTGCAGACATTGCATCAAAATAAATTTAGGTTAGTACAGGACTCTGATGATTAAGACTGAGTGCACAGCTTTGTGGAAGTGTTCCACCACAGATACCAGAGGTAGGTAGCTTATCCAGGTAACAGATTTGACGTTTTTCTCAATATCTAATATAAAGCAGACTTGCCCACCTACAAGCTCAAGACACTGGAGATGCTGCTTTTAGTACAGGAACCCATTCTGGTTAGTGGCCAAAGATTTCAAAACCTCAGGACTATCACCAAAACACAAATGGTGGAGTCTAGGGGAGAACAGTGGGATCATGGATGCTACAGACCAACTACCTGGCTTCACCATGCCATGCAATATACAGATCACAGCAAACTGCATCAGATTTACAAAGGCATTGCTATTACCTACTACACAAATGGAAAATGAAGGACAGCCGATATTCGAATGTGAAGACAGTTGAACCATGGAACATCTAATGAACCACTGCCCTCTAAGATCTGGCTTCAGAATAAACAGCTAAGATTCATTCCATGCCATCGGAAGCTACAAATGACCAACTTTAGATGCTGACCTTTAATTTTTTTTATTATTGCTGCTGCTGTAGAGGGATAGTGGTAAGATGTATGCCAGGAGGAAGAAATGCTGTCTTCATGTTCCACATGTACAACCACCATGGAAAGAAGCATGAGTCACCTTCTGCAACATCAAACTCAGGCATGAGGATTCCCAAAACAACTGATAGAGACCTCTGCCCAGATAAAGTCTGGGAACAATATTATCCACAAACTAGCTGGGACCAGTGGGGGATACTGATGCTCACCCCTTGCGGTCAGCCTTAACCTTAATCCCCTCTGTAACTGATTAGTGCGTACTGGTGAGGGCAGATAGCATATGTACACAACTTGTCTATGTGTAGTTGAATGCTGCTGTTAGAATTGTCACATGAGCACTGAAGTCAACACCAACCAAAAATTACTTAATGGTGGAATTAGGTATATTCTGCTGTCCCCAGTGCATCTGAAGATTATCTAACTAGGTTGCATATTTGGAGATTGTCTGTCTGACATCAGAAACTTATTGCAATATAGCAGTATAACTACAGTGGTGTAGTTAGGCTGGTAAATATTCCCTCCCACAGATAAGTGTTGCCTTGGAAAAACTGGAAGAATCCCAGGATTTCATCTTTGGTGGTCAACAGGAAGTGGGTGATCCATAACCCACCCTCCTCACCTCTACTTTGGAGTTCTTGTCATGGACTCTGCAGTAGAAAAGGAACTGAGGAGGATTGCTTGCACATGTTAGCTAATCTCGTGGCAGGCGGGGGACAGCCAGCTACCAAAGTTCTCCAATCAGCAGCACAGTGAAGCTGGCACATGTACATTAGAGCACCTGTTGGGGGACACATCTTGAAGAACCATTGTTAAGACTGTGTCTGTTATTGGAAGTCAGGGATTTCATGACACTCCATAACTTCTGCAGTGGCTGGACAACCTCTGGGCCAGCCACCCTGACTGACTGCTTCTGGGACAGTCTCGGGCCACCATTCCCCCCTGCAGCAGCAGTAGTAGTCTGGGTGTGGGAGAGGACTCAGGGCTGGAGCAGGGGGTTGGGGTGTGGGGTGGCGTTTACCTTGGGGGGCTCCTCAGAAGTAGACAGCATGTCTCTGCAGCTCCTAGACATAGAGGCCTGGGTGCGCTGTGCGCTGCCCCTGCCTGCAGGCACTGCCCCCACAGGTCCCATTGGCCGTGGTTCCTGATCAATGGGAGCTGTGGACCTGAGCTTGTGGCAAAGGCAGCTCACGGAGCCCGTTGGCTTTCCCTCCCCTTCCCTTAGAAGTTGCCAGGGCATGCTGACTACTTCCAGGGAGTTGAGTAGAGAGCCTACCAACCCTCCTGCCTGGCCCCTCCAATGCCAGCGAGGGTCCAAGTCCATGCGGTGCTCCACCCCCTGACCCCTCCCGCCTGTGACCTGTCCATGACTTTTAATAAAAATACCCATGACTAAAATGTAGCCTTAACTACCAGTGCCGCACAAGGTGAGTAACATCTTGTTTGAGTCAGAATCCTGGTTCACCTAACAGTGTGGTCTATTAATTGAGTTTTCTTCTGTTGAAGGCTCTTTTTAAAAATGTCTATCCTTTTACTATCTGAATATAGCTTTCAGGAAAGGGGTGGACAAGAGGAAATTATTTAAATTCACACAAGTCTTAAAAACCCCAAATTTTCTTGCATAACAAGGCCTATAACTTCGTCCATACAGCTGGTTCAGTTGACACCCATTGTCAGCAGCAGGTATTTTTGTAGTGTAGCCAAAGCTTTAGAATAGTGTTTCCCAAAGTGGGGTACATGTATCCCTGGTGGTACGCGAAAGGGTTTCAAGGGGTACACGGCAGAATTTTTTATTTTACTTTATCATAGGTTGTTTTTTAGCACAGAAAACAATTTACTAAAATTTAATATATAAGAATGGTGTACATTTGTACAATAGAAATACACACAGGTTTACATTGTAATTAATATAACACGTTTAACATCTAATAGCACAGCAGAGCCGATGCAAACCATGCACGTGCGTTACCGTGGCTCGGGCAATACACTTGCCTTTGTGGCATGTGCAGAAGTCATACTGACAGATAAAAGATAAAAGTGAATAACTACTCGTAGTAATCTAAAGATCATAGCAAGTACATCCTTGGTGTGTATTAATATGTAAGGTGACTGTTATCCCCTTACTAACATTCAGTGGGGGTGTTTTAGCTGCTAGCTCCCAGTATCAGAAGGGGCAGCGTCCATGGGAAATCAAGACTTTGAGACCGACAGCCCTCTGGAGCAATAGGAAGAGGCCGGCACTCCAGGTAGCCTAATCAAGGAGTCAGGAGGACAGGGTGGGTCCCGTTCTCTGTGTGAGCTGGAATTGCCGGGATCAGATGGAGTGGGGCCGAGCTGAGGAAAGAGCAGGGGCCCAAGCTGAACTGGAGATCAGAGCTGTGCCAGATGCAGAGGGGGCCAGAAAAGCAGCCCAGAGAAACAGACTCTGTGCTAGGAACAGAGCTGCAGCCCCAAAGCCAGAGCACAGTCCTAGAGACAGACAGACATCCTGTGCTGGGAGCAGAGTTGCAGCAATCGGAGCCAGAGCAGCCAGGAAAACAGCCCATGAAGCACGTCAGGAGCAGAAAAACAGAAGCAGCTTGCAGAGCAGACCTGTGCTGGGAGCAGAGCTGTAACAGCCAGAGCCAAAGTGGCCAGGGCAGCATCCCCAGGGCTGGAGGCAGAGCAGCAGCAGCCATGCTGAGGCAGTGTGGAGCTGAGACAGAGCGGTGGAACTGGGGCTGGAGCAGTTCAGAGCCTGAGTGTGTGTGACCTCCACCAGAGCAAGTGTCCAAGCTACACCATCCCTGCAGCACAGCCAGGGCCTGAGAAAGGGCCTGGGACCTACAAAGAACAGACTGTGAATTGCCCTGACATTGCAGAGACACGGTTTGTGATGTTCCCTGCCACAGAGCAGGCTGATGCGTTTCCTTTAACCTTTCCCATTTTTTCTTGTTCATTTTAAATTGTTGATTAAATAATTTGCATTTGCTTTAAAGTGTATGCAGTGATCAGTGGGTCAGGGAACCATCTAGTACAGAGAGAGAGTACCTGGATTGGAGACACCCTTGCCCCTGATCTAGGTGACCACAGCAAGGTTGGGGGTCAAGCGCGCCCCCCCCCCAAATCCTGAGCCCAGCCTTGTTGGGGTTATGAGGACTCTGCAAGACAGGAAAGTGCAAGGGGAGTCCTCGAGGGCAGGGAGGCCTCTGGGTAAAGGAAGTGGGAGCGAGGGCTCAGATCCTTCCGCTAGCTAGCCTATTTCACTGGGGTAGTGCAGAAGCCAGGAAAGTTCCCCACAATAGCAGGACCATTCCCCGGTTACAAATATACAAAATTTCTCTTTTTTTTGTTTTTGTTAAACCCATTTACAAATGGATCACTGGCTAAAAACAGGAAGTTTGAAATGTACAAAAGAAAATTATGAAGGAAATATGAATATTAATGATAATTATGACAAATAAATTAGGAGTGTTATAAAAATGTGGCTTCCTCTCCCCAAAAAATTATCTTCGCCGGAGTAGGGGAACGCCGGTAAGACAAATGTCTCAAAAGGGGTACGCGAATGTTGTAAGTTTGGGAAACACTGCTTTAGAATAAACAGGGCTAGTGATCAGTCCTGGCAAACTTTGTGATAGAAGTGGCATTTTACTGTTGGACAAAGGAAAGCTTTCCTTGAATATCATTCTTCAGAGGCAAGGATATCTGTTGATTCACAGAGGAGTTTTACGACGATTTCTGCTGCAAACAGCTAAAGATTTGTAATGAAACTAAACCACCTTTTGACTTTCTGAAACCAAGTATTTTCCTTCAGATTGGATGACACAATACTGAGCAAGCAAAGTTGTGTGCAGAGCATTTTGATCATTCAAGGACACCACTGGCTTTTGTGGGCTCTTGTTTACGTTTTGTAAGCCTTACGCCTGCACAGATAATAGTTTAAAAATTCTGGCGTTCCCTGAGGGTCTTCATTTCTGATAGTTATAGTTCTTTTCTAAGTAAACTGATTCTCGGTGGAGAATGAGAGAACATTTACTGGCTTTTGTTGCCTGATGAGAGAGTGTACTCTGCCAGTACCCATTATGAATAATGATGCAGGAGTATTTTAATTGCTGTAGGACTGGGAGTAAAAAGCAACCTGACAATATTTAGAACTCATTGCTATGGAGAGGCATGTGGTAGTTTTATTGGCACATTAAAAAAATGGAATAAGGCCTAAGATACAGACCTTCACATTGCCATGCTTGACTCAGAGGAGATGAAGGAAGCATTTAAAATACTGTAGGTCTGAGTTGCATAATCAGGGTTCGACTTTGGCTTAAAGGATCGTTAGTCAAATTTGTGTTACAATTTTATACATTAAAAAGCATCTGGACTGCAATAATACTGTTCCTTTAAGTCTCCTTTTGAAATATTAGCAGGGGAAAACCAAATTTCCATAAAATCTATTCAGACATTTATCTTTGAATAGAGTATAGCTAAGTGTTTTGTTTGCATCAAAGTATTTTTATTGTTACGAATAAACTCCTGATTTTCAGCACTTATGAAGTACAGATTTGGTATATCCTTGAGTCTGTAACTTCATTAAAAGAAATGTAAGCTATTAACATCTCTATTTGGGGGAAACTGGCTTCCACTCTGTAAGCAAATGCATTGTTTTTTTCTGTGGCTAGAGTGACTGAAGTGGCACCAAAATTGATAACTGCTATCCTTATTGATCCTCTACACACCACTGCAAATCTGCCATTTTTTTTACAGGGTTATTGTTAGTCTGTTTTATGTGAACAATAGGCTTTGTACCTAGGGTAAGATAACTGAAGAAAAAATTTAGGGAGAGTCATGGGTGTTTTCTCATTGGAGATCGTGAACAGGTCTGGAATCATGATCATCCCACTTTTTGTATTGTTGAAAGGGAGAGTTTGCCAAGATAGGATGAGGTTGAGGAGCACTGGGCTCCCTAGACAGAACAAGTCTGATGCCATCTCTGTCAAAAACAAGCAAGCAAACAGAAAAAACCCCGAACAAAGGAAGTTTTTATCATGGTAGTAATTTTAGTTAAATCTAGATTATATTTTTTTTAAAGGTAATGCTGTTGGAGTGTAGTTCATTCTGCATGAAATATCTTTTGGGGGACGAGCTGACTTTTGCTGTAATTTTATGTTTTCTCTAGAGAGGCTACGTGGGGGAGGAGATCTAAGTAATTCTTTCTGCCAATTTGATAGCCCCTAGGTGCAAGGCTTCTTTTTCTTACCCTTTTGTGTGAAGATTGCTCTTGTCTCCGGATTCTTTTTAAAGTGTGCTATAAATCCATTGCTGTGATTTTTTTTTTTTTTTTTTAGCAATGCCTAGAAATGTCACGTGCACCCCACTGCAGTAGGTTTTAGAATGCACTGATTTTAATAATCCAATAGTAAGTCAAAAAGTTATGCACAAAAAGTCTCTTTGAGTCTGGGTTGATGGAAACACACGATTTAAATCTTAACTGTTTAATTTGGAAGTCAAGACATCACTTTAATGTTTAACCAATTTTGAAGATGAATATTATATACTTTGAAAAACTCCTTTCTTGAGAGCTGAGAGAATATATTGCAAAAACTTGCTTGGGTTTTTCCGTATCTTTCTCAGTGTAAATGTGATCCAAGAAATCTGCCCTTGTGTTGCCTACCAGGTGGTTGTAGCAAAAAAGAGAAATACTGGAAGGCAAAAACAAATTTTATCTGTTTATGGCTCAGAGAGAGCTATGGAAGTGAGCTGTTATCTATATCTTAATATTTTCCATTGGGATCCTAAAACTCACTGTTCTCAGAATATTGCTTTGTTTATAAACAATATACAGATTTTGATAAAAATCAGTAAAATTGACAGTTGTCTGAACTAAAACTTTTTTAATATGTATTTTTGCATACATTTTAGTTTTGTATTAGAGGCATCTTCAAAGAAATCTATTTTGGGTAGTAGATTACGCTAATTGGGAATAGAGCATTTTTATTCCAGAACAAGAGCATCCACACAAGTTAATCAGAAATAGCTAGTCTATCTGAAATTCACATCCTGCCTTAATCCAAATTAGCTTCTCAGTGCAGACAAGCTGTGTGTGGGAACTCTTGTGGAGGTGATCGGCAGTGGTTCAGACGTTACCAGCCACATTCTGACACTAAAATGGAATTATCACTGAGCTCTTATGCTTGGTTAGAATGGCATATAAATAGCATTTTGGTTACTATAGAAAAAAGCATTCTTGATCCTTCATGGACCTAAATGTGAAATAAATGGGTACACGAAAACAGATACAAAATATAATTGGTGAGTAGACAAAATGAGCATTTTGAAAGAAAATACTGTAGGGAAAACTACAAAACTGACATTTTCCCCTTGAAGCTCACAATGGAGTTGATGTGTCCTACAGTTCCCCCGCTCCCTTTGCATTTAAAATAAAATTAATGAACACCTCTGGTTGTTCCTGACCCCTGCAATCAGCCTCAGAATGCAATTGGAACGTGCTGGCTAAGCCTGCCTTGTGCGTCTGCATTCAGGACACCTTGTAAAAAGGGCCATGAGTTTGCACAAAAACTAGATGACATTTTATAACTTTTGAGTTACGTGTTGTCTGTCTTACTGAGCTCTTATCAGATGTCCCTATGTAGTGTGTATGAATTTTTAATATTTTTTCCTTTTGTGCCCATTAGGTGTTTTGTATTTTTATTGGGCCGTAAAAGTATAAGGCCAATAAAAATGCCACTGACCAAGTAAAATAGCTTTCCTGTTGGAAGGAATAGCTGACACATTATATAACCATTTAAGCATCATTTGTGCTACTGTGGAGGCTTAATATAGTGATATGTACCTCTTTTGATTCTTATTTATTTAACAAAGGCCCCACACAAAACCCCTTCTCTCTATGCAACTAGTGGACCTGCCCAGTGGTAGACTTTCCCTTATTTCTTTATTCATTGTCTGGTTCATCTTCACTAGAAAATTAACCTTATGGTTCCAGTAGCGTTTACTCAAACTGTACGTCAGACACAGCATTCACTGACTGCAATGTCCTATCCACCATTCTGCCTGTTCACATGGCTTCTCAAGGTCATCTTCTAATGTTGAGCTGACTTTCTAGGGAAGACCAGCCTGTTTCCCTGTCCCCATCCCCCTTTCCGTATGGCCAAGTGAAAAGGATTTTTAAATAGTTTTGGCAGAAGCTGCGTTGGGGGGAGGCTGGGATAGGAGATCTTTTTTTAAACCTTTTTGCCACAGTGGCCTTATTGATGTGTAATAAAGCATGGGCACAGACTTGTTGCTACTCAAAATACTGTGTGTGAAGCTATGTCAGCAACAGGTGTAAATACAGTGGCTGGTGGTATTTCTTTGATCAGTGTGGACAGGTATCTTTTTCTTTTGAGAAGAGTGTTAAAACCCCCAAATCTCAGCATCTCCTTTCTCATGTCCCTGTTGGTTACTCTTGGTCATTTTTTCCTCTGAATTGTAGTGTCCAGGGAGAATTTGCAATACAAGCAGCAATACGATAAATCCTATAAATTAGTAACCTATTTTTATGGTTTTTTTAATGTGATATGGTGACTTTTCTTTCAATATTCCATCATTACTACTGCATTGCATTTAAGTGCTTGAGTTAGGGCAGATGGATATGGCACCCTTTTTGTGCAATTGTGCTTTTTTCATTATTCTGGTATACTCTCTACCTGTGCAGCAATAATGACATCTGCCCTGGTCTCATCAAGTCTTGTATTAGAAGGCCTGTATTGTAAGTGTTCATATGGACTTGTCACCAGTGGAGCTGAAGTGGCATTACAACAAAGCAAAGGAGAATTCAAAAAATAGGGTTAGAATAATTGGTGAGAAAGTTATGCACATGGGCATGTGTACTGACAACATTAACCAAAGTTTTCTGCTGTGTAAAAAATTTTATCTTGCACTTATAGGTGTAAAGGGTGATGTTCCCATATTTTAAGAGTGTTTAATGTGTTTAGTAATCTTGTTTTCTAGGTTGCATCGCAGCGCATAAGCTCAGTGGATCTCTCATGCTGCAATCTGGAACATCTGCCTGCCAACCTCTTCTACAGCCAGGACCTCACGCATCTCAATTTAAAACAGAACTTCCTGAGGCTAAACCCCAGCCTGTCAACAACTAGAGGGCTTAGTGAACTACAAAGGTAAATCAAAAAAGGTCATGTGCTTCTAGCCACATCCTCCATTCTGTTCTTACTCAGTGTGTGTAAGTGTAGTGATGCTGGGTTTGCAGGAACTTCCCTAAAGGTATATCTGCAAGAAGGCAAAAATGTACATATTTGTGTATGAAAATATGCTATGGAGCGATAGATTGTTTGTTTGTTTTTGTTTTTTTTTATAGCTAACTAATTTGGAAAAGGTATGTGCAGGGAGCTGATAAATTCCATAAAGAATTTGAATGTTGTTCTCTGAATTAAGCAAGCTTTTAAAATCCAAAATTGTTTTCCACATTCACTGTTTTTTCCTTACACACCTGAGCCCAATTTAAATCCATGGATCTTTCATATGTTGATCAGCAGTGTACTTTTATGAGTTGTCTATCACAGGGGTAGACAAACTTTGGCCCGAGGGCCACATTGGGGTTGCAAAACTGTATGGAGGACTGTGTAGGGAAGGCTGTCACTCCCCAAACAACCTGCCCCCCTCCCACTTTCCACCCCCCTCAAACCTCCAACCTATCTCACCCTCCTTGTCCCCTGACCACACCCCTTCCTGGGACCCTCACCCCTAACCGCCTCCCAGAATTCCACCTCTTATCCAACCCCCCCGTTCCCTGACTGACCATGGGACTCCCTGCCCCTTATCCAACCCCCCGCTCCTACCTCCTTACCGTGCTGCTCAGAGCTCTCAGCCCAGCCAGAGCCTGCTGCATTGCCTGACAGGAGCGGCAGGCCAGAGTGCTGGGGGTGTGGTGCACTGAGGCTGTGGGGCCGTAGTTTGCCCACCTCTGGTTTATCAGATGGGTTCTGTTTTTGAGCTCTGGAAGTATAAACTGCGTAGGACTTTATGTAGGTGTCAGGAAAACAAACTAGTAAATTGTGTGACATCTGCCCCTTTTCCTTTTGCCTTCTACCCACTCCTCTAGCAGCTGTGGTCTTAATGATTGTCTGGATTTGACCACTAATATATGTGACTGTTTTCTGATGGGCATAGAGCAAGAAGGAACAAATTGATAGTAAACGGTGTCATTGTGTAGTTGGGGCATGAGCATTGTGTCTATGTACATTCCCTAGAATTACAGAACAGACTTGCCGTTCATATTCAGAAAGATGGATGTTTCCATATAGCAAGTAAAGACGTTGTTTTGCAATTTTACTGCCTGAATGGCAAAGTGCACTGGGATTATTTGGGAATGGTCCTCCATAAATGTATTGTCATATATTATAGCCAGCACTTCTAATCCTTTTCTTTTTGAAAAATATCCAAAAAAATACAAAAAGGATTATGCAGGCTGCTGCATTTTTAAATAATCTCCAGTTGACTTTTAGAAAAACAAAAATTTGGCACTGTAAGGGATGAACAAACCCAGTAAGTCCTATTCACAAACAAAACAGACATTTCCAGGAACAGATGAGCACAGCCCACAGTAAACTATAGTGAAATAGTTGATGCCCTCTTAAACTATATGAGATGTTGTACTACTTGATGTTGCCAGTTAGAGATGAACGAATTGGGGAACTTAAGAACCAATCTGCATCTTCAACATGAAACAGTTTTGCTCTTATTTTTAATATTAGAAAAGGTACAGGAGTCTCTCTCTTTTTTTTTTTTTTTTTTGCACAGAGTGGCTTGGTTCCAACTGCTGTTGAAAAGGGAAGTGTTCAAACAACATGGCAGGCTACTCTCATTTGTGCTCTGCAGGGTGCTACAGTAGTACAGGAACAGCTATAGTGCCTCAGTGAAAGACAGCAACAGCAGGAGCCAAAATAATGCTGTAAGACAAACCTGAAGTCTGACCACGCAGCTGAGAGCTCATTTGACCAAATAAAATTTTTCCTTCCCCTCCACTCCTCCTCTGGTCTTAGTTTTTGCTTTACAGCAGAGAGGTCTAGGAAAGACACCTGTACCTTAGGACACAGGACCTTAATGCCTGTCCCTGACAGAGGAATTCTATGCCTCTTCAGTGCTGACAGAACAGTAATGGGGACTCTTTAGGAAGCATTCACCCTGACTCTGAAGTGATTCTAGTTCTACAATACACTTAACCTGTTTTATACAAAAATGAAGACATCAGATACATAAAGAAATAAATTTTTGTAGGGCTCATTGGTTGCTGGTGTATTAGTGGCCTGATTGATGGTCTAGTGGATTTGGTATCAGCTTGTCTCCAATATCTATCTGGTAGTATTTGGCAAGGGGGCTTGCACTTCTTTGGTAATTCCTTGAGATGATAGTCAAACTCCTCCTTGGCTGGCTCCTTGTGCCAAATGTGGGGAGTAGCTTCTCTGAGACTGCACAACAGAAATGTTGGGAAGGCTGCTACACTACACCACTGAACCTCAGCAGTAGCTTCTCTTAGGTGAACACCAGCTTGGCAAGTGTCCTTGGCATCTCATGACATACTGACATCACACTGGAGCCAATCCCCTGTGGCCATCACAGTACTGACATTTAATCAATCTTCTGTTTCCCACACCCATTTGTTGTCACCATTTCATTGTTCACCTTGCGTTTCCTAGGCATCCCAGGGAGTGGGCAGTTTGGCCTGACTGCCTGGAGTTTTCTGAGAGGGGTAAGCTTCCCAAAGAGGAAGCGAGATTGTGAGAGAAGGCAGAAAGGGAAATAGGAATGCTCATCTACACGCACCTGATCGTTTCTTTTGTCCATTTTGGGAAGTTCTGCAATTCATTAACAGTGGATCTTCATCTTAAGAATCAGACAATACATTTGAATTACTGGCAGAGTAGGTTAGACTACCCTCTCAAAGAACTTTCATAGTTGCCACTGTAGTTCTAGTTTAATGACATGAATTGCGTAACTGTTCAGCAAGCAGGGAACATGCATTCCTGTGAAAGGCAGAGTTTTGGAACTTAATCCCTCTCTCATTTTCCCCCTTGTAAAATGAGGATACTACTTCCCTAATTTACAGGTGTATTAAGTCTTAATTTATTATGTTAAGTGGTTTGAAATCTTTCACTGAAAGGTAGTGTAGATGCACAAATACAACCCCCCTTCTGTGCTTTTCAAAAAAATAATTCTTGAAAGCATAGGTCATTAAACTGTAGTACATGTCTTCACTGAAATCAAGAAAAATAATATTTAAAATAAAATTTTAAACTAATTTTTATTACTTAAAACGAACAAGAATTTGACTAGAAAAAGACCCAGGGGAGTGATTCCCCTCTGTGTAATCATTTTTACCTGTGCAAAGCAAGTGCAAAACCCATTGCCATGCTGATTTGGTGCTGTGTTATAGGCCCACTTTGCTGTGGTGTATGACTACACAAGGGGCAGGGCCTTAGTCAATCTTGCTCAGAAACTCTTTAGTCAGTAAGGACAATGATTTGAATGGGCATAGAGATGGAAACGCTCTCACCCCTAGATCAGGCCTTCTTGGTTCAATCTTGAATCAGATACAGTTGGTAGGGCAGTCTGGGAAAGCTTGCAGTGCTGCTGCAACTTGCGGTGGCACTCGTCCTGTGGATAAAGAATAATAAACTTCACCTGTCCCTGGCACTAACACCAGCACCTCTCACGAATGCTTGGTTCACATACATTAAACTCCTTATAGGAAAAGGCACCTCACAGGCAGGAGAAAATACAGCTTTTTCCATTGCTAGTTAACTACAGGTAATTTGCCTTAACTGAGATATTGGTCATTGTAATGAAATGCTGGCTGGGTGGCATCCCTATCGGTCAATAGCCACCTGTTGTATGTTTTGGATAATACTGTTTTAGCCAGGAGTGGATGTACATTCAACAGCTTATGAAAGAAATCCATTTGGAACCAGCTGCTTGAAGATTAAAGTACTGTAACGTTATTGTAGTTTTGTTTTTGTTTCTATTTTCAAGATCATGTACCTTGCAGGGCTGAACAATACATAGTCAAAACTCTGGTTCAGTATGCCATGTAGATAAATAAAGTCTGACATGGTGATGAATTGTTAGAGTTGTAAAGGCTTGCAAAGCCTTAAACACTTTTTCTTGTTGGTCTGCTTTCCTCCGCATCTTACTCACATTAAAATAGGATGCGAGGTCTGATTGTTCCAGTGAGGGGACAAGACAGAGTAGATAAATAATAATCCTGAGATTCAGTTCTACTCTCAAATATAGATGTTCATTGCTGTGTGCTCTAGGAAAAAGTTTTACAGTAGTAACTGTGCATTTGATATTTTCCAAATACTGTAAAAAGAAGAATCAAGATGAGTTAATGTAGGTTTGGCAATTTCATGCATCTCTTTTGGGAGAGGGAGGAGTGGTAGAGGACATTTCCTTGGGGCACGAGATAAGTAAACATTACTTTGAGAGGTTTAAGATTAGCAGCCGTGTTAGCCTGTATCCGTAAATAAGACGAGGAAGACTTTGTAGCACCTTAGAGACTAACCAGTTTATTTCAGCATAAGCTTTCGTGGGCTGTAGCCCACTTCATCGGATGCATAGAATGGAACAGAAGTAAGATGCATTTATACACACAGATTTATACACACTTTGAGATTGTTCATGTACACTTGCTTTATTGCTCACTTAAATTTGTTAAATTCACTTTGTAATGTGTTTGATGGTCCAAAATTGTAAATAGAACTTTGAGTACTGGGTAGTTTTGTGACAACACCTATATTTTTTCCTTTTTTGTGCATGCCAGAAAATAGGGAACAAATATTTGAATCTAACCTTCAAAGGTAGGTGGTGTGAAAATTCAAGTACAGTAAAAGATAAATGGCCTATTGAGTGAGTTGAGTTTACTTGTTCCAATTCACAGTGGCTTCTTTAATGCTTACAACATGGTGTCTTTCAGGAAAAGTAGCCCCCTTTACCCCCACCCTAGTTGTTGCAGTAATGGAAGCTAATGCAGTACTCACAAGGCTGGTATCAGAGCAGTGGCTGGAATGGGGGTCCCTTCAGTCACTTTTAAGCACTATATTGCAAATGTACCTGAGCTGTTGTCAGAGATGCATTGAAAAGTATTAAAATGCCATGGCTTTCTCTTCATTTTTAACATTTAAAGCTTAATTTTTAAGATTAACAAAAATGTTAGGATTTACACTTGCACTGGTATTCGTGCTCTAGAAATGTTCTAAAGCTGCTTGCATTTGGATCAACAATTTGAGGAGCTGGATCAAACATTACAGTTGGAGCTGCAACTGCTGTTTCTCCTTTGGCAATTAAACTCCTCAGCTCCTTTACTGAAATGCAAAAGATAATTCAGATTAATTAGTTAGTCCAATGACTTCATTTCTGAGGTTCGAGGCAAACTCATGATTAAAATTCATTGTTTGCTGCTGATCTGTTTCACTGTGGCAATATGTTTAGATTGAATATGTCTCATTTAGATTAAATACTGATACGAGACACACTAGGAACATAGTTTGCTTGTAAATGATGGAAAATCATTCAGTCAAACATTTATAATTAAACAATGTTTTAGTGAAAGCATGCAATTGAACTTAGAGTAAATAGTATTGGCAAACACCATTTTCGTCAGCATGTTCTAGCAATTCTTCTTATGATGCCGAGGAACTAGCTTTTCCCCCCACCGCTTGCATTGTAATAATGGTTTAATAATTAACAGTGACACTATAAATTTTTCTTTTACAAATACATATTTGCAGTCATTACCGGTTTCCTAGGAGCCTCTCTCGGAAATCTAATCTCCTCTCAAGCATCCGTTACTTGAAATTGCTTTAGACAGGTGAGGCAGCTTTAAATCTTCCAGCTTTCACAGGGTATGACAAAGAGAAGGGTTTATACATTATGGATGCTAGCAGTGAAAGTGTTTGAAAGAAGCACAGGAATTCAGAAATAATCAAATACCCCAAAGGACAGGAAAATAGTGTCATGCTTTCCCGAGAAAATATAACTTGCAAATGGTATTTCTGGGGTTACGAACGTACACTAGAGGAAGGAGAGGGAAGGGGATAAGGTATTTAATATCTCAGTTATAGGAAAATAATCTCTAAGGGCCCAATCCAAAATCCACTGAAGTCTATGGAAAAAGACTGTTTGACTTCAGTGGGCTTTGGCTCAAGGCTTAAATGCTGAAAATAAAATGCTTCATAGCTGCAAATGCTGGGAAGGAACTTATTTTTACGAATGTAATTCACTGCATTACTGGTGGGTGGGGAAAAATCTTTTTAAATAAAATCTTATTTTACAAATAGCAGATCATTAAAACTGATTTTTTTTTAAATTGAATTTTTTACATGACACGAAAATAGCAATCACTTTCTAGACCATTTTGCTTTTGTTTTGTGTTTTGCAAAATACTGCAATGTTTGTGTTGCAAACATTGTAAAGGGTTTTTAAAAGTTACAATTTGGAATTTAAAAAATAACATAAAAGCCCTTGTTAACATTAGGTTTTTAAAACAGTTTTGTGGCTGCATTTGAAATGACTATAACTCAGAAAAGCAGAGTAAAAGATGGTATGTGAAGGGGATATTCTGTTTCTTATATGTAATCTTTTTCTTTTTACTTTCTTTTCCAATCTAATCTCCCCTTCTATATTCTCCAGTATTTTGTTCCCTTCTCAGCCTTTAGTTGCATCTTCATCTTATCTCTAGTTTACCATCCTTTAATAGTGGTCTTTGCAATAATACTCGTTGGCTTTCTCCCTCAAAGTCTCTGGGACTTACCGCCATGCAGCTTCAAAGACCATATGCTGCCATGATGATTTTTGTGCAAGAACTAGGGCTATGGATGAATCACAGTTAACTCATGCGATTAACTCAAAAAACAAAACAAAACAAAACAAAAAAAAACACCACACCTCACTGTTAAACAATAGTATACCATTTGAAGTCTATTAAATAGTTTGGATATTTTTCTGTATTTTCAAATATATTGATTTCAATTACAACACAATACAAAGTTTACAGCGCTCACTTCATATTTTTTATTACAAATATTTGCACTGTAAAAATAAAGTATTTTTCAATTCACCACATACATGTACTGTAGTGCGAGTTCTTTACCATTTATTTAATTTTAAATTTATTTATTCTATTGTTTAACAATGATTAATTGCAATTAACATCTCTAGAAAAACCCTAGTTGTGCTGCTTCATATATAACAGGGATGATCATCATTAGCTTCCAAATTTGGAAATACTGTCCCTGGAAACACTTTTCAAATAAGGTATCAAGAATACTAAGTCTCCAGAGACACTGTGCATTCTGGTTTAAAAAACACATTTTATACAAATGCCTTAGTTAATAAGGCTTGAAAACGAGTTTCCAGACCTTTCTTAAAGGCCTGTTTATTTGTCAAGATGACAATCTACTAAATCCTATATTCTCTGCCCCACAAGATTATAGTGGTGAGCACAGTAAGAAATGCCAAAATAATAAAATGCTGCATTGTAACATTGCATCATTGTGACAGATCGCATAATCATACTGTGTTATAAGAACATGAGCTATAAAAATGCATTATTACAAAAATACATAAAACCAGTAATATGTGAACCTCTCAAAGGTCAGAGTCTTCCTAAGCAGAATAAAATGTGGTTGATACCCTATTTGCTAGCACTCCTTAATTGTGAGGTTCTTTAAAGCTCTGATCATGTGAGCAGCTGCAGGTTGCTCAGTAATTTAAGCTCAATTACCTGTTCCACCTGTGGCCATGAGAGACCTCTTCCATCTGCTGAGAGGGCTGCTGCCTATGGTTCTTGTGTACCTCTCAGTGTCCTGAATGGCAGCATCAGGGAGCCATCCCCATCCCTCAGAATGAGGCAATAGAGGCCTTAGATAAGCCTTCTTACACTTGCAGTGGAGTAACTGTGGACAAGGGTCTCATTGTTTGGGTAATAGTGCAAGGTTACACTATGGGGGGAGGGGGCAACAGTGTAACCTTCTATTGACAAAGACTGGAAACTGAGGTGAGGTTAACTCCATGGGGTTGAAGGACTTGAGAGAGTGGAATTAGCCTGCTGGATTGTTGGGGTTTTGGTGGAGACTGCTGAAGTTGAATTAGCACTGAAGGGCAGAGACTGCTTATGCCATGTGAGGTGAGGAAGAGAATTTGGAACGAGTAATGTCTGCTGGGGCTAGGGGCTGCTGGAGAGGGTGGGTGAAAGTCAGTGGAAAGTGGCTGGAGGGAGTGCTTGTAGGAGGGGAGAGTGGGGTTGCCAGGGAGTGGTGACTGAGGGAAAAGTATGTCATGTCAAGAGTTATCGGGAGGAGAGGGGACAAGGATGGGAATGCTATGTCCTAAATTTGTATATACTTGCTTTGTGTTGATTTCTTTTTCATCCTGAAAATGTGCACACATGGGTGTCAGGAGGGTTTTCCACAGATGGTTACAAAATCAGGAGTCAGACCCAAACCATGCAATTCACTCAGTTAAGATCTCATGCTTTTTAACAATCATATGTTTCTGGATTTTTCATGACTTTGGTGACATACTCGTTTCTTCTTTGAGTGCTTGCACACATCCGTTCCACTGTAGGTACTCCAAGCACAGTCACTGGAAAGTTTTCCCTCAGTGGTATCATTTGGATTGGCTCGGATGCCCTCTGGTGCACATAATTACAATATAAAGGGCCCAACTGATCCCATGCTCCATTGGTTGGCAGAGTTTTGTTCTTTCCTGGCACTGAGGCATGCCTCAGTAACCGACTTCTAGTTCTGTCTCCTGCAACAAGGCTGTGCCTCTGAGCAACCCACACTCTAGTTGCCTAGAGTGCTTGGGCGAGGCTCGTGTCGGGATCACTATCAGATCTGCCTTGAATTAAACCTCATACGAAGGTCACGGAGTCCAGGTTAATGCACTTACTAAGGGAAGCAGTGCTGAGACCTTCCTCTGAGCCAAGCTGGTTGGACTTGACACTGAGTACTTCAGCGTCGGAGAGGAGTGCTCATCCCACCATACGGGAGCACCTCAGGCCCCTTCAGACATGGCTGGCCTTGGCGTACTCTCTAAATCGCCACTATCTGGACTCTGTCCTCACAGTACCTTCCTCCGGGTCCTTGCCTACCTCAACTGGTGGCTGGACCCACAGGGGGTTTGCACAAGTGTTCCCTTCTCACAGTCCCAACATCCTGGTCATCTGCACTAGGCTGCGGAGCTAAACTGGGGCCCCTGAGGACTCAAGGCCTTTGGTCTCTGGAAGGGCTCTTGCTACACATCAGTGTCAGAGAGCTCAGGGGAGTTCACCTGGCCTGTTAGGCGTTCCCTCACATTATGGACAGGAGCATGTTGATTCTTTTATTGCAGCCATGTTCCCTATTCAGAACATTTGCAGAACAGCGACTTAGTCATCAGCGCATACTTTTTCTGTTCATTACGCCATTACTTAACAAGCTACGGGTGATGCCAGTTTTGACTGAGCTGTTTTGCAGTCAACATACCCATGAACTCCAATCCCACCTCCTATGCAACTGTTTGAGGGTCATCTACAGTGAAATGGACATGTGCAAGCACTCAAAGAAGAAAAAACAGTTACTAACCTTTCTGTAACTGTTGTTCTTTAAGATGTGCTGCACTTGTCCATTCCACAACTTGCCATTCTACCACTCCATGTTGGTGATTGGCCAGGAAAGAAGGAACTGAGGGGGTGTTGGGTGGGCTGGACCCTTTATACTGGCGCTATGTGCACGAGGCAACAGAAAGTGCCTGAGCCACCCCGATGGGTATCGGAGGAAAAACTTTTGGGCAGATGTGCTCAGAGTGCTCATACACCATAGTCGAGTGGACATATGCAACACATCTCAAAGAAAAACAGATACGGAAAGGTTAATAACTGTTTTTTCTGAAAATGTAGAGGCTTCTGCTAGGCATTGACACCCCTGGCTTGTTACCATTCTTGCTGGAGAAGGAAGTTGTGGATGGGGAAGCAGCATAATGGCATGTTACTCCTCTACAAGGGCTTGGGAGGCAACCAGCAGACTTACTACCTTCTGTCACCTTGGTGGGTCATACCTCCCCCTTCTATCTTCCAGTTCGTCTCACTATTTCCTTTCCAGCTCTGTCTTCCTTCCCCATTGTGGGGGAGGCAATGTCTTCTCTTCAGACTTGTCCTGTATGGCGCTCTCTCCTCCACCAGAGCTGGAACTAGCTGAAATGGCTTCCTTAGGATGCCTCCTTTCTCCAGAGGAGAAAGGGAGTGTGGAGGGAATCTCTGGAGCCTGTTAATGCCTGTTATAGCACCCTTTGCTGGCCAGATGCAAATGGCTACCAAGAACCAATTTCAGAGCTATTACCTTTTCCCCTTGCCAAACCCACAAAGACTTGATGAGTGCAGTAGAGAAGGACAATTGAAGCACTGGCTCTTGGGCCCTGTGCTTGGGCTCTTGGGCCCCGTGCTTTAAATACACTCTATAAAATCTCCCTGAAAAGAAATACAAACACACATCAACCTTCATTTGCTCTTTAAGTGAAAGGTGGGGTGGGTTATCAGGAGGAAAGGAACGCTGTGCGAGGCTGGAAGATTGTGGAGGTCCACTGCACTTTGGAGGCAGGAGAGCCCTGTTTCTGTACCTACCTGTGAACTTTGTATTTGAAGCAGAAGACTGAAATCTGAGCACCTAAGTAAGTATTGAGTACAGAAGTGTTGTCATGATGGTGGCGTCCCAAAAGTGCGTGTTCACTATAAGTCTTTGAAGATTGTCTTTGATTGCCAGAGTTGGTCACAAAAGCTAGCTTCCAGCCAGTGCTTGCTAATTCTCGTGTTTATGTGGGCTGGCAACACTGAGTTGGAATTTAAAACACCAAACAAAGCACTTAGCTGGAAAATGTTCTGTGCAGAATTTGGCTTCTTTAGTTTTATTCAGCCTATAAATACTACTTAGAGTTGTTACTGTCTATTTTTGGTCCTGTTTCAGGACTTTCATATCCATCATTTTGTCTACTTGTAGTTACACTGCTTAGTTTTTTCTTTTAAAAATGTATACCTAGTGTAAAAAACCCAATAAACATAATATATTATAAAATTCTGGACAGAAATACTATCAAAATCCAAACTACTCTAATTAACTAAATCTGATAGAATGCAAAAACTTTTGTGTCTGAAAAGGTGCTATTTTATAAGCCAAACCACCTGAAAGCAGAAACTGTATAGCATTTCATTTCTGCATAGTTAAAAAATGAAGACTAAGTACAGGAAATATGCTACAAAGTAAAAAGTATTAGGCTAGTGTAGTATGTGCAGCACTTATGGTGCAGCTGGTTATTTAGATTCTTGTGGAATTTAATGAATCTGCATTACTAAACAGGACTTTGCTGCTGGAAATGCCTGCTTTGGACCTTTAAAGCGTACTGAAATAAATAGAAATTATGTACTGGTCCACTTCTATTTGATGCAGCTCTAAAGTTGCTGACATGAATTTTTTTGGTAAGCTTTTATCTTTCATCCATTTTTCTCCCATCCCAACCTCCAAAATGATAAGCTGAGATTTTGTACATTGTGCTAGCTTCTAACTTCAAGGACATTTTTATTACCATTTTAGTACAGCTTATGGAGAAGAATAGCTTGTAATGGAAATGGTGACTGACCTTCAGCTAAGTGGTGTTTGCATGTGTCACTACAATAAAACTTTATTTATAATTCTGTTGTCAATGACCTTTTATAGAGATTGAGATGAAGTGGAAATAGAGGTGGGAATTGTGTTAATTCAGTTTTAAGATGTAAGCTTATAATTACAGTGAACTACATTTCCCTTTTGAGTTGATTCAATTTAAGCATATTCTTTTATCTTTTAAACTGCTCGAAGATGGGAGAGAATGATCAAGTCAGTACATAAGTATAGCATGAGTTAAATGGTGGCTAGCAACTAGCTGAGAGAGAGCATGCTAGGCACTCCAGGGATTCTGGAGTATGTATGGAACCCTTCTTTGACCTGCCTTTCTAGCTCTTTGAAATCTAATGCAAGTTAGTTTACCATTTCATATTATTTGTCCCACTCTCCCTTTCTGAATGGTTAATTGAAGAGGAATCTGTCCCTTTTTTAAATAGTTTGTAGTCTTCGTTAATCTGCTGGTGATCTCACATCACATCTGCTGGTTGCCTTTGTGTCCTCATGATATGACTGTTCAGGAATAGGAGTTATAGAAAAGGGTTGCACTGACTACTTGTGATCAATAAAAGATCGCATGGTACTTTTCGCAAGAGCAGAGATGATGTTCTAGACTTCCCGGCTCATTTTCAGGGTGGGTATTTATATTCTGTTCAACTGAAACTCCCCCTGTACTTACAATTAAAAAAGATTTTTTCACTTTTTCTGTATTCAAGAATTAGTTCTAAATGTATATGGACTTATTTTTATTTTTGCTTGACTCTTTTTGATAAAGTATTTTTTCTCTTTCAGCATCAGATACCTAATAAAATTAATTTGGATGCTCATCCCTATTTTTTCTTCTGATGTTAAGATTGTTTTAAATGTAACATCTGGACTAGTAAGTTTAAATAGCAGAGGCATATTGCCTTCAGTAATTGTCATAGCTGCATATTGAAAAAGTACAGCTGAATTTCCTGAGCATAAAATATTATGCTACTTGCTGTTAGAAATAAGTAGATTAAAATCTTCACTAGTTTATTTTCATATAATATTCCCTTTTATCTTGTAATCACATACAGTTAGTATGAAAACAGGTGTTCTCAACCTGTAACTTAATTGGACAGCCTTTCTAATTTACATATATTTGGTACACTGGGATTCTGGTCAAATCTAGTTTAAATCATACGGTAAACTTCTTGATTTTTAAAAAAATCATACTGCATACTGGAATAGAGGAGTAGAGTTTTTGCTCTCCATCTTATTGAAATTCTGCATATGGTAGTTATATATGCTTAATTGAATACAGTTTTTATTTTGGTTACTGTAGTAGCTGGATTACTTGCTTATTAGCAACACAAACTGGGTGTCAAGAAAATTTGCCATAGCAAGGAAGAGTTGGAGATTGTTGAAAGAGCATCTTGGGCAGGGAGCTTTGTGTGTAATCATAGTAATTGAAAAGCTTTCCTAGTATTTTTGGCACTCTTGTTATTTAAGAAGAGATTGCTGAAAGAGAAGGGTCCCTCTCCAAGCAGTTTGCTAGCAGTTTAAAATACACTGGTTTCATGATAGTCAGGTTGGCAATACCCATTTGCAAAGAGGCACTCACCTTGAGTGCATGCAATCATCTGGGTAAGGAACTGCAGTTCTTTTTGCCCTGATGCCTCCTGCAGGCGACCCACCAACCTTGGTGGGACTCAGCCATCTGGCTGAGTCACAAAGTCCAGATGAACCCCTTCCAGCATATTAGAGAGACCAACAAATAAGCAGGCTGATTCCCTGGGCTAGGGCTTTTAGCTCTGGCTAAAGTTTAGGCTCTTTAAATTCAGCCCCTTTTTTTCGTGATCCCTGGAGAAGCATGTCCCCTTGTCGGGGCTTACACCACTTTTTCTGTGGCCGGTTGGGGATCCTGGACTGCCTACTACTCCAGATTCCAACCCTGGGACACCTATACACAACATCTGTATACTGCTTGTGTGAATCCGATGCTGCTATTTCCCTGGGCTTCATCCTGCTGAACCTTTTTATTTCCAGCCCATTTCAGGGCCAGGTTCTTTTCTATTTCCAAGCCAGAAAGGAGCACCTTTCGTCAGTCCTCCGGTCCCAGCCAGGAACTGACCTGTTAAGGCCAGACAGCACTTTTTATCTGGGCCAGCAGGGCTATGATTAGCTGTTGCTAGCTCTCTAGCTCCTTTGTTCTGAGCATAGACTTCCAGTGTGGAGATAAGTATGGCTTTTCACTTTCATCCCCTAGGATTTCTTTCTCTTTGCAGGTGAGAATAGTCTTTCCTTGAGGAAGTAGTTTGCAATAAGCTATTGAAGAAATTGAGAGTGGTAAAATCCTGCTTCCGTGTAAAGCATCATATAACTTCAGGTTGTTTCCATTATTACAGAATATTTATCTTTTTATGGTCTTACTGATTTTTGTAAGAATAAAAGCTGCTTAGACTTGGATGTAGTCCTAGTTTGATTTGACATCTGTGGCGCTTTGTATATTTTGAAAAATGAGCCAATAAGATTTGAAGTTGTAGCACATTGCACAAAGGCCATTTCCTTTGTATATTCTTCAGTGAAAGATACACTTATTAACTTTTGTCGGATATAGAGACTTTTAAGTTTGTCTTCACAAGCCCAAGCGCCCTTTACTGTGTTGGATCAAGAAAAAAATGGCAGGATCCCTGTAGTTTTAGTAAAAATGCAATAAAATTACTAAGGACTGGGGCTTAACTTTTGTTTTTGTTTTTGTTTGCATAAAACATTTGAATACATTTTTAGGAAGTAGGGTTATATTTGAGTTTTAGTTACTCATCCAATTAACTAGGATTCTTAATTGGTTTGGTAGTCAACAAACTCAAATAGAATTCTTACCCTAAAATTAATCCATTATCTCTGTCTGTTCCCTGTTTTGGGATTATTTTCCCTGTCTGCTTTTGTGTGTTGTCACCCTTATTCTCAGATCCATTGGAGCTAGTATAAAAACTTTGCTTTCAAAATGGAGGGGAAGAGATCTGAAGCACTCCCCGCTTCTCAGGCATCTGGAGTGAAATCTTGGCAGTATTAACCCAATGGGAATGTTTTCATTGACTTCAGCAGGGCCAGGAGATCCCTCTGCATCTAGTTTATTGCTGAAAGATTGAATGGATCCACTCCCACTTAGCACAATCTTTGAGCCATTTAGCTGCAGGGAAGGGTTTTCCCATTTGGAGAGAACTAGAGTAGCAGGGGCCTTCATGAAGCTTTGATCCTGACAGTTGGGCAGCTACTTTAAAGTCTTAATGGCTATACCTTAAAGGGAAAAGATATGCTGTCTGTCTTGTATTTCTGGCTCTAGGGTAACCAATCCTTTAGGGAGGCATTAACATTTTGGTCCACAAGAATCTGAGATGACAGCTGAAAGAGACAACTTTTTTTTGCCATCTGAAATGATGTTCCATTATAACCATAAAACAGGTGCATGAAAGACCAAAGAAATCATTGGGAATATTGTTTTCTTTCAGGTTTGTTCGCTTATTATACTGGATATCCTGGTCATATAGTAAAAATCATCTTTTGTATAAACACATTTGGTAAGAATCAGACAAACTGATTGTCAGGCCAACTGTTATGGTTTTGCTTGACTAACAGCACATAACCAGCTTTACTTTAACACATATTTCAAACGTACTGGAACACAAATGTTTTGTGGTATAATCAATATTCTTTTTCGTGCACTTCAAGTGGATCAGAATTCTAAAGTTAGAAATCGTGATAAACGTGCACATATTACTGTGGTAGAGAACTTGGCTTGTTGATTCCCTTTCCTCCGCATCCACCTTTGTATATATCAAACTAGAGTCTCTCCTAAACTGGCAGCTTCAAGAACAAATAATGTGGACGTTATTTGGCTCAATTGTAACAATTAGTGTTCAGTCATTGCATGTTCAAAGACTAGGGTTGACACGTCAGCCTTTTGCTCTAGCTTAAAGTTAGGACTCTTTTTGGTCAGGGAAATTACAGAAGCCTCAGAATGAAGTTTTCTGATCTTCGTGTGTTCAGGAGAGGAAAGAAGCAGAATTCTACAAGTGTCTTCTTTTGAAGAATGGCAGAAGTCTAGAGACAGGAGGGAGGAAATGACATATATTGAATTACGGAATCAGTGTCATCAAGTAGTTAACAAATGATGTATATTGTGGAGATTTCTCCCTACCAAGGAATGTTGCAAAGGCATCACTGTTGCTTGTCACCACTTTTCTAGTTAATATTGTCAGCACAATGTAATGATTTAGGAGAAGGAGAACCAGTGGTTAATTAATTCTTTAAGCCCACTTACATTAAAGCCTGTTCCTTGTGGAAACTAGTCAGCAGAGAATTGTCAGTTACATACCTTCATGGTATCCTACTTGTATCAGTGACAATGTAGGTTAATGGCATAACTCTCTAAATATAAAAAAACATTGGAAGCAAAGTCAGTATTTCAGATCAGTTCATTTTGGCAATGCTCCATAATAACACAAACACCCATGATCATTAGGGATTCATGCTGTTAATAATTAATGTGAAGCAGGTGACTAAGATGTGAGCTTGACTTACTATCTTAATTCTCTGAGCAACAGCCCACCAGCCTTCATTACTAATATATCTGATGGATAATTTACACTGCCGTATGAAGAACGTGGCTTTAGCATCTTGGAACTGAGAGAACACACAGAGAAGGAAATAAACACTTCTTTCCCCTCTGCTCATCTTGAATTACCTTCTAATATGGGGGATAATTCGAAGTATACATTCCTTCCAACTTTTCTTTAAATGTAATTTAGCAGTCATTATCTTCTGTGAGATGTTCAAACATACTCAAGAAGCAGCTTAAGTATCTACTTTTTGATAATTCCTGTTCAAAGAGCCCTACTTTTTTGTGCATTTTGAATCTTCTCTTGTAAGTCTTCAAGCTGGCGCCACTCTGAAGCCTATCTAGTTTAATAATTAGCACATAGGCTAATTTTCTTGCGGCTGATTAAAAAAATGTAATGTTTGTTTTAGCGTTTCTTCATGGTGGTAGATGTATTGACTGTCACACTCTTCTGCCTGCCATCTCCCCTCCTTTTTACTTACAAGTATTGCAAATTGAAGTTACATTGAAATATTATTTCTATATAAGTCTGGGTCAATTATGCATCCCACTCATGTTAGTGTTTACTGCAATCTAGTCTGAGGGGGAAATAATGATGAAGTTTTATCACTGGATCACTGAGATGTAATTCCTTAACTGATTATTTTCTTCCTTATGTCATGATAACACTTTCCTGTTGAGCAGCTAGAGGTGTGAAATGAAGCTGACAAGTGGAAAGCTTACCCTATTGAATGAAGGACCTCAGCCATCTCTTTGTCACAAAACTAGGTGACTAGACAAAAAAGGGGCAAATGAAATTCAATGTTGATAGCGCAAACTGATCAGGGCTGGCCTTGCCGTAAAGTGAATTGAGGCAGCCACCTCAGGTGCCAGACTCTGCGGGAGGGGGAGGATGCCACTAGGACCCAGAGTGTAGAAAATTGTTTGCTGTTGGTGCATATGTATTCTCTCTGCTCTAGATGCACAGAGATGGTGCAGTGCTGGGCTGGAGAAAGGAGGGCACAAGAGACATAACAGGCAGGCAGAGGAAAAGGTGAGAGGGAATAACAAAGAGGAGGTGGTCTCTCTTATGTGCCTCTCTAGCACCCCCAGGAGCCTGGGCTGATTAACGCCAATTTCTCAGGGAGCTTCCTGTTTCCGGCTGCTTCCCTGAACCCACTTGGAGAACAGGCAGTCAACTGAAGTAGTAGGAGCCAGTTAGGTCCTTAAGACTCTGGTATCTTCCCTCACTCAGGCTCTGCTACCAACCTGCTTATTTGTCCCCTTCAACTGAGAGTTGAGAGCCACTACAGCTGTCACAGAACATCAGTCATGAGTGAAAGGAAAACACATCTCTGGGGTAGCATTCAGAAAAAGAAAGAAAGCAAATGAAGCTTTTCTATCTACACAGGAAGGAGCTCTCCTGAGATATATAGACACAAATGTTCACAGTGAACCTTCTGGCCCCAGTGAGGATGTGAATGGTGAAGAGATGCCTGATCTGCCAGTTGGAGTGCAAGTGACCTGACAGCTACTACAGTATCAATATCTCCATCTCAAATGGATGTAACCATGCACATTCCTGAAGAAAAGTGTAGATCAGAGAAGTGTGGTGGAGCTGCTGCTAAGTTTAGTTCCTTAAGTCTAGATGATCCAGGACTGTGGACTCACTTGAGCAGTAGCCTGAGGGACTTCCTTATACTGCATGGGCCACAGCAAGTGAAAAACTTCGTGTTCCTCAAAAACAATGAAAATAGAAGTTTCCATCCAACACATTACTGGCGTGAAATCCCTAATAGTGACAAAGTGGAGAGGCCATGGCTTATGTACTCAACAATCCAGAATGCCTTATACTGTTTTTTGTTGCAAACTCTTCCAGTTTAATGTTCCGACCACAATGGGTTCTACAGGAACAAAGGACTGGAAAAATCTGGCTAGAAATCTGGCATGCCATGAAAAGGCAGCAAATCACCAGAGAGCATTCCATAGGTGGAAAGAGCTTGAGATGAGACTAAGGTTAAGGGCCACCATAGATGATCAGTGTAGGGGGTCGCCACTGGGGCTCGTCCCTCTGCGGGGCAGTTGGGCACCCGACCACCTCGCTACACACCCCTCAGCCGGGTTGGGGAATACCCGGGCCCGGGGTTCAAGCGCTCAGTCAGGCCTGAGCAGCGTCCGTTCAGCCCGCCGCTGCCCAAAAGCCGGGCGGGCAACCCACCCACGGGGTAGGGTCAGGGCTCAGACCCTCAAGCAGGGGCTGAACCGTAACAGGTGGGCAAGGCCCAGGCCCTGAGGCAGGGCGGGGTCACAAACACGGGGAACAGTCAGGGGCTCAGACCCTCAAGCAGGGGCTGAGCAGTAACAGACAGCGAGGAATGACGGCGGGCTGAGGGGGAGACTGCCACCCACGGTTAAGGGTGGCAGGGGGGACGCAGGCCCACCCGCTCCACTGCGTCCCGGCCCGGGGCCCTAACAGCCGTAACAGGCCAGCTGCAGTCAGTGGGGATCCGGACCGCAACACACTGACACAGGTTCAAAACTCATTCCCCGGGCCACTTCCAAACTCCCCCTCAAAAGGTACCTGGGGAGGTGTGGTGACCTCCATGGGCTCCTCCGAGTCGCTGTCTGGAGGCAGAGGCGGCAGCTCCTCGGGGTAGCCTGGACTGGGGAGGCTCGGTCCCTCTTCCTCCGGGTAGTGGGCGCAGGGCAGACTGGGAAGCTCCTCGGGGTAGCCTGGACTGGGG
>ML677334.1:18843315-19154079 GCA_007922305.1 Dermatemys mawii
GGGCGCAGGGCAGACTGGGAAGCTCCTCGGGGTAGCCTGGACTGGGGAGGCTCGGTCCTTCTTCCTCCGGGTAGCGGGCGCAGGGCAGGCTCGGCCAGTTCCCAGGCTCCGGCTGGGTCACCGGGGCTTCCCAGTCAGGAGCTCTGGCTGTAGCCTCTGGCTCCTCCGCTGGCTCCCTCCGAAGTGAGCTCCGGGGCCGAGCTTTTATCCTTCCGAGTCAGCCGGCTGACCTCTGGGGGAGGGGCGCAGGTTTCTCCAGCTCCGCCCCCTCTTGCCTCTGGGGAGGCTCGTCCCTCTGCGGGGCGGTTGGGCACCAGACCGCCTCGCTACAATCAGCATCAAAAGAAGATTGCATCAGTGTCTCTTTAGTGGCAAAATGTTCTGAAAAGGTTCATTGCCGTTGTGAGAGTAGTGGCTACCCAAAACCTAGCACTGTGTGGCACTTCAGATCAGCTGTATGTCCCAAACAATGGAAACTTCCTTAAAATTGTGGAGCTGATGATTGAGTTGGATGCTGTACTCCAGGAGCATCTAAGTAGAGTCACCACCCAAGAAAATGTACACACATCACTACCTTGGAAAACAATTCAAAATGAGATCATACAGTTACTGGCAACAAAAGTCAAAAAGAAGATTGTGTCAGATCTGAAGTCAGCAAGATATTACTCTTATTCTGGACTACACAACTGATATCAACCATATGGAACAAATGATTTTAATTGTGCATTTTGTGACAACAGAACCTAGTGAAAATGTCCCTGCAATGGTGACTGTCAGAGCATTTTTAGAATTTATTGACATTGATGATACTACTACAGAGCTGGTCTGACAAATGTGCTTCTTAAAAAGCTGAAAGATACAGGAGTTGTGATAGCTGACATGAGAGGTCAGGGCTATGATAATAGTGCCAACGTGAGAGGAAAGAAAAGAGGGTTGCAGATACGGAACTGAGAATTAAACCCTCGAGCTCTTTTGCATGCCATTGTCATTCATTGAGTGGTGGTCAGTGATGCAGCATAAGCTTCTAGTGAGGCTGCTGAATTGTTTAATATAATTGAAAGCATTTATGTATTTTTCTTTGCATCAGCTCATCGATGGCAAATTTTGAAAGAACATCCTCTCTGACACCAAAACCATTGAGCGCCACATGATGGGAAAGTCACGTGGAGGTGATATAACCTATCAAACACCAAATTAGGAAGCTAAATGATGCCATGGTTGCCATTATGGAGGATAATGCTATGACAGGAACTGTTTGTGGGAGAGTAGTGTCAGAGGGAAATGGAATCACCAGAAACATACGTAACTTCAAATTTCTGTGTGGCTTAGTGTTGTGGCATGACATACTGTTTGAAATAAATGATGTGAGCAAGAGATTCCAAAGTGTTGACCTTGATATATCTGGAGCAATGAAACAGCTGTACAAAGCAAAGTCATACCTACAGTCTTACTGGTCAGATAAGGGATTTCAAAACGTTCTCAAGAGTGCACAGAAGTTGGCAGAGAAACTTCACACAAGCTATTTTCCAACCCATTCAGGAATACAAGTGTCACCAAAGAAGATGACATTTTGATTACTAGGCACAGGATAATCTTGTAAGAGATCCCAAACAACAATTCAAAGTTGGATTCTTTAACCAGGTGCTAGAGTGTGCAATACAGTCATTTGAATGTTTCATGCAGCTCAAGGAGCACAGCACTGTATTTGAGATGTTGTATGATATTCCAAAACTCCTCACTATACCTGAAAAGACCCTACACCAGTAATGCAGGGCACCAATGTTTCCTCTAATTTTTGATAGGCTGTGTGCGCAAAAAATTTCTTCTCTGCAAATATTTGTGCGCGTGTGTTTCACTGTGTGTGCAGGGTTTAGGATCTGTGTCTGCGTGCACACGCACACAGTTTAGAGGGAACAATGCAGGGCACTGGAGACAGTGTTGACACATGATGACGTGAGCGATATTGATGCGAGTGATTTAGGTGATAAACTGAAAGCCCTTTCAAAATACATTTCAGCAGGATCAACTCCAAAGGCTGTTCTGGAATATACATGCACAAATAAGATGACCGCCCTCTTTTCAAATGCTTTTGTTGCTCTGCGCACACTTCTAACACTTCCTGTAACAGATACCAGTGGACAACGCAGCTTCTCCAAGCTGAAGTTCATTAAAACACATCCATGCTCCACAATGACATAGGAGAGGCTGGTTGGTCTTGCAGCCATCTCAATAGAGCATGAGCTGGCCCAGACTGTGGACCTTCAGGAGGCAGTTCAAATCTTTGCAATCAAGAAGGCACGGAAAGCACCACTTTGATTATTCAAACAAATAAAAATGCCAGTGTTTACTATGCAGACAAGAAAAGTTACATTTGCTGTTCAGGTGTTTGAAAGTTAAGTGTTACTTAAAATTTTTGAACAAGGAATTTTAAGTCAGTTCTTCTTTATTGGAGTAGGTAGCAGAGCAGTACAATGAAGGAGTAGAACAGGAAGAAGACAGAATTGAGACCTTTCAAAGTTTTGGCGCAAGCAAGGGGGAATGGAGGCATCATTTGAACTACCCGCCTCGGGTACCAAAATGTTGTGGACCGGCCCTGAAATTAATGCAGGTTAAATATAATCTCAACTATACATACAAAATGGTGAGGTCTAAATTAGTGGTACAACTCTAAAGAAATCTTGAAAGAGTCATGGATAGTTCTCTGGAAACATTGCTCAGTGTGCAGCGGCAGTCTAAGTTAACAGTGTTAGGAACCATTAGGAAAAGGGTAGATAATGAGAGAGAGAATATCATGACACTAGATAAATCCATGGTATGCCCACACCTTAAATACTACATGCAGTGGTGGTCACCCCATCTCAAAAAACTGGAAAAAGACTTAAGGACAGCAAAATGATTAGGGCTTGTAGCAGGGTGCTGCAGCAAAGGCACCTAATTAGCTCCTGCTTAGCCAACCCCAATCGGGGAATTAAATTGGGGCTGGGGAAAAGCCTGATGCCTGGCCTGAGGATTGGCTGCACCTGCTGGCCTGAGGGCCTCAGGGCTATAAAGGCTGGAAGGGGGCCAGAAGGCAGGGGGAATGGCCAGGGCAAGGTCAGCCTCCTGGCTGAGGGCTGACTCTGTGGAAGGAGCCAACTAGGCTGGTGAGCTTTGTATATAGCTTCACACTGATGGTGGGACAATGCTTTGTAAATAAAGACACAGGTGCTGCATAATTAAGGCACCTCTGAGCTTTATTGGGGCAGCCAGCGGGCCCTAGGAAGAGGGGCAGCCCAGCGGAGCCTGTTACAGGGCTATTGAAAGCTTTCATACAAGCAGAAAGTAGAAGGACTGGAACTGTTAATCTTAGAAAAGAGGCAACATGATAGAGGTCTATAAAATCACGAATAGGATAGAGAAAGTAAATAAGGAGGTGTTATTTACTCCTTCCCATAGCACAAGTACCAGGGGTCTCCTATTAAAATTAACAGGTAGCAGGTTTAAAATAAACATAAGAAAGTACTTCTTCACACAAACCACAGTCAATTTGTTGAACTCTTTGGATGTTGAGAAGATCAGAAGGATAGCTGGATTCAACAAAGAACTAGGTCTGGAAGATAGACCTATCAGTGGCTATTAGCCAGATGGTCAGGAACACAACCTCATGGTCTGGGTATCCCTAAGTCTCTGCCTGCCTGAAGCTGAACCAGTATTGCCATTGTCGCTGAAGTCTCTGTAAAAGTTACATATCTTCACCGTCTCAGCTTCCAGTGACATAGCCCCTCCTCTTTGATATATCTACAGCGGGATGGGCAAACTTTTTGGCCTTAAGGCCACATTGGATACAGAAATTGTATGGAGGGCTGGATAGGGAAGTCTGTGGGCGGCTATGTCTCCCCAAACAGCATGGCATGGCATGGCCCCTGCACCCCTATCCAACCCCCGCTGCTCCCCACCCCGGATTCCTGCATCCTATCCAAACACCCCTGCTCTCTGCCCCCTGACCATCCCCCGGGACGCCTATCCTCTATCCAATCTCCCCTGATCTCCACCCTCTCCCAGCTCTGCCCGCCCTACGTTACCTGTGGGGTGAGGGGAAGGGGGAGCTCAATCCTTTCTCTGTGAGTTTCCCCTGCTTGTTTAGCTGCTCTCCCTGGCAGTCAGGCAGGGCTCGTGCCATGTGTGGACAGGGGTCAAGCATAGTAGGGTGGAGAGAGGCCCTGGCTTGCTCTGCCCCTGTCCCCAGCAGCAGGGCCCAGGCCTATTGACCACTCCCATGCAACCTCCCCGCTCCTTGCCCCTGATTCCCCTGGAACTCCCCCTGCTTCCTGCCCCTTAACTGCGCTGCCCTGAAGCCCCAGGTCTGGTGGTGCTATAGCTGTGCCACTTGGCTGGGGCTGCAGCCATGCTGCCCAGGTGCTGGGGGAACTGTGACTGCGAGGAAGGCCGGGAGGGAGGGAGGGGAGCAGAAGGGGAAGGGCCAGGGACTAGCCTCTGCCCCGGTCACTGTGCTGCCGGGGAGTTGGGCTGGCTCCCCCGCAAGCCTGTCCTGACCCCGCTCCCTGGCAGTAGCTCGGGGGCCAGAGAGAAGGGTCGTGTTGGCCAGATGTGGCCTGCAGGCCATAGTTTGCCCCCACCTCTGATCTACAGTCTGTCTACAGTTTGAAAGCATTATTTATATCCTGATGGGGGGAAGTTTTCATCAGTGGCTGCATATTGTTAGTCAACAATAACATCATTGCAGTGCATGCAAGCTGGCTAATTGGATTATTCCCTATCTTTTAAAAAATCTTGTAGTTTTTATTTTGTAACCCTTTTTGATTGCTTTGCTTGCCCTAATTTTCTGACGGGAGAACAAATCATTTTAGGATATTAATGTGTCTGGGCAGTCCCTTGGCTGCAAACTTTTAAAGGCATGCTTTTAGAACTCTCTTTTGTCTGTACTGTTAGTGTCAGTAGGTGTGGTGCCATTTTCACTGACTTTTATATAAGAACACAAAGGAACTGAGATTTAGTGACGGGAAAATGAAGTCTGAATAAAACGCATTAGTTAGCCGTGCCGGAAAAGAGCTTCCTCTCATCCATTGGCTCTGACACAGATCTTTTCATTCATCTAGTTAGTTGCCGTTAGGCACTCCTCCCAGTGGTTGTTAGGCAACCATAACAATGTTGCTGCACATGCAGGCTGGCTGATTGGATTGTCCTCTATTTTTTTTTAACCAGTCTTTTTGCATTTGACTTTTTGTAACAAGATGAGTTTAGGCTGCATGTGCAAGTTTTTTTCCTTTCAAGCGATAAGAGAACCCTAAGATTTTAGGAATCCCATGACGTGTCAAGAGGATAAAATTATGAAATCCGTCTAGTTGCAGACACCCTTGTAGATATGCAGAATTGAGATTTTTAAGGAAGTGCTTATTCCATTACCAAAAGTGTTGCTAAATTTAAGTTTACTGTAATGGATGTTTCCTTTCAGCTCAAATTAACATAAAAATCTATGAATTTTCCAGTTGAGATATGAAGTCTGCACAGATAAACAAAACTGAGCCATGGAGCACGGGCTTTTCAGTTCAAAGGACTTATGCAGAGGGAATCATCCACTTGATAACTGATGCTGCTAACTGTATGGGTGATCCTGTAGCATGAAGCATGTTAGAATACAGTAGTCCTTCAGTGTAAGATCAAATGCCACAGAAGACCTTGTTACAAGTAAAATCTACCATACTATTCTGATGGGATGGAGGTGAATCTGTTGCGCTCTGATGCATTCATAGAAAATGTATTTAGTGTTTCACTCTGGGTTCTCTCTTCTGCCAATACCCAATGGTGCTTTGACATCAAGGGAACCACAAACTTTCCATGGTCCACTTATGTGTCTTTAACTGAGCTTGCAAATCTGTGTATGACACCCAGAAAGTACTGACTGAAGTGCACACCAGCAGCATTAAAATAATCAAACTTGTATTATATTTCAGTTACTACAAGGCAACTGTAGTAACTTGGTGCATTTAATATTCAATTTCCTTAAAGTGTGTTTTCCTCTGTTTCTTATTATAGGTTCACAAAGTTGAAGAGCCTTAACCTTTCCAATAATCATTTAGGAGACTTCCCATTGGCAGTTTGCAGTATTCCAACCCTGACTGAACTCAATGTGTCCTGTAATGCCCTCAGAAGTGTTCCAGCAGCTGTAGGCGATATGCACAAGTATGTATTTTTTAACTTAGTGTACGTGCTCAGTGGGATCCCATTGATACACACAATAGAAGATTGTGACCCCCTATGCACATCTTACTATATGTATGTATACACACACACTCACTTACTGGACTGTTTGTCACAGGGGGTTTGCTTTTATGCTTGTGTTGAGCAATCAGAAGCAGCCGGTGAGGGAAGAGTTTTCTGAGTTTGTAGCTTTTCTAAGCTCAGTATAATTTTTTAAATAGCCTTATTAATACTGGGAAGACAAATTTAAAATCCATTTCTTGTAGAAACAAAGCTAATTGTGTAAGATATGAAGAAGGCTGCAGTTCGTGCAAGAGAAGTGGGAGTTCTGGAAACCTTTGAAGATGTGAGATAGCTGTGGTTCACAGTACAGAATTAGCAGGGCTTGTAAGATTTTTGTTGTATTTTTTGCAGACCTGTTATGCTTATCTTTAAACATTTTTCTTAGTAGTCTACTTTCTGCAACCTTAGTTGCCACAATTTGTGCTGAACACATGTTCAGTACCAAGAAATGTAGTTTAAAGGGTCATTGCATTTTTTCTCTAGTTTGCAGACGTTCTTGCTGGATGGTAACTTTCTCCAGTCCCTTCCTGTTGAATTGGAGAGTATACATCAGCTCAACTATCTGAGTCTTTCCTTCAACGAATTCACTGACATTCCAGAGGTATTAGAGAAGCTGACTGCCATGGATAAACTTTGTATGTCTGGAAACTGTATGGAGACCCTCAACCTACAGATGTTAAGAAGAATGCCTCATATTAAACACGTGGATCTCAGGTAAACACTTGAGGGGAAAATAAGCAAACCTGAATTATTGGTGTAGAAGTTACTTTCTTACATGGTGATAGTTGGCCCTGGGTGTGATGCTGTTTATATTGGTTCATCTCACTACGTTTCAGATCATACCATACAAACTCTCTCTACTTGTGATGACTATAATTCTTTTTGGAAAAGGTGGAGGTTAGGGAAATGAAGGATTTAATGTTAAAATAAAATATAAAATAAAATAAAATAAAAAAAGCCACCTTGCAATATCACTGACAGGCTCAACCAGGTCAGAAATTCATTGTGCAAGTAGTGTATAAACATACAATAAATGATAGTCCTCTGTCTGAAAGAGCTTACAACTTAAGACAAGAAATAACAGATGGACTAGACACACAAGTGGGCAGTAAAGGGGAGAGACCAAGGAACAAAAATGTGGTTCCGTACAGATTAGATATCTGGACAATACCTAGCCAAATTCACCATGTGTAATGTTGATGATCTCAGCAGCGTGTTAAGTCCTCTATATAAACAACTGTGATGAGGTTCCCCTTTCTGCTAGGTTATTTCAAATTTTTACTATCTCTGGGGAAGCATGAATTCACCCAGGAATCGCTGCAATGCACAGCTCTCTTCCAATGCCTTTATTAACATGAACAGAATCCCCAAGTCATTAAATAGAGCAGTCATTAGGAGTATGACATAAATCCAAAATGCCTAAAAGGAAGTCTCCCTTCATCAGTCTCAGTCTCGGGCTCCTGGGAGCCTCAGCCTCGGTCATGAATTAAGTCATCTCCTTCCCTTTGGATAGTAGCCAATTCTTACCACATGCTCAGATTGCACCTTAGTCCAATCACTGAGCCCCAAGTTCAGACTTTTGGCCTGCTGTTTTCTTTTAGTGGTAGCATGTTCCCTCTCCACCACTTGAAAGAGAGCTAGCACCAAAGTAAGGATGGAATTTCCTGCAAGTTTTCTGGTCAGCCAGGGCTTTGTGTGGGCGGAGAAGCCATTTTCTCCAGTCTCTGTCCAATCCTAACCATTCGAGCTGTGTGGGAGGAAAAGCATTCTGCTGAGGCTTTGCAGAACCACTGCAAAGCTGATGAGCAAAGGGGCATGAGGTTCCAAATAAACTGGGATTTCAGAGTGTTTGGTAACTAGGTTAATATAACTGAAATGTACTGTACATAACATTGTCACATAGCCCTTTTTCTTTGCATTGGCCCTTCATTACAATGATGACTCTGTGAAGGAAATACCCTGGTATTGCAAAGGGATCCTGATTTAAAAAAAAAATCACTTTCTAACATTGTATGTGGGCTTCTCTTTATGAAATTGATTTTTCACATTTGTTATTAGAACTTGAGTTTTAATCCGAACATTTTATAAAGTGCAGCTCATTTAGGAGAAGTCAGACTGGTCATTGTGAAAAGAGTGCAAGTCCTAGAAACACACTCTACTCAGCACTAAGGAGGAGGTCTTAGCTGGAGGGCTGTGTCCAGTTCTAGGCACCAGGCTTCAGGAGAGACAAAACTGGAGAAAAAACAAGAGAGCAACAAAAATGATTAAAGGTCTAGAAAACATGACATACAAGGAAAGACTGAAAATACTGGGTGTGTTTTAGTTTAGAGAAGAGGGGTGACACAAGTCTTCAAGTATGTAACAGGCTGTTATACAGAGGGTGATAAATTTTGTTATCCTTGTGCACTGAGGACAGGACAAGAAGTAATGGACTTTATTAACTGAAATCTCCCTTGCTGCAGTTTGACATTAGGAAAAACTTCCTAACTGCAAGGGTAATTAAGCACTGGAGCAAATTATCTTGGGAGGTTGTGGAATTTTTGTCATTGGAGGTTTTAAAGAACAGGTTAGACTAATACTGTCAGGGAAGACTAGAGATACTTAGTCCTTTCTCAATGCAGGGGACTTGACTAGATTGAGGTCCCTTCCTGTCCTGCATTTTTATGATTCTGTGGAATATAGGGTATCATTTTCAGAGATGCTAAATACCTCTGATAATAGGGCTATTTTATTTTTTTTTTTTTTTTGAGGAGGAAAAATTTGAAGCACGGTTTGTACTCAAATGATCCTTCTAGTTTTTTCATTCTGTTTAAATAGCAATGACTGTATATACTATAGTAACAGCGAATAATATTGGATACACAAGCTGCCACTCAGGAACCAACTCATTATAATTACAGACTTTTTTTAACTCGTTGGTCATTTGGTGATGGGAAGAGGGAGGAGAAAGCTCTTGATCTTTAGGAGAAATATAAGTGTTCACTGTGTATCCAGTGATCCAGTCCTATCCATGTAATGTCATTGAGCTTTCGCTGTGTATTAGCCAACCAGGTTTATACTGCTTGACGTAAGAAAGGAAAATCATCAAATCCATGATGACAGTAAGAAGCTCAACTTTTGAACATTGTTATTACTTGGTGGCCTCATAGTACAATAGGCCTGAACCAAAATAATGTGTCAGAATATCCTGAACTTTGGAAAAGTCTGCTGCTCAGAGCCCATCTATGTTGGCTGCTTCCTTATACCCCAAAAGATGAATATCACTTTTTATATAATGAATATAGTACTCCATCAGCTTGAGTGTTTTGTGTTAAATTTGTTCATGAATCATCTCTGCTACAGGATATGTATAATGCTGCAGCTAGCTGTACTAGGGCAAAGCATTTCCTGTCTAGTTAAAAACCCCAATAAAAAAAAGCTGTATTGATCCTTTTTTTAAAGTTAGGTTTTGCTACGAGGACAAAATGTTTTGAAGTGCAATGAAATCTACTTGTTGCTCCTTTTTGTAGATCATCTTTATGTTCATAACAATTCCTCGGAAGGGTCATTGAAGCCAGCCAGTTCTCAATCTAGTAACTGCTAAATTGAAAACTGTAAGAAACAGTAAGAGCCATTCTTGTCTACACAGTGGGTTAGTACGTGGCAGGCTGGTGCACTGTAGATTCATACCGAGACTTGCTGCACACTAATTCACTGGATTAGATAAGCCCTTACTTCCAGATCCTCTCCCCTTGTTACTTTTTGAGTTCAGGACACTTTCTTCTGACTTCGTATTTGGTTGCCTTGGAAGATGGCAAAGTGAGATGGGAGTGACGGTGTGTGGAATTTAGAATTCTGGATCTTGCCTTTCAGTCAGACTCCCAGTATTTTCAGCTTCTCACTTTGGCACCGGAAGTATGTACTGGTATCTGCTCGGCCTGTTCAGCAAATGACTACTATGGTTCTTTGAAGGTTAGCAGAGTTGTAAAGATTTTACTGTTCTGTGCTACTTTAGAGTAAATCACCTCAAGATCACCTTTATTATTTTAGATCACCATAATAATAGCACTAGCTCTTATGCTCGGTAGATCTCAAAGCATTCTTTGAAAGAGGTCAGTGTTGTTATCCCAGTATAACAGTAGATATGATTAAAAAAAAAAAAAAAAAAGCTGAACTATCCAGTTTAAAAGTAGAAGAGCGAGAATAAAATAATTAAAATTGAAGTAGGTCAGGATTCAGAGGCTTATCATTTTGACCCAGCTATCGGGGAATAGCTTATTTGGAGAGCAAAGTTTATCTTTTCCTCTACCCTGCCAGAAGGGAGTGCGTAGTAATTGTGTACTAGCAACTTTTATTTTTCCCTCCCTTTGCAAGATTGAATGTAATTAGGAGGCTGGTGGCGGATGAAGTAGACTTTCTACATCATGTGACCCAGTTAGACCTACGAGACAATAAACTCTGTGAACTAGATGCAACAGTTTTCAACAACATCGAAGTGCTGCACTGTGAACGAAACCAGCTGGTGACCCTCAAAATCAGTGGATATTTTCTCAAAGCTCTTTATGCCTTTTCAAATGGTAAGGCTGTTTTCAAGGCTATCATGTTGAGGTCTGTCTTTTCGTTACCTGGTTTTCTTATGAATGCTTATTAAGTGGAATACACATAATTGGGCTTAATCAAGGTGTCTTATGTGACCTTTGGATAAATGAGAACCATATGACCTATATCATATCAATGGTGATTTTAAGTTTCAAAAATTATGTTCAGATGACACTAAGTAGCTGACTTGAAGGACATAGATCATAGAAATTTAGAATGAAGGTTGAAATTCCGTTCTTAACACTCCATAGTATACGATGTCAGGGGTCTTAAAAGTGTAAATTACCCTATATGCTATATGTGTTGCATTGCCAAGGAAACTTAAGTAAGTTGTTTCTCCTTTTAGGAGGTAAGCAATATTTGAACAATTGGCCTTTTGGGAGACTTAGTAAAGTGGTATGTATTTTTATGAGCAGATCTCCCTGTCTGTGATATAGTTAAAATGTTACAAATCCTATGGCCAGTCAACATTTTATTACTTCCGTAATAAAGGGTGTGCAATATCTTTCACCTAAATAGCACCTCTGAACAAATTAAACAGAGAATAAAATTAATTTGAATGGTCTTTAGAATTAAATCATTTATATTAAAATCTACATAATTTCCACTTGTCACTCTGATTAGATTTGATTGTTCTAAGTAGTTGGTACAGACGCTTCCTGACTTACGCAAGCGTTCCGTTACGGAACCATCATGCCAAAAAAAAAATCCGCCTCTTTTTAGCTTAGTGAGCTTTTTCCATAAGCGCGGATTTGTGTAACTCGGATTTTCATAAGTCGGGGAGCGTCTGTACTGGAAAATTCACGCTTCCTGTAGAAAGAAGGCTATATTTTATTGAGGTCATAGTTTTGGGATGTGGAATGAGTCCAAGGAAGGGCTAGGTGATGGGTCTTCACAGCTACTAAAAGTTAAGATGAATGCAGCTACATGCTGTGACAGATATTGAGAACCCTAGTGGATGTGATCAACTGCTTAGTTCAGTCAAAGGTGATAGGAAAGGACTGTTCTGAAACGAAAGGAAGGGACTCTTCACAAGTGGTCCTGGATGAGCCAGCCACCGTAATTTATTACTGTCCAATCTCTCGCCGCCTCCTTCTCTGTGCTTCTTTCCTACCTTGTTTGTAAGTTGTAACTCTAAAGATAATGTATTGAGTATGTACATCTTCATTTCAGAACACTGTGTAGGTTTAATTGTAATATGAATTACTCAGAATGAGTGTCAGCCTTCATTCTGAGTTTGAGTGTCTTAATTTTTATTGCATAGGTCTTGTTTTTAAAAAACTTATTAAACAAACAAAACCATGCTTACATTTGTTGCTAGTGGCACATAATTATGAAATTGGTTGCTTAAAAAGGGAAAATCCCACAGGAATGCAGATGACTCTGACATTGTCACTGCCAAATTGAAGAATGTGCTTCATATCTGAGAGATCTGGTTGAGCACGACACATCTAAGAGAGAACTCATTTTGTCTGGGAGGGGACCATCTGCTCTTAAATACCCAGTAACAGTGACTCTGTTAATTAGTGAAAAAGTAGCACAGATTTATGCCTGTCGATGCTGTCTTATTAAATAGAGAGAGAATAAAGGAAATAAAGCCAAAGGTTGGAGCTATACATAGAAAGAAGTTGGGAAAATAAAAATAAAATTCAGTTAGTCACTTGTTTCCTTTTTTAAAATGAACAAAATACTGTCTTAAATGGTTCATTTTGATTATCATGTAAGTCTTCTGCATAGCAAATACAATTCATTTGCAATACACTCTGACAGTTAATAAAGCCACTTAATACACTAAATGACCGTTTTGCCTTTCATGAAATTAGTTGTCTTTTTTTTCTTCTCCCAGAACTTGTTCATCTTGATGTGTATCCAGTTCCAAATCATCTGACATCTATGGATATTTCTAGGTAAGAAGGATGATGGGCTTTCTCTTGCTATTTGTAACATCTACATCAATCTGTTAAGTGGGTGGGATGTGAGGCTCGCCTGTGTTTTACTGAGTGTAAATATGAACTATGGAAGGGTTGTGATGTTGCCCAAGAGATATCAGGAATTTTGAATCTTATTCCCAGTTCTTCAGCTGTACCCTATCTCTGGTCCTATATAGTGGGCGCTCTGCCTGTTTCTCTTTAATTTTGTGATAAACATACTAGTGGAGTCATTTACAATTACTTTCGTATAAACTTCATTGGTTAAAAGATTCCCTGTCCAATGAACATAGGCTGGATTTGTTACAGGGAGGTTTCTTGAGTGCTTCCTCCATATCAGTTTAGTTCTCTGTTAAGCTCAATATTTAAAGCATGTAGTTTCCTAAACAGGGATGACTTATGTTTGTGCTGCTTTTTCGAGTGCTGGTCCTTATGTGTATTCCACACATGGGTACACATGCGCCTGAGTCCAGATATTTTAGCAAGTAGTGTCTGTTAAAATCTACGAGTCCTTGTGTACAGGTACGTAAAGGGCCAGTTCCATCCACCAGTGCAGCTCTCAACTCAGTGGTACCGACGCATCCTCCCAAAGAACACAGCATGACCAGAGATGTACTGTTACAGTCAGTGCTGACCAACTCTGGCCTAGCCCTCCTGGGGGACATAGCTACGCTGGAAGCTGATACTGCTTTGGTGTCTCAGGAACAATCATTCTTACAACCATCAGGTGGGTTTGCCCCAGTACTGATGGCTTCACCATTGCAAGAACAATTTTCAGATTCAGACAAATATGATGAGCCAATCCCTCCTTCATCCCCACAGAGAGAGCTAAGCCTTGACAGCCGAGCCAGGATTTATGGTTATTGTTATGAACATGACCTTAGAAACCAATAGTTCCTTGTGAAATGGAGCCACCCTCAAATAATTGGCCCCTCTATTTTGCCCTATTGGGGACCATGGGATCCCTATACCAGACATCCAAAACATACCCAGAAGTCTTTCCGGTCCCCTCTGCCTTGCTCCAACAACTGGCTCCATCAGTGTATGAGAAGGAAGATGTTGAATCGGGATGGCAAGTACCGACATTTCCGATGGGAGTCTCCTGTTCCCTGGATGAGATGGTGTCTCCTTCTTGTCCCTCCCCACCAGATTACCATAAGCTATACCAGGACTTACTGTGTAGAACAGCTGGTGATCTGCAGCTGTCTCTGGGAAGTTCAAGACTCACACCACTGACCATTGTACATTCTGCAGCCTTCGGGGGTCAAGTAAGGTGGTTCACCCTGTTAACAAGGCCATATAAGAACAAGTGGAGAGATTGGTCTGGCACACCCCAGCGTCTTGCCCCTCACATCTAAGAGGGCTGAGAATTGCTCTTTGTTCCAGCAAGGAGAGCTAAATTCTTGTTTTCCACCCTGCTCTCAACCCCCTGATGGTACAGGCTGCTATGAAACCTAATAGGTCTCAGTACTTAAAGACCACCCCATCAGATAAGGGCTCCATGAGACTGTACCTCCTGGGGAAAATATCTTCTCCGTGGGCTTGCAATTCTACCGATTCCAATTACCAGGCTCTCCTAGCCAAGTATGACTTTAATAACTACTCTAGGCTGCCAGCCTATTCAGGACAAACTTTCCTCTGAGGACAAAGCGCAGTTCCTGCCTTTTCTTCTAGAGGGTGGCAAACTGGTAGTGAAAATAGCTCTTTGAGATGCAATTGATGCAGCATCCAAAAGCTTGGCCACTGGTATTGATACAAGCAGGAATTTGTGGCTGCAATCTTTGAGCTTCCACAAAGAGATGCAGAATATATCAAAGATCTTCCCTTTGCGTCCAGCCTCTTTAACACAGACTGACTTGCTCTACTCATTAAAGGACTTAAGGCCTATTCTTTGGTTCCTGGTGATCAACACACCAGCCCCAAGGAGAAAGCACTAAAGGCAAACCTATAAACCAAGGCCACCACCTTCTCCTCCTGTGTTTTACTGCCAGCATCCTGCCGAGCTTCCCGCAAGCAACAGAAGACTGAGGCCCTGCTTTCTGGCCTCCTCTACCACCACGCCTGTCACCCATTCCTAGCCCACTGCTATGAGCCTCTTTTGACATTGTAGTTGGGCCAATGGACACTGTTTGTTAAAGTCTACAGACTTGGGTGTGTGGCATGCATGTATACCCACGTGTGGAATACAGATAGGGGCCATGCATATCAAAGAACCTCCGGTTACAGTAAGTAACCTTCACTTAAGTGCCATTAACTTCATAAACACTACTTAAGGCACTTGTAAGCTATTAAACTTTTTAAATGGGAGCACAGCAGTAGATGAGCTAGCCTGGGGCTATGGCCATCAATTTTTCGATGTGCAAGGACATAAATCAGCGTAATTGGGAATCTAACCTTAGTGTACTTACGTGGGTAAGTATGATTTATTGAAAAGTGCTGTTTGTAATGCTTTGTTCTCCACTTCTTACAAATCATATTAAGGAATATTTGATTTTGTGATTACTTTGAAACTTTTTTATGACTTCATTTTTGTTTTATAATAAATTGGCATACAGTTAAGCATTGGGGTTTCTTCAGTTTTTTTTCCCCCTGTAGGAGTGTTTGTTTGATTTGGAAGTCATGATTATATTTTTAAGATAATTGATATTTCAATAAAAGTATGGGCTTGATCACTTTCATCCCTCTGTTAATAAATCCAGAGGAGACATACTAATAAGGACAGTTGATTTCTATGAAGTCAGAAGTATTGTTCCCTAAACTTAAAAATTCTGCATGCAGCTATCTGAAGTTAGATGCCTAATTGTGTATATGAGCATTCAGTTAAGTGCTCGACTGGGTGTATATCTGTTTCTCCTTGTACTAGATGTTCTACTGTTGAAAAGAGGAAAGGATTTGCAGTATTTGTGTGCCCAGCTTCACCTTTGTGCATGTTTTCAGTGTGGAGTTTGAAAACTTACCCCCTTCCCAAAAATGCTTACTTTATAAAATAATTGGCTGCTTTCTCTTGTTGTTCAACCAAAATCTCACTGTCCTCAGTGTTTTCTCAATGATGAGAGTATCTGCAATTCCCACTGGGACCTGTGTGTGCAACAGGCTTTGTGTGTGTTTGCACTTGTGTACAGATAAGTTTTTGATTGTGTTAGTAATAGTCTTTAAGGACTACACCTTCATTTGATTCCTGTGTTCATCCCCATAGAAACCACCTGGAAAGCCTTCCTGAGTGGGTGTGTGACAGCAGAAAACTAGAAGTGTTGGATGTTGGCCACAATCAACTATGTGAACTGCCTGCCCGGTGAGTCCTTTGGACCAGGTTACATCTCTTGGGACAGTATAATCAAATTCAAAAATAATTGCTGATTCAGTGTTTACTGTGTTCCATTGACGGGCAAACTTGTTTTGTCTTCTGATCGATTTTATTTTTACCTCATGGGATGTCATGATGCCATAAGCTTCAGCACAGCCTTTCTTCTTTACTTTCATGCGGAGAACGATGTCTTTGAATTCCAGACAGAAGTTCTAAAGCTGTCTATGCAGCTGTTCAGAGAGGAAAGCTTATTAAATATTTACACCATAACTTTGCAGGATGCTTTATAGATTCAGAAATTACAACTTAATTCTGTTCCCCTAGAAGCCCCAAACAAGGCTCCATGGTGCAAAGTGCTATAGAAACAGAGAAATCCCCGCCCCTAAGGACATTACCCAACTAAGATATGACAAGACTCAACAAATAGTTGAAACAAAGGACTGGGCCTGCTCTAGGTTTTTACAGTGAGTTGTTGGACAGTGAGCATTATTCTCAGGTAAAAAGATGAGCTCTCTCCCCCAAGACTTAACTTAACAAACAAATATAAATGATAGGGAAGAGAAGAGAGATCTTAATATTTTTTTATAAGTAGCACTTTGATTTCCAAACTGATCTCCATTCATATGCCAGCTAATTCCCGTTGTCTCAAAGTGAAAAGTGGGTTTTGAGGAGGAATTAGAGTGAAAATGTGTGGCTCACAGGAAGAGGGTTGTCATTCCTGGTAGAGGGAGCAGCATGGAAAAGACATGGTGTGCATGGGAGAAGAGACACAGGCAGCAGCCATGTGGTGAGAAGAGTGGATGAAGTGATGGGTGCGGGGTGAGAGGCAGATCCGTGAAAGTGAGGATAAGTTCAAACTTCATATGGAAAAAGAACCATTGTAGTAACCCAAGGAGATGAGACATGGGAAAGGAAGATTTTTTGGTGCTGTGTTGATTACATGGTAAAGAGTGTTAGGGAAGCCAGAGAGGAGGTTGTTTTAGTCCAGGTGAGAACTGTGGTGTGAACCAAGGACTTGGCATTAGAAATAGAAAGTAAAGGCAGAATTTAGAAATATAGGCTGAAAGGAATGAGTGAAGATGACTTAAGCAACCTAGCAGGCTAACATATATATTGTTAATTCTCTGGGAATGCCTTGTTCACATCAACTGAAACTGCACCACTCATAAGAAAAACAAATCCAGTTGCTTTTCACTTGTATTTTTCAACAGAAAAAAATATCAAGGCATACACAGGGCATCTTTGGAGATGAATGAATGACTGAAATTAATGGCTCCAAGGTAGGGTGACCAGAGGGCAAGTGTGAAAAATCAGGACAAGGGATGGGGGGCAATAGGTGCCTATATAAGAAAAAGCCCTTAAAATCGGGACATCTGGTCACCCTACTCCAAGGTACAATCAACATTCATCTTCTCTCATCTTCCCATTAAATGTCAGGAACTGTCTTTAAACCTCCATAGCTCTTCCTGATAGCATATGCCTAGGTGACTTAGTGCTATTATACTTATTGATGGGCCTACCCCAAAACATTGTCTCTGAACATCTCTGAACTTCAGGCACATTGGGCCTGGATTCAAGCTTTGATGTCCATTCCCAAATGTTTATCAACAGTATCAACAAAATCCTCTGGCTTTTAGGTATAATATGTAACTGGAGAATTCTCTTCTGCCCCTTACGCCTTCCCGCATTCAAAGGAAACCTGGTTCATTTGTTTCCATATTGTACAGCATTTCCAGGACATGCTAAGGGGGATGAAGAGCTCACTGTTTGGAGAAAGTTTAATATCATTAAAAACGAAAGTCATACTTCGATGAATAAAGAGCTAGACTAGTGATTTGCTGGAAGCCTGGGGGTTGCACCTAATTTGAATAAGCTGCAGCAGATTGTAGTTGCACTTACCTTTTAATAACTGAGATATAGTCCTTCAAACTGTGAAGAGTAGAGTCAAGATGGAGCAGAATATACGAAGAACTGTAGTCTCAATGTTCCCCCACCTCCTTAACATGCTGGCCCGCGCACCTCCTCGGGTAATCAGGTAGCTCAAGGGGCAAGCCAAAAAATTCTGCTTCGGTTCTCCCCAATTTTTTTTTAATTTAGCTTCCACAGAAAACTTTAAATTTTTGACATCCCATCCTGATTTGGGATAGAAACTATTTCCAATTTTTTTTTACATTCTCTACATTTTGTTTTGTTGGCCAGCTTTAGTTACTAGATAACCCCTTTTATGTTGATAATGTTGACCATGCCTGTGAGAAGCAAAAAATAGAAGGAAAATTCCAATATTTTTTTTTTTGAGGCATTTTTGAACAAAATTGAGAGTTAAAGCAAAACAAAACTACTAAAATAAATGGGTTTAACAGTATATTTTAGAGATTCTTAACCTTATTGCTGAGTCATCTTGGCTAGAGAAAGGGGTGACATTGATTTGTATCCATAATTACATAATGCAAGCTATCATCCTCCTGAACTGTTGATACTGGCGCTCACTTGTAGTGTCTGACTGCATCTGTCAAGGGAAAAGCCAGCACACTTAATTGATTACTTTGACACACTTGCCCAATGACTTACAATGGCACTACATAATAATAGCTGATGCATTGGTGGTGGGAGGGAAGGCAGGATTCTTTGTGAGTGGATGGGTCTTGTGTAAAGGGGGGAGGAAGGTTTCCACTAATGCTGAGTAATATGTGAATCTTTGCTTGAAAGCCAGGTCAAAAAGGGGCAGAATCATCCTTTGATTAAACTGTGTAGTCACCGGAGCACAAGACAGATGGCAGATGAAGAATAATTTTTTATTCTTTTGATTAATATTTTTCTGTTTAAAATTGAAACTTGATCAGTTTGTGTTATCGGGCTTTTTAGGCCCAATATCTAAATTCCTTTAGCAACTTTTGTAGGAACAATTAGTGGTTTTGACTTGCAGTTTACCAAAACAAACCTTTTATCCTCGCTCCCAGCCCAAAAAGAGGCAGTGAGGGGAACTTCAGGTCATCCTCAGCTTCTAAAAGCTCAAGATAGAAAGGCAAGCAGATTAGATAAATTTCATTCCCTGTAGAACTGGAAAGGAGGCTTTATGTTGGTTTGGTATTAACAAAAAGAAAAATTGAAGTGGCAGGGAAAGTACAGTGTATTATGAGTCAGCACATGAGTATGGTGCTGCTACTATTACTTTTCCAGGGTGGTTGGTGTTCCCTCACTTTTTTTAATCCTTCATTATTTGGAGAAATTCCACAGGTGCAGCTTTCTGAAGTCCACTTCACCAGTGAAGTTCTTTCTAGGAGCAGCCTGTAGAGCAGAGGTGGGCAAACTATGGTCCCTGAGCTCCCAGCTGTTTCCCCGCCTCCCACCCCCTACCCAGGGGACAAAAAGCAGGGGAGGTTGGATGGGTTGGAGGTTCTGAGGGGAGCAGTTACGGGGTGGGAAGTGGGTGGGGGTCAGGTAGGGGCAGGGCCAGGCTGTTTGGGGAGGCACAGCTTCCCCTACCCGGCCCTCTATACAATTTTGGAAACCCAATGTGGCCATCGGGTCAAAGTTTGCCCACCCTTGCTGTAGCGTGATCAGATAACCATTCCTTGTCCTTTCCGCTGCTCCTCCAAATCTCTCAACACTCATCCCTTTTTTCTGAGAGGTTGGTGGAGTGTGGGAAGACATTGTAAGATCTTGTGTATTATTAAAACCACTCTTCTGCTAATCAGTTGTTTGAGCCATTTTTTGAAACAAGCTTTGGGTCCCCTATAAAGTAATAGTTCTCAGTGTGTCGTCATCTAATTTAGATTTACTGTATATACTTTTAAGCCAAACTTTTTTAGTAAAAAAGGGAAGCATCAGAAAAGGGGTCGGCTTATGAACGGGTATAGAGAGAAAGAGAGGTGGGACACAGTCCCTCCCCTCAACAGAGAGGGCAAGGAAAGGCATCAAAGCCAGCAGAGCCAGAAGGGAAGAGGCGGGATCAGAATCTCTCTGCTTCTGGCCATGCTGCTCTCCCCCAGCCTCCGAAGCAGCTGCAGCTCTGGGGCTGGCTGGCTGCAGCCGTGCCTCTCTGCCCTGCTTGCCCAGAGCAGGCTGCCACTGCGCCACCCAGCCTGCCGGAGCAGCTCTAGCCAGGCCAAAGACATCCTCCCCTGGCCTGCTCCAGCTAAGGTGGGAAGGGATGGGATGGGATGGGGAGAGTGTGGGAATCAAGGGCGAGGGGTGGAGTCTTGTGGGGCGTCGTCACAGGGGTTATTCCCCTGATGCCCAACTTCTTCCTCCATAAAATTTCCCCAACAGTTGCTATTCTAACCCGTTAGGGTAAGCAGCTGGTGGGCTGAGACACTTTGTTTACTTAGGTTTACCTCTGTGCCTGTGGATGCTTGAGGTAAACAAACCATCTCGGCCTGCCAGGACTTATCCTGATGGCTCAGGAGCCAAAGTTTACCAGTCTCTGAATTATAGGGTCGGCTTATGAATGGGTCATAAAAAATTTCCACTTTTACTTACCCATCTTGCAGGGGGGAGGGGTGGTCTTATAAACGAACTGACTTATGATCAAGTATATACGGTACTTATTTTTTACATTTCATTTTTTTAAGGTTGTTTTGCAGTAGCAGTTTGCGTAAACTACTGGCAGGACATAACCAATTAGGAAGGCTACCAGAAAGGTTTGAACGAACGCAACTAGAAGTCCTGGATGTGCAACACAACCAGCTCCTTGAGCTCCCATCGAACCTTCTTTTGAAAGCTGACAGGTAAATTTTTTAAAAAAAAAATCCATGATGAATTTTTCATTTTATTCCTTAGTTGAAGGGGTAATCTGAGGGTCCCTTAAATTTAAAGCTGTGAGCCTTCTGTTCTGAAAACATGTGGCTTGTCTAACTCACTAAAACAAGTAATTCTTTTATTCTGGTTTTATGCTCTCACAGGCTTATTTTTTCTGTCACTAAGCTCCCACAGTACCCTTACATTTTGAAATCTAGCTACACAGTAACATGCGTGCCATTTTTTGCTACATGTTCCCAGGTATTTTAGCAGCAATTTCTAAATAAACATTTTTAACCCTGTGTGTCGAAACTTCTTTGTGAATCAAAAGCCAAAATTTATTATTTCATTTCAAACCAAATAAAACCTGTCACATAAGATTGTCAAAATAACTGACAGTGGTTTCTTCTTTTCCAGCTTCTCAAATTTTTATGCCTTTGAGTGTTTGTCACTAATTTATTTAGTGATATCACTTGATTTGATTTTTCCCCCCCCTTTTGTTTCTGTACTGCAGCTTCACATGCCTTGGAGTCTTTGTAATTTTGTTTATGAATCTAAAGACCCACTTTAAAATGTATTTTGATTTGTGTATGGTCTAGACTGAGGCATGAAAAGTATTTTTAAAACATATTTGTAGCATCTGAGTGAGGCAGATTTTAGAGGCCTTTAATGGGACTACCTTGCTTAGCTTTTTATATTTCTCGTACCTTCATGCATCAACAATGGTCATAGGCTTACTGGTGACATCAGTGCTGCATGTGACTTGCCATACAAGACTGTTTAGTTGGGTTTTTTTAAACTCTGACAACAGAATGCACAGCTACTGGCTCTCCTTGGGTCAGAAACCGAACTGTTAATCTCGCTGTCGCTATTTAGACAAGACTTATCACCAAAAGATTGGTCGTGAGTCAGTCAGAGAGATGTCCTTTATTTTATGCTATAGATCTTTTATGAAGGCAGTGTTCATTTTCAACAGCTCATTATGTGAGGGTTTTAATGCTACAGGTTTGGTTGGAGAGGCAGTTTGCGTATAAATTCCAAACTTCAGTAATTTGCTGTGGGAAAACTATCCTTTAGACTAAAACTTGTAATGCCAAAAGCTTAATTTTCATTAGGAAAGTTTTCTTCTGTTCAAGTTGCCCAAGTATCAAACGTCTTTCTTCATGGTTTTAAGGAATCTTTGAAATGTGCTTGTGCTGGGAGCTGAAATGGAGTTTTGATTTTAAAAGTTTGATTATTGTGGTATGCCTTCCATATTCAGCACTATGTTATGTGCCAGGTTTGCTCAGCCAGTTTGTTCCAATATAGTTGTTCGATATTATGGTTGGAATTTTTCAGCCACCAAACACTCAATTAACAAGTTAGGAAACATAACAATATGGCTACCACAGCATCTGTAACTTATGGCAGTAAATTTAACAGTCTGTATAGTAAAGCAAAATATTACCTCTATTTTATGTGCAAACGGACAGATTTATAGTGGCTGATGGAGGATGACAACTTTGAACTTCCTGTCTTTTGTACATATAAAATGTCAACCATAACATTGCAGGAACATAGAGCCTGATCCTGCAAGCATGTTCATAAGTGCTCACAAGGATAGATCCATTTTATCAAACAAACAAAAACAAATCTAAATCTCCCCACCCTCCTCAAGCAGGAATATACATTTCTATTCAAGATTTTTTTTAAAAGAAAGAAAATATACTCAGTCAAGCCTGGAGAGCAAAAAAACCAAAAAAAATTGTTGTTCCAGAAAGCTACTCACCTCTCTGAAAGAGGGGGCGGGGGAAAAGTATTTTCTGAATGAGATTTACCATTTGTTAGTCTAGAATACAGATTAATGCCATTTTGTGGTGAAATAGAAGAGCCATGGAGATTGTACCATAACACACACACCTTAAAATCAACTGCAAAAATATTAAGTACCATAAAACATTTGACGGAAATAAACAATCAGAAGAAAATTCAGAATTTAAAGTAAAATGTATATGACAGATTCCAAATGTTCTCTTCTCTGGTGTGCGAACATCAACTTTAGCTGATACAGAACCTGGAGTGTATTTTGTATTTTTCCTCTGCTATGTAGACATCCCAATGCAATGTAAAGGAGCTTTCCTTTGTATACAAATGATGTCAAGTATTGTTGCAGGAGATACACAGGCCTTGTCTACTCTAGAATTTTTCTTAACACTTTCGCAGCTCCACTGTTGGTTGGATCATTTATGTAGACCCATCCTGGGTGTATGTTGTTACCATGTCATCTAACCCTAATCAGAAAAGATATAGATGAGATAATGGTAGAAATGATACTTTGGCTGATTTACTAGTGCACACACCACTGCTGCAGCAGTGACAGTTGTTGAGAAAAAGGGCAGCGTAGATTAGGCCTCAAACTTGGAGTATGTGAAATTGGGTCTTGTCTGGAAAATGCCTTTTCACTTAATGTTTTTTAAAAAAACATGAACTGAAAAAATTGTATGGCTGAAATTCAGTCAAACTGCTTTGTAGGGCAGCATCGCCCTATGACCATGTAATTAAACCACAGGTGTGGATGCTAAGACAACTGGTTTCAAGTCTCAGCTTTGCCACAGTCTTTCTGCAACATGTGATGTTGGACAGATCATTATACCCTGGAGGGCCTTAATTTCCCCATCTATAAAATGAGACCTACATCCAGAAGTCTGTAGAGATAGATTTTGTTATATAGCACTTTGATATCCTCCAAGGGAAGATCATAGAAGATGTGCTTCAGCTCATAGACCTCTCCATCTTCTTTGAACTCCAGATATCCTTTGATTTAGTGGGTCTGAGGTGCCTGTTTAGTTATAACATAGCGTTCGTTTTTAGCATCCACAACACCTGGTTGAAAAACAGAAAAATCAGTGCATCAATACATGCTGAAAAATACCACTCCCAATTTAAGAGCAGTAAGATATTTACCAACTTCTGCCTGTGTTTTCCAGCAAACCTTTAATGGCATCCTCCTCAAATTCCTACAAAAATTAAACAAAACATATTTTTTATTCTCAATTGGCAAACAGAGCTTAGGAATGTGATGCACTAGTTTTCATTCAAATTCGTTTTCTATTTTTAAACTATTACAATATCAGATTTGTGGAGAAACTTCCATTTTGTCTATTTGACCATAAGCTCCTGAGAATTTGTCTATGAAACGAAGTTCCCCCCGACCAGGACAGAAATTGCTTCTGAATATACTGGTGGTAGTATAGATCTTGGTCACGTTGGTAGGAATTTTCTTGACTGAGTTGAGCACTACAGAGATCGGCAGATAATCAGTTCATGTCTCACTAGCAGATGCTTCTGTGAAAATGGAGAATTCCTATGAGTGCTAGGGTTGGTGGAGAAACTGTCAGAAAATGTCTAACCTTCCTCTGTGCATCTGGGTTCTCATAACCTCAGTTCCAAATGCTTTCTCATTTGTTGGTAGTGGCCAGATTTTTAGTCCTTTTATGTCTGATTTTTTTTCTACACATTTTTGGTCTGGTCATTGGTCAGCTTCAAGTTAAACTATAGATCCACACAATGCAAAACATTTTAGTATGAATATAATATGGGCAAATACAAAAGAAATTAAGCATATTAGTTTTCGAAAATATAAACTATCAGCCCAATATAGCACAAACTGGCACCTATAGATGTGATCAGAAGGTGACTAAGAAAGATGTAGTCTGGCGACCGGGTTTCAGAAAGACTGATTTTTCCAGGGGGAAATTAGGCAGTAGGAGTTGATGGTAGTATAGTTGGAGCCTAAAATGGTCACTGGATCTAGTATAAATTTGTAGTGTGGATTGTATGTAGCAATGTCTCATTGGATTTCCCGTTGGTTTGAAAGTAGGCTAACAGTGGACAGGTTCAAGGACAGTCGAACAATGTTTCACTCCCCCCATCCCCCTCTTGTTGTGGGAAAGCTATGGCAAAGATTCCTTGAGGGGGCAGTAAGGATTGCAATCGTTCTTAGCGGGTGAGGTTCAAGAGGTAAGGGATGGCTGCCCAAAATACTACTCGTCCTAAAAAGATCCATTGTTCCTGAGGAGTGCATCCAGCAAGGAAGGCCTTGACTGCTGAGAGAGAGAGAGAGGGTCCCCAAGGTAAATCAGTACCTTTCTAAACTAAGGCCATATTTTAAATACGACTGTCAGGGAGCCTGGTTACACTTCAGTTCCATATACCTACTTACAAACTTAGTTCCAAGTCTTTCACTTGGTCATGTATTAAGTCTACTCTGTTCTGTGCTACAGACCGGAACTGTGATTAACTGATTGGAGACAACTGAGTTGTAATCAGGTTCACTGATGTTTGATTCTAGACAGGCCATTAATCCATTAATCTTTATATAAGGGCCAGACAGCATTCAGAATGGTGGGTGTCATACAGTAACTCTTTCACATGTGGGCTCTTAGTACTCTAGTACTATGCAGAGTGTTTCAATGTTCCTGCTTTTGAGTTAGTAGCAACAATCAAGCCTGTGTGAATTCACACATACATGAAGCGCTCTGATCAAGTCCATGCCTGTTAGGATGAAGGACAAAGGCTCCTGGCCAGACTTGGGTGTAAAAGATGCTTTTGACAGCTGTTCTGTTGGAGCATGTAGCATCAGTGGTGAGTCTAGGATTGTACAGCTGTATACTGTGACAGATGTTGAGGGTGGGATCTCTGTTGAGGGTGATTGATTATATGTGAACTAGTTCTTCAGAATATGTTCCTCTTTCATGTCTGGGTTTAGCTTCATCCGGGTGCTGCTTCCACACCAGGGCTGGGTAACTGGAAAATATTTGATGTAAAAAAAGATACTGCTAGCACTTAATATATGCCACTTGCGTGCACCACTGAATCACACCGTAACACTCCCCATTAGTTCCTGGTGCTGCATATGCTCACATGCTCAGTAGTGCTTGTATCAGGAAGGGGAGGGAGGAGTAACAAGTTGAATGATACCCAAACCTACACACACATAATTTAACATAGCTTTATCTTCTTCCCCTTCTCTTCCTATTTCATTACCTGAAGGTGATAACTGAAACAAATACTCTGGATACAGGAAGGTGGTTTCATCAGAGGATTAGGGAATAAGTGAGGGACAGGAGAAGAGGAGGTAGGTAAGATGGCAAGAGCTAAGGAAGAAATTAGAGGATCTGGATAGTGTACTTTTGGCAGTGCATTGGTGGGATGATTCAGAGGGGGATTGGAATGTACTTTCCCCACTCCTTGCTCAATTAGAACGGTCAGGCCAGAATTGGTTGGTTCTGCAAGATTGGTATCAATTTAGTATTTATTTTCCCTGATTTTTCACTTTGTATGGAACTTGTTTTCATTTCACTTCTGTGCTCTAGGGCCTTGGGCCCTTTAAACCGCTGCCGGAGCCCCCAGCTGCTGCTGCTGCTACCCTGCTCGGGAGGGAGCGGAGGGCACTTACTAGTAGAGGGCGGGCCGGGGCTGGCTCTGACCTCCCAGCCCTGCCCCTTCTGCCTGAGGCCCCGCCCCTTCTGGGGGCCAGAGCTGGCGGCAGCCCAGCCCTGTACTGCTAAGTTCCCATTTCTACTTTCACCCTGATGTTCATATACTGAGAGCATTTTTTACAGATACTTAAAATGAAGTTTCCTTTTCCAGCTTGTATCTTCTGAGATCTTAATACTTGGTGTTCATATTGGCTGGATTCTTTTGATCTCCGTTTAATTTGTGCAGTTTTTTTTGCAGCTATACCACCTCTGGCTGAATATCTCACTGTTTGCAAGCTAAACAGGATTGCTTGAATTTAAATTTCCTGTCTTTTTTTTTTATTGGAGAGTCTCTTTTACTGTGCTATTTTAAACCATTCTGAACTATATCTGTACATTTCTAAAGTGCTACCATGTTATGTTCCATTGGTAGCGGCATTGTGAAGTTTATAAAATGTTTCAGAATATTTTGGGGAGAAAAGGGTACTATGCAAATTTGAGGGTTCTTTTACCCAAATTTATTTCTTGAATACAATACAGCTAGATACCAATACAAATATTTTGGAATCTCTTAATTATTTTTCCTAACAGAGGATTGTTGTAAGTAGATTTTCAAGATGAAATCACTCTTTTAGTTAAAGTAGTTTAACACTTACGTAATCTGTCCACAGGTTGAGAAATCTCCTTCAGCAGAATTAGTAAAGCCCTACCATGATTGTATGTGTTCTCTGGGATAATTCGATATTTTGCCTAGGTGTGTGGTTGAAAAAAAATAAGTGACCCTTTATCAAGGATATCAGCTTAATACCCTATAAAACTGAAGGTGACTTGTTCCAAGCAGAGCTGAATGTTTATTACCCCAGAGGAAACTTAATACTTTGTCTAAGCTACAGAATTCCTGTCTCTCTGCCAGTGCCTTAAGTTTTATTTTTTATCTCTGTAATTTTTTGTTAGTTCAGATTTCCTCACTATTGTATTCTAGTATGTATGAGGGTTGTGGAGTCAAGTTCTTATGTTGATGCTGTACTTTTTCACGTGCTTGTGTGTGTGGGTGGAGTCTGAAGGAAAAACAATTAAGTTTGGACGAGGCTTTCATAGTTGACATTCTTGTTCCAGCTGATAGTGATATGAGTGGGATGTCTGCAGGCACATGGAACGGTTTTTGAATATAGGCACTGGAAAGATGGCAATACTTGTATCTAAGTAAATTCCCAGCACTGCGGCCTCAGAGGGCTTTATGGAACATGAAACAAATCTAAGGCGGTAGCTGGCAGTGCCAAACCCACCTGGAGGTATGAGGATGAATTCTAATGATTCAAGCTACGTCTACACTGCCATTTACATCAGTAATAGCTTATGTCGCTCAGGGGTGTGAATAAGCCCACCCCACTGAGCGACATAAGTTACACTGGCCTAAGCGCCAGTATGGACAGCACGATTGTGACGGTGGGGAGAGCTTCTCCTGCAGACATAGCTACCACCTCTCGTTGGGGGTGGATTGATTAAGTTGACGGGAAAGCTCTTTCCTGTTGGCTTACGGTGGCTACACAAGAAAGCTTACAACGGCGCAGCTGCAAGCTCTCTAGTGTAGCTATAGCCTCAGGATAGCCTTGGCTAGGCCCAGTCAGTTAAATCAGCATGATGGAAATTTATCTGTGGACACTTATCAATTTATTTTATGTACAACTAGTTTAGAGTTAATGTTTTACATTATTCCAAATCATCCTTTCATTAAGCCCTCGGCTCTGAGGATATCGTCCTTTTACGTATAGGTATGTGGTTGAGAATTGCTGGCAGAGTATTCGTTTTTATAAATCCTTCAGTGTCCCAAAAGTCAGTATCAGTCTGGAATGACTGCTTCTAAAGAAGAATGTTAATGAGCAGTGATGATCTAAGTTATAGGTGTGGGGTGGGGAAATGAAAAATATAGGATCTGATATTCTAACCACAAACGTGGAAACTGTAGCTATGTGAATTCGGGTTAAAAAAAACCCCCAAACCTGTTACACCAAGGAAAGGAAAGGAGGATAGAACAAATGAGCATAGATTTGAGGATCCCAATCTTGAGCTGGAGGGAAGGACTGTGCCAGCATTCTGCTTGGTATAGAGGAGCCCAGGCTGTGAAATCCCTGGGCAGTGTAAATTTTAAGTCAGAATTTTCCACACAACAGAAATTCCAGTTTCAACCAGCTCTACTGCCTTAGAATTGCTGCGTGCAAATAGCTTAACCTTTCTGCATTAGGGTTTCTGTTACTTTGTGTTTGAACGTATGCAGTAATAGACACACCTGTGCAAGGCTCTGAGTGCCCCTGTTGTAAATTACAAGAAGTGAAGTAAAATAGTTGGTTATCCCTTTAAGCCAGCAGAACTTGGTCCCCAAGAAAACACTATTCCTCTCCATAGCACAAGTCAAATTCACGTGAAACCCCATCCCCTGCTGCAGGCCCTGCAAATGTGTGAGCCTGGCATTGTGCTCTGAAAGTCACCAGAACGGTTTTGGACGAGATGGAGGGCCAAGACCCTTTCCACAAGAAAGAGACCTCTCTTCCAAGGGGTTCAAGCTTGAGTAGCTCTACTGATTGCAACTGTACTAGTGCAGCACAGGAAGTAGGTAGTTGCTCAGTGGTAAGGCCCAAAACCATTTTTAAAACCGACCATTCAGTAATGGTGGTTGCAGGAATGTTTAGGCTTTGTAAAGGTTGTTAAATCACTTACAACCCCTTTAATTTAAGAATTTATTTGATCATACCTGATAAAATATAGTGGAGAAAAGAGAAGACTAAAGGAATGCTGCTACCAACGTAAGTTATTACAGTAACTTCTTGGATATTTTAGCATTAGGTGTGCATTCTTGTGATTTATTTAAAATAATTTGGTTCAGTATGCTTATGCTTTGTAATCCATTTTTGAACAGACTATATTTTTGTTTGCAAAAGGATGAAGTCAAGAGTGGGGGGTGGGGTTGGAGGATTTGTTTAAAAAAACAAAACTTTGCAATTGCAATCTTTTCCCATCAAGTCATACAACTCCTGTGAATAACAAATGAAACTGTTGATTTAAACTGTGTTTTTCTGTGTTAGTGGACTCCTCTGGAATCTGTGTGAACTAGTTAACCTCATTTCAGTTCTTCAGCGCTCCTGGAGTTTTTTGTTTTTATGGAATGATTTTTTAATCCTTCAGCATTGTGTGTGACTTTTCTGTGGTGTGTAAACCCTTATTTTCTGTGGACAAGGTTAAACAGGTTACAGCTGTGAATTCTCTTGGAAATCAGTTTCATTCATTAATAAACCTTAACGTTTGGTATAAATCCCCATATCGTTGGATGACTAGAGAAAGATTTATCAATATTTCCTTCCTACCTACCTTATGAAATAAACCAAGCAGTATTGCTTCTCCAGTCAGACACACAATTCTTTTTAATTTCTGTTCTGTTCCCTTGTTTTATTGGTACTGACCTGCTTTCTTGTCTACCCAATGAACATTCTTGATCTTCTGTTTCTTGAAAATAACTGATTGTTGCAGCTGTCTTTTCATTAGTTGATGAGAACAGCATGGTTTGATCTCAAGAGGCTGGACACCGTACATTTGGAATATACGCACGTGCGCACACCCTCACCCCCCATTTTTCAACAAAGTGTGTTCCTGAAGGCAGTCTCTTTGCAAAGTGAACAGTGGGATAAAAGTTCTTCCATTTCTCTTGTAAAATATATGTGGCATTCAGGGTCGGCGGTAGCCATTAGGCAACCTAGGCGGTCGCCTAGGGCACCAGGAGTTGGGGGGCAGCAAATTGGCGGCCTCGGCAGCAATTCGGCGGCGACCGCTCCTCGGTCATTTGGTTACAATTCGACTGCTCCTCGCAATTTGGCGGCAATTCGGTGGCAGCTCTTCACCATTTCCATTGTTGGCGGCATTTCAGCGGTGGCTTCTTCGTGGCTTCCCTCCCAGCCCTCCTTTTGCCGCCTAGGGTGGCAGAAAAGCTGGCTCCAGTCCTGGTGGCATTAAGATATTTTTCAGATAAGAATTATATCTGTTTGCCAGGTATCCCTTGAGACTACTGTATGCATCAGTCTAGCACTAACAATATTTAAATAAATGAGAGTTCCTTGTCTACAGATCTAAGTAGGTAAAGCACAGGCAGTGCAACCTTGTCCAAACCAGTGTCAGTTTTATGTCATCCCAAGGCTGCAAAAGCTTTTTGGAGGGCGGGAGAAGGACTCAGTTTTCCTTCTTATTCAGTCCCTGGCCTCTCATCCAGGACTGCAGAAATAATTAAGAATGCCAACTACTTGGCTATGAGCATTGAGAGGAGAGGGGGTCTGGGGTAAGATGTACCTATCCATCAAGAACTAGACACACAGGCCACCAAACAAATGTATAATAGTAACTACTGCTTGTTACTATTAGAATCTGTCAGATTTTAAACAAGGATGTAGAAGTGAAAAGTTTCAGCTCCTAAGCCACCCAGCCTTTATGGCCAGGTACATCTTTACTATTTACCTTGCATGTTTGTGTAACCAACTTATCCGTGTTATAAACAGATTGTTCCATAATGTGTTTCATACTGTACATTAGACATGCCATCAATGATCCAATGAGTACCAGAAAATGCTTTATCCATATCACCTCCCAGTGCACAAAGTCTCTCACTACTTAATTTAACAATTTAAATGGAAATGTATTTTACATTTATGAAACTAAACTGTCTTTTGGCCACTTCCTGCAATTTTCTGTTTCTGAATGTAATATTCTGTAAATTTCCCATGGTGGTGGTGGTTTATAAATGAAGACGGATGAACAGTACAGTAACTCTCTTAACTGCATGTACAATGTTGTTTTGCAGCTTGAGAAACTTGAATGCCTCTGCCAACAAATTGGAAACCCTTCCTCCAGCCACCCTTTCTGAAGAGACTAACAGCAGCTTACAGGAACTTTATTTGACCAATAACAACCTCACAGATAAATGTGTGCCCTTGTTAACAGGCCATCCACACCTTAAGATCCTGCATATGGCCTACAATCGGTTACAGAGCTTTCCTGCGAGGTAAGTAACTTCTTAGAGCTTCTTGTCTCTTTATTACATTGGTTCTCAAACTGGGGGTTGCGACCCCTCGGGGGGTCACAACACAATTATGTGGTGGGTCGTGAGCTCTGACCTCAGCATGAGGCTGCAAGTTGAGGGCCCCGACCCCTGCATTGGGCTGTGAGTCCTGACCCCGACAGGAACGCGTGGCTGCGAGCGCTGACCTCAGTGCCAGGCTGGGAGCCCCGACCCCAACAGGAATTTTTAAATTAAGAAATTAACGACACAAAATAGAACAAGTGAGACTTTGTGATGTAACCTTGTTGACGTGACAAGATAGAAGAGATGGCAGACAGTGATCTCTTTCAACAGTATGGGCCTATGATTAAAAAAAACACACTGCTAAGCTGAAAATTAAAAAAGAATACATATATAAAAAAAATTCCTTAATCTCCTTTCTTTCTTTTCATAGTAAAATGGCCAAGCTTGAGGAGTTGGAAGAAATTGATATCAGTGGGAACAAATTGAAAGCCATTCCAACAACCATTATGAACTGTAGACGTATGCATACTGTGATTGCTCACTCCAACTGCATTGAAGTCTTCCCAGAAGTCATGCAACTTGTTGAAATAAAGGTACGCAATGGATGTGTTTAAAAAAAAAAAAAAGTTTTGAAAGGATTCCAGATGCTAGAAATAGCGTGAATAAAATGCCGCGAGAATGACGCGTGCACACACACCCATCTACACAGTCCGTAGTACAGTTGTTTGTAAGCAGGCTGAGTTGTGTTCTTAAGTTTGTCACAGCGCACATGTAGTAGTCATGTATGTGAATCCCAGACCCATCGTGCTGCCTAAATCTTAGAGTTTTACATTCTGTAGAAATCTGGGCAACTTACTGATTGGTAGACCACCATGCCAGAAGACATAAGGAATTCACTTTGGAGTGGGCAGCTCCACAGGGCAAAAAGAAAGGACCTGCTAACCAGGCACTTTTAGCGGGTCCTATCTTTTTTGCAAAATAAGTATTAATTGTCTTCCTGTAATCAGGTTGTATATGTGATGAGTCAATACTTATAATCATGATAGCTAACCATGTATGGAAATGAACAACATTTAGAGCCAGCCATATCACTAACTGGTTTAAAAATACCTTTAAAAGCAATGGAGCAGGCAAGACTTAAGGGGAAGTGATAGTATTCCAGAACAGGAAGGATCTGGGGAATTATTTTGCAATCATCAGTCTTGGTAGTATTTTGCAAATTACAGCTTAAAAACATATATCTTATGTAGTTTTTGTATAGCTTTGTATAGTTTTTGTGTTGCTTAAAAATAAGCAATACAAACCTGACTTTTCCTAAAGAGGTTCTATCTTTGGAGGCATGCAACAACTGAATGTGTTCATGAAACTATTGCTTGCGTCATGTAAACTCAAATTTTGTCTCTTCAGGCCATAACACAGAACTCTAACAGGTCACGTACTAATTATCCAAGTAGAAAACATTTAAGGTATAATACTAGGGCTGTCAGTCGCGATGAACTCCAAACAACTTAAAAATTCAATTACAAAAAAATGATTAATCAGTTTTAATTGCACTGTTAATAATAGAATGCCAGTTGAAATTTATTATAAATATTTTTGGATTTTTTCTACATTTTCAAATGTATTGATTTCAATTACAGCACAGGATACAAATTTCAGAGTAATAGCCGTGTTAGTCTGTATCTCGTTTACCTGTACATCTACCAATGTGATATATGCCATCATGTGCCAACAATACCTCTCTGCCATGTACATTGGCCAAACCGGACAGTCTCTATGCAAAAGAATAAATGGACACAAATCTGACATCAGGAATCAGAATATTCAAAAACCAGTAAGAGAACATTTCAATCTTTTTGATCACTCAGTAACAGACTTAAAAGTGGCAATTCTTCAACAAAAAGAATTTCAAAAACAGACTCCACTAAGAAACTGCTGAACTGGAATTAATTTTCAAACTGAATACCATTAAATTAGGCTCGAATAAAGACGGAGTGGCTGTGTGGTCATTATACAAACTGAAATCTATTTCCCCATGCTAAGTTTTCCCCTACTGTTACTCACACCTTGCCAACTGCTTGAAATGGGCCATCCTGATTGTCACTACAAAAGTCTTTTTTTTTTTTTTTCTCCTCTCCTGCTGATATCTCACCTTAATTTATTAAGCCACTTAAAGTTGGTATGGGAACTGCCACCTTTTCATATTCTCTCTGTGTGTGTGTGTGTATAAAAATAATTTTCCTGCTGTATGTTCTTCTCCATGTATCTGATGAAGTGGGTTCCAGCCCACATAAGCTTATGCCCTTTCAAATTGGTTAGTGTAAGGTACTCCTCCTGTAAAAAGAATGAGTACTCCTCGTTCTTTTAACAGAATACGAAGTGTACAGTGCTCACTTTATACTGTTTTGATTCCATATATTTGCACTGTAAAAAAGGATTTTTCAATTCACCTCATACAAATACTGTAGTGCAAGCTCTTTATCGTGAAAGTGCAGTATACAAATGCAGATTTTTTTGTTACGTAATTCACTCAAAAACAAAACAATGAAAAACTCTAGCACCTACAAGTCCACTCAGTCCTACATCTTTTTCAGCCAGTTGCTAAGACATACAAGTTTGTTTACATTTACAGAAGATAAAGCTGTCTGCGTCTTACTTACAATGACACCTGAAAGTTAGAACAGGCATTCACACAGCTATTTTTGTAGCCAGCATTGCAAGGTAAATAAGTTTTACATCTGGGGTCTCAAACTTAATTTACCTTAAGGCCAATGCCAGTCCTCATATCCTCCCAGGAGGCAAATAATGTCACTCATGCTGCCCAAAATTCTGCCCTGCCCCCAAACTCCACCCCCACACCTGTCTAAGGCTGTGGGATGGAGTTTGGATGCTGGGGGTGGAGGTGCAGCAGGGGTGCAGGCTCTGGGAGGGAATGCAGGAGCAGGAAGGGGATGTGTGGGAAGGGAGGTGGAGGTGCAGGCTCTGGGAGGAGTTGGTCGGGGAGTGTGATGCTTCCCTGGGGCTCTAAGGCGGGGCTGGGCTGGGGGGCCTCTGAGCTGCTGCTGCCCCCAGGCACCGCCCCTGTAGCTTCCCATTGGCCGCAGGGGCAGTGCGCAGAGGCATAGCCCTGTCCCTGGGTGCAGGGAGGGGCCAGCAGACACATGGAAGAAGCAGACAGATGTCACTCAGCTCTGCTGCACTGCCAGTGGTGAGTGCGGCCCTGGGCCATTGTAAATCACCGAGGGGTGGGGGGGGGGGGGGCCAGCACCAGGGAATGGCAGGCAGGGCCAAGGGAAAGACCTGGCCCAAAATTGCTGGAGCCCCACAGGCCCCATTGGAGAGGTTCTTGGACTGCAGATGGCCTGCAGGCCAGGAGTTTGAGACCTCCATTTAACATTGTTTTATATTTGAGTGCAATTACATTAAAAAAAAAAAAATCTGTATGTAGGTTGCATTTTCACGATCGAGATTGCACTACAGTTTTTGTATTAGGTGAACTGAAAAATATGTTTTCTTTTGTTTTTTACAGTGCAAATATTTAATAAAAATAAAGTGAGCACTGTACATTTTGTATTCTGTGTTGTAATTGAATTCAGTATATTTGAAAATGTAGAAAACACCCACAAATATTTAAATAGTAGTATTCTATTAACAATGTGATTAAAACTGCGATTAATTGCAATTTTTTTAATCGTTTGACAGTCCTATATAATACACAAATGCCATCATAACACAGAGCAGGTTAACTGTGTTTATCTTGAGGCGTAAACAAGGTTGAGAGCAGGTTACTTTTATTGGACCAGAATACTTAATATACTACTTCAAGAAGTGGATTTTTTTTGAGGGAGTGGGGGTGCTGTAGAATAATATAGTTCTGAGAATAATCTGTATTTTTCAATAAATCTGGTCACTGGAAATATCGTTACTAAGCTGCTGCTTGAGAATGAGCACATCTAAGGATGAGCTGCTTAGGCTGGTTTTAGCCAGGATATGTAAAACGAAGTTGAGGATTTGGGATACTCCTCCCTCTTTGGAACAATAGCCAGAGGAAATTGAATGTCGTTTAAAATTAATCTATCTTTTAATTAAAGGAAAGGTTGGGGTGGAGGGGGAACAGACTTTCCATGGGAAACATTTTAGACAAAAACTATTCACTTGTGCTTTTTTCTGTTCTTTTTTCTTTTTTTAAAAAAAAGAATAGTGTAAATATGCTGATGGGAAGCAAACCACTTTTCTTGCCTTTCCACTCATACTCCGCAAAAGCAGAAAACCCTAAGGAATAATCAGTCCTCAAAGTGGAGCTATTCTTTTGTAGCATCATAAGAGAAAACAGGTTAGCAGGAAAATAGGGAAGGGATTTGTTTTTCATTTTGTCAGGAGTTGCTTAGGCCTCATTGTAATAAAGCAGGTCTGCACAACATGCAGCCCGAACGGGCTCACTGTGTGGCATGTGGAGGGTGAGTAGGGGTGGGGCAAGCCAAGTGGTGGGGTGGGGAGAAGTGGATGGGGGCGGGGCGTGGGCGGGGCTTTTTGGCCCGCAGCTGTGTTTTGCAGTAATATGGCTCTCGCTGCTTTCCGAGTTGTGCAGGACTGTAATAAGGCAACGACTCACCCCTGTGGCGCCTCCTGCTGGTCAGTCTGGAGAATCAGCTTGTCCAGCCTCTGGAGTGCCCTCTCTGGCTGGTGTCTCACCCGTGGTAGGCCCCCATGTCCCTCTGTGGACCCTGATGTCCTTTACCTGGGGTGCTGTCCCCTGGCAATACCTCCACAGATCTCTGGGTCTCCCCTCTTTGGGGGAACCCCCACCCTCTATTCCCACCTTGCCTCAGTCTAAGCCACTGCCAGTCATCTTCAAGCCCCAGCCTCCTGGAGCAGACTGCAGTGTAACAGCCAATCATCCTAGGAAAGGTGGTTCGGGCCAGCTCCCTAGCCCCAGCACCTTTCTCTCAGGCCACAGCCTGGGGGGTTGCCAGGCCTGAGCTACCTGGCTCAGCTCGCCCCTTCCCCATTGCTACTCCTCCCTTCAGTGCCCTTAGTTAAGGAACCAGGCCCTGCTCCCTCCAAGGCTGGAGAGAGACTGACTGAGCTCCTGGCTCCCAGCCTTTTATAAGGGCCAGTTGGGCCTTAATTAGCCCAGCCACAGCTGTGGCTACTATGCCCTCAGCTGCTCTTATTAAAGCAGCTCTCTGCTGGGCTGCTTTTCCCCCAAACGCAGCCTTCCACTGGGCTGCTTTATCCCCTTTCAGGGCCAGAGCAGGCAATCACCCCACTACACTCATATTAAAATAGACAAGAAAGCCATTCTTATATGAAAATGGTTTTCTGTTTCAGAAATCCTTTATTAGAATATACAACAAAAGATAGGAGGAAATACTGTCCTGGGATTTTTCCTTAATGTACAGAAAATACGCAGTTGGTAATTAGCCTGTTTTACCCAGGTGTAAAGAACTTGGTGGTCTCAGTCCAGTTCCTGGTAAATGTGTGTTCACATAACTACCAGCCTAACATAGAAGCTTTAGACTTGGCAAATTTGGAGGCCCAAGTGCCCATAACATAATTTCTGGACCTTAAAAGATGAACTTCAGTTCTCCTAGGGGGAACAATCTGTTTGGAGCTTGAACTACCGCTGATTGCTTTATCTGTTCTTTGGAACTGTCAATGATTCAGTGCCATTGAAAAGTACCTAATTAAGGGTATGTCTTCAGTACCAACATTAAAGCCCTGCACTGGCAGCGCGTTAACATGGCTGTATACTCAGGGCACCAGTGCTGGGGGAAGAGTTCTCCCAGTGCTGTAAAAAAAAAAAAACCACCCCACAAAGGGAGCGCTCTCAGCGCTGGTGCACTGTCTACACTGCCACTTTACAGCCCTGAAACTTGCATCGCTCAGGGGGATGCTTTTCTCTCGTGAGCGAGAAAGTTTCAGGGCTGTAAAGTGGCAGTGTAGACAAGGCCTAAATTTATAACTTGTCTGAGGGCTTGTTTTGTTTCATCTAATCTCTAAATCTTTATATATAGTCTCATTGTATGAGAGGCACAATGTGAGTGTCCATATACTACGATGGATAGTGTGCATGTGTATACCATGTTATATCAGTAATGTTTAAGCTAGAAGAATGAAATAATAGTGGTAGCATTAAAATAACTTTTAAATGTATCACATAACTATATATGGCTTGAAATAAAAGTAATTGTGTTCTGTTTTCATGTTTAATTCTTCATCGTCTTGGGGTGGTTAAATCTTGAATTTCAAATATCATGAAACACGTGGGTTTTGTGCTTTGTGATATACCAGTTGCAGAGGAAAGTAATGTAGATAATGGAAACAACTTTCACTTACATTTCAACTTCTGGACTCCTGAATTAAAAATTCTCAGTGGGGGCACTGAGAGCACAGCAGAGACAGGCTCCCTGTTCTAGGGCCTGGCCTCGAGTAGCCATTATAGGAAAAGTCTGGCTTTGGCCTCACAGCCTTGGGCTGGAGGGAGCAGTCTCAGTTGCTTTGTAGGGATGGTGCATGTGCTGTCTGGTTAGCAACAGGAGCGTTGAGGAGATGGAGCAGACTCAGTGAGGATGGAATCTCTGGCGATTTTAGAAGCTAAAATCAAAATTCTTTACTGAGCATGTGTGAACTATTTTTCAAAGGCTTATAAATTGGCCCCAACTGGGTGAATTTTTATCAGGATGGCAAAAGAGGTCCCTGATGCACAATTTGATTTAAAGGCCTGTGTAGACAATCGTAAATTGATTTAAACCTAGCTTATCAATTTTTTTTTTTTTTAAAAAAAATCATTTTAGGAAAGTCGACACGTAAGTTCGATTGAATTAAATCAGTGTGAATCAGACTTTTAGTTAAATTCATCATTCATTATGCCCTCCACCTCTCTCGAGGTATGGGCTGCAAACAATAGATTGCCAGAGAATTCTGTCCTGGGCCATTGTTTCGAGTCATCTTCCAGGAAGTTGGTCTCTGAATTATCTATTGCTTGCGTTTCTGTAGCAGGTAAATTTTTACAGGATGGGGTTGCTAGCCCCACGCCCAACCCTCCTCCTTTTTCATCCGGGCTTGGGACCGGCATTGGCGGAGTTTTTTAGTTAAATTGATTGTTGGGTTTGTGTTCAAGAGCTGGGCGGTATTGATGGTCTGTGATATACTCTGATGGTTCAAGTTTTGTGTGCAGACCAGCCCTCAGCAGGTTATCACTTAGCTGATCCAAGAGCATTATCTCTAGCACTTACACGGTGGAGAATTGCTAGGAGTTTTTCACCTTGACACAGGAAAGTATTTACCTTGATTAGTAGAGACTGAGTACAGTGCACTTCATAAAACCACCCAAAGAAAATGAGTTTTTCAACTTTTGCTGTTTTTTTTTCTCCTTTGAATTATGGGAGTAGGAGTCCTACCAGTAGATAGTGTTGAATGATGTGTTCAATACCAGTCATGGTCACCCCCCACTCTAATCTCTGTATTGCCTGTATGTAACTAATGCAAATTTCCATGTGATATGTTATGCTTTAGAAAATTTATATTCCGGCAGAATTTATTTTTTTCCTTTCTGCCTTGAATTTTGTAATCTTGAAAAACAGTTGTGTTAAAAAAGGAGTAATCAACTCTGCTTTCTGGGTCAAACCAACTGGGACATATGTTCTTGCATACTTAAGCAAAATTCAGCTGCACTGACTCATCCTTTTGACTGGGTCTAGGTTTACCCTGCTGGGTTCACGGTATATATTCTAGGTTGAGAGTATCTAACTCTTCTGCTGTAATTACAGGGTGTCTTTCCAGAAATATCTGTTTTGGTTGAATCACTTTATTATGTAGTTGCTGTTGGAACACTTGACAATTGTGAAGTTTTCTCCTTGTCTCACTCTCTTGGTCTTTATGGAGATATTCAAGAGTACTTATGAAGATCTGTTACCAGTTGTACTTTTTTGAAGAAGAGAACTTAACTTTTGATAGCTATTCTCTGAGTAGTTATAGCTCTCCCACATTAACACAGTCATCCTCAGCTACAATTAGGGATACTGTAATGTGCTCATGAGCTGAAGACAAGATGTGACTCCTAGTAATAGCGCTGCCAGGACTGCTGGGTGACCAGTCCTGGCTAGAACAGGCACAGATTGGAGCAGGAGCAGTCTGTCAGAACTACCAGGTTCATGGATGACTTGTGCTCTGAACACTCATCCAACATACTTTGAAAGAAATATATTTACGATTCATCCTTCTTTTGTCTCCCCTCCTTGCCCAAACTAAATTTGGAGGGGAGGGAGGTGTCTGCCTGACTGCGTGGAAATCTATATACATTTGAGTAATCTTGGTGCTGTACAGGCTGGGTTGATACTACTTGCATTAAAATGACACATCAAGCAATCCAAATCTGTGATCTGATCGGAATTAGAAACTTGTTCTTTCCTGTTTGTGTATGGAGTAGAGTGGGGGCTAGATTTGACTGGTATCCTTTGGGATAAGGTTGCAAAGAATTTTTAAAATCATCCTAGCATTATGTCTACTGGTGCCAAAGGATTAGAACTGCTGCGACAAGGCATTACTATGTTTTTAGGTGCTAGGAGTGTCAGAGTGCACTACAACCAGCTAAATCAAAGTTATGCCGTAGCCTTCAGACAGTCCTGTGACCTCATAGTTTTGTGTTTGTTTTCGTTTTCCATTAAATCTTGAAAGGAGCATTGAATCAAAGGGCAGTATGTAGAGATGGCCTTGAAAAGTCAGAGAGCTGTAGGGATTAGGGCTGTCAAGCAATTTAAAAAAAAATGAATTGTGATTAATTGTGCTCTTCAACTATATTAGAATACCATTTATTTAAATATTTTTGAATGTTTTCTACATTTTCAAATATATTCATTTCAATTACAACACAAAACAAATGTACAGTGCTCACTTTTAATGTATTTTTATTACAAATATTTACACTGTAGAAAACAAAAGAAATAGTATTTTTCATTTCCCGCATTACAAGTACTGTAGTTCAGTCTCTTTATCATGATAATTCCACGTTTTTAAGTTCAGCTATGTGCAAACAAAACTGCATTCAGAAATAAAACAATGTAAAATTTTAGAGCCTGCAAGTCCACTCAGTCCTCCTTGTCCAGCCAGTCGCTCAGACAAACTAGTTTGTTCACATTTGCAGGAGATAATGCTGCCCGCTTCTTGTTTACAATGTCACCTGAAAGTGAGAACAGGCATTCACATGGTTCAGTTGTAGCCGGCGTCGCAAAATATTTACGTGCCCTCATGCATCAATCACCCTTCCAGAGGACATGGGTCCATTCTGATAATGGCTTCTGCTTGATAACGACTCAAAACAGTGCAGACCAAAGCATGTTCATTTTCATCAGCAGCAGATCGATTTTCTCTTTGTGTTTTGGATTCTGTACTTTCCGCATCGGATGTTGCTTTTTTTAAGACTTCCGAAAGCATGCTCCACACCTCGTCCCTCTCAGATTTTAGAAGCCACTTCAGATTCTTAAACCTTGGGTCGAGTGCTGTATCTATCCTTAGAAATCTCACATTGGTACCTTCTTTGTCTTCTGTCAGATCTGTTGTAAAGGTGCTGTTAAAATGACTATGTGCTGGGTCATCATCTGAGACTGCTATAACATGAAATATATGGTAGAATGTGGGTAAAAAAGAACAGGAGAAATACAATTCTCCACTAAGGGTTCAGTCAGAAATTTAATTAACTTTTTTTTTTAACAAGCATCATCAGCATGGAAGCATGTCCTCTGGAATAGTGGCTGAAACATGATGGGACATATCAATCTTAAGTGTATCTGGCGTGTAAATATCTTGCTAAGCCGGCTGCAATAGTGTCATGCGAACGCCTGTTCTCGCTTTCAGGTGATTAATTACATTTTTGGGAGATAATGCTGCCTGCTTCTTAAACAAATTTGTTTGGCTGAACAAGAAGTAGGACTGAGTTGACTTGTAGGCTCTCAAATTTTATACTGTTTTCTTTTTGAGTACAGTTATGTAACAAAAAGAATCTACATTTGTAAGTTGCATTTTCACAGTAGCAGTTACACTACAGTACTTGTATGAGGTGAATTGAAAAGTTCTATATCTTGTTTCTACAGTGCAAATATTTGTAATAAAAAACAATGTAAAGTGAGCACTGTACACTTTGTATTCTCTGTTGTAATTGAAGAAAACATATTTGAAAATGTAGAACATCCGAAAATATTTAATAAATTTCAACGGTGATTCGATTCTTTACCAATGCAATTAAAATGTCAATTAATTGTGATTAACTTTGTTAAAAGTGTGAGTTAATTGCAATTAATTGACAGCCCTAGTAGGGATCAATTCCTGAAAAGTAAACTACAATGAATCAGAAGGACCCTGGCTGTAGTAAGGGAGGGGAAAAGCAAAAATCTCAATAGAACAGTTGTTGTGTTAAGATTTCCACCATTTTTGTTCATCTGAAGGATCCACATTCTATTTTGATCCTCCTATGCTTAAATAATGTCAGCAGAGTTGGAATTTGGCCATTGGATTTTAAGACCTCCATCTCAGGCAGTCTCTGGTTTCAGGGTTTTAGAAATATTACTTGTATTAGGAATTCAATTTAAGCTGTATATACATTAAATTTATATTCATGAAATCCTAGAATTAAAAGGAGAAAAGGGTGGAGTGGGCAGACCTTTTAGGTCCAGGCTATCTGATCTCTTTTTAGTACAAGATTGGCATTACAGTGTAGACTCAAATGTCTTGTCTAATGTGCGTATTTTGAATCAGACATGGATTATCACTGCTATCCTTGGAGATTATTTGACAGACAGATACGGTGTACTCTTGGGAAAGTGAACTGGGTACTCAGCCTACATTTTCCTTTTCATAATTTTTATCCATCGTGCTCTTCTTGCTTTACTCACTGAAAATGGAAGTTATATGTTGCCTCTTAGTCAGTTTTTAGTTAAAAGATGTGCATTTAGTTTTTTATTCATTTCTTAAATCGGCCCCTTCAGACCATTAACTATTTTTGTTGCTCTGTTTTGACACACAGCTAAATGGAGGTTCCTAGAACAGGGTACAGATATTACAGTGCTTTCTCACAAAGACCATGCTGTTCCTCTTGGATCCGTGTTGATAAGCTTCTGGGTATTCTCCTCAAACTGCATTTGGTGGTTTCGCCAAATATTGTACTGGCCTATAAAATTTGTTGTCTACTTCCTAGGTTCCAAACATTCCCCTCCCATTGTGTGTCATTTTTCAGAAATGTATTTACTTCTGTTTTTCCAGAACAAATTTCTTGATTTTTTTTTTTTTTTTTTTTTTTTTTTTGCTTGCTTGATTTTTGTTCTCTTGGGGTACCCACCCTGTGTCTTTATTGTTGGTCTCCCCACCCCCCCTGCCAAAATAGCACCATCTACAAATGTAATATTTGTCTTCAAGATATTTAACAATGTTAATTAAAACTAGGTTTAATATTGATTGCTAATATTGATTCCCCTCCTCCCAACACAATACTTTGCCATTTATAACACTTTATTTTAATATTTTTCAGCCAGTTTTCAAACAGTGTCAATGTTCGTATCCAAGACACTTTGAATTGACTCCCAACTAAGATTTGCTTTATGCCCCACCGAAGTTCAGATCTATTATTTCCTTTATCTAAGGTTGCCAGGCATCCAGTTTTTGACCAGAATGCCTGGTGGAAAAGGGACCCTGGCGGCTCCAGTCAGCACCGCTGACTAGGTCATTAAAAATCTGGTTGGCTGCCCACTGCAGCGCAGGCAGGGTGCCTGCCCAGCTCTGCACAGCTCCTAGAAAACTGCCAGCATCTCCCTCCAGCTCCTAGGCAGAGACATAGCCAGGCAGCTCCGCAATCTGCTCCTGCGTGCAGGCACTGCCTCCACAACTCCCATTGGCTATGGTTCCTGGCCAATGGGTGCTTTGGAGCTGGCACTCAGGGTGAGGACAGCGCATGGAGCCGCCTGGCCGTGCCTCCACCTAGGAGCCAGAGGAAGATGTTTCTGCTTCCAGGAATTGCTTGAGGTAAGCACCACCCAGAGCCCGTGCCCCTGCCTTGAGCCCCGTCCTACACCCAAACTCCCTCCCAGAGCCCACGCTCTCTCCCAAACCCCGACCCTCTTCCCCAGACCTGAGCTCCCTCCTGCATGCTAAACCCTTCACCCCTGGACCCAGCCAAAACCCAATCCCCCTACTCCAGCCTGGAGCCCCCTCCTGCACCCTGAACCCCTCATTTCTGGCCCCATCCCAGAGTCCATATGCTTTCCCATGCCCCTGCCCCTTAACCCAGCCCATAGCACTCTCGAGCAGCTTGAACCTCACACTCAAGCAGCCTGCAACCTCAGCCCAGAACCCATACCTTTCCCACACCCCTACCCTAGCGCAGAGCCCTCTCCTTCACTCCAAACCACACATCTCCAGCCTCATCTCAGAGCCTACACCCCCAGATGGAGTCCTCACCTCCTCTCACACCCCACCTCGGTGAAAATGAGTGAGAGAAGGTGGGGGAGATCAAATGGCCGGTGCGGGGGGGAATGGAGTGAGCAGGGATGGGCCCTCAGGGATGGGGCAGGGCAAGGGTTTTCTGTTTTCTGCACATAGAAAATTGGCAACTCTACTTTTATCCACTAAATGGCAAACAATTGTTTTGAAGTCATTCTCTTTGCATTAGTCATTAGTTTTTCTCTAGTTAACATGCATTTAACTTTAAACAAAACCTATCTTTTTAAAAAATTGCATAATATGATGTATCCAGTAAGCATGGCTAGGATACTAGCATTTGTGTATGAACAGCAGACCAGACCCTTAACACAGGGTGGATAAAAAATTACTTATTTTTTTTTTTAAAAAAACCCCACAGCACATTGGATTTTTGTATTTAAATTAAATCCATCTTTTCTTTTAAAAATAAATCTATTTGAAATTTTGACAACCTACATGAAACCAAAAACTATAATCTTGATCACTTATGTTAAATTTAAAAAAATTATTACAAAGTGTGTGTTTGCTGCCGAAGTTCTAAAAGTCAAACCACTGAACTAGTACAAGTCACTGGCTCAGCCCCTAGAACCAGAGTTTGTCGAAGGGGCTTTTAACAGCAGTTGCCTCTTCTGTAAGTTCAGAGAGAATATCTTTTCATTTCAGTTTTCAACTAGTTCAGTTCAGTATCTAGTTCATTTAAAGTTGAAAAACCAGTTGGGAGTTAGGAAAGCTTGTTTTCTTCTTCCAATCTTAATAAAAGTAGGTGTGAAAGAACAAGATGTGCTAGCTCAAATCTTGAAGGGTATGATCATCAGAAACAATCAGATCAGTTAATATATTAACAAAGGAAGTATTGTAGTTAGTTTCTAGTTTCAAATGCAAAACAAGGTTTAATTTTTTTTCATATGTATTCAGCAAACTTAAGGTGGTTTTATTTGACTAACACAAATTTTAAATGCAGTTTTTGTGCATTTTTAATTTAATTCCAGTTTCCATTGAAGTAGAGCTCAACACAGTTCATGAGTAAATAAAACAGTAATTTTGTAAAGAGGAAGTGCATCGTTCATCCATCATTTTCTAACACACACAAATTAAGAAACTTGTGTGTTAAGCTATGTAATTACTTAAGTAAATGTGTATGGATATAGTGTATCTTCCTGTTCAGCAAAAAGTACCAAATTTAGTGGAAAAGGGTATACTTTGTTGAAAATCAACAGATTTTAATGGTTACTGACCAGTGAGGATCAACTGTTCCTTATGAAAATACATAAAAAGTACAAATGGAAAACAAACTTAAATGTATTTGTTATGGTTTCCTGGTTGCTAAGTTAAATCAATCCACCTGTGTTGATACAAACATGAAGACTAGTAAGAAATGGGAGGGGCGCAAACATTTTTTCAGGTGTCCTGTGATGTCTTCGAAGATTACAGATGAATTTTCGTACTGCGTTTAGTATGAAAGAGCTTTATGTAAATGGATGATGTAGATTTTGGTTTCAGTCACTGTCATGTGTGAAGCATTTATACTTCAATTCTCTCCCTCTCATTTCCCACTTCTTTCTGCAGTGTGTGGACCTGAGCTGCAATGAACTGAGTGAAATCACATTACCTGAAAATCTGCCTCCAAAACTTCAGGAACTAGACCTTACTGGAAACCCCAGACTAGTCCTGGATCACAAAACTCTAGAGTTGCTGAAGTAAGTAAAACATCTTTTTAATAATGCAGGAGGCAGAATGATTCCAAAGGCATGTGGGACAAGAACCCAGTGTACAAGCGTGAGACATAAATGTCTCTTCAAGGAGTACAGCTTTTTATAGCCAGAGGAGCAAAAAAGCAGCAAATGTGTAGATAATTCAGAAAATTAAGGCTTCTATAAACAGAATTATTTTACCCGCACACAAATACAATTGCTGTCAAATACCATTCCTAATCAAAACCATCTGTAACTACTGTTGGGCTGATTTAACCTAATTTTTCACTCTATACGCTGGATCCCAACGAAATACATTAGTTTGTTCCACTACTGAGATGCATGTAGCTTGGAACTATTGGTTTCCTTTCTTGTCCTCTCACTGTCACTTGTCACAATCTTGTGCTGCTTTCTACATGACTCTGTTTTGTATGACTTTCCTGTGGTACTTACCCTCTCCAGACTTGTGGCTTTTAAAGCCACTTCTGCCATACTGCCTGCAATGAAGCTTAGTTTATCTTGTTTGGGGGTTTTCTGTCCTTTTGATTGTGAACTCCTTTGGAACAGGGATCATCCCTTACTGAATGTCTGGAAAGCACATTTAATAGGTGTCACTATAAATAATTGTGTTGGTGCATAGATAAGCAATTTATTTTGAGCCTATATTGATTCCTTCCACTGAGTGTTTTGGGTTTTTCCCTCAGGGTATAGGTGTTCTGGTGGTTCTGCCTTAAGCCTCTCATATGCTATAAAGTTCAGGAGGCCAGAGCTCTCTGTACCAGCTCTGAGGCTCTTCGCCTGCCCAATCCTTCCAGCCTGTTAACTACTTACAGACCAATTAGGTTCAGGGTGCAGTTTAGATTTTTTTTAAAGGTTAAGCAACTGTTTATGTAACTATACTTTAAACAATTTTCAGATGCACAGTGCAGTATTAAACTTCACTGTCACAGTGATGTTTGTTCATACTAAATTCTTTAGCTTTTAAAAATTAAATCTTAGTATCTTATTGCATTAAGCTAAACAGGGAGAAGTTATTTAAGAATAACTTAAACCTTGGTTGAATGGGGAATTTAAGGCAAGTGTATGAGAGTTGAAAATAAATGTCAGTATTATACAGTGAACAAGGCAAGTGAGCAGGAAGAATTATCCTTCTCTATTTTAGGAGTTACCTTAACAGCAGTGCAGAAATGTCTCTGTTCTGGAGATGACTTCTGAGGTTGGTAATTGCATTATACTTAATTCTTTCACAATGACAAATCTCCTTAATCCACAAGTGAATGACAAGTGCAGAATGTGGAATAGTAAACTACCATATTGATTGCATGGTGATTTTTAGTTCTAAAAGTACTGCACCTAATCATGTAGAAATGTAATTTGAGCACTTTTAATGAAAGCACTCTGCCAACAATATGAGAGAGCTGTTACCCTCATTTTACAGATGGGTAATCTGAGGCATAGAGTTTACAGCTTCCCCAAGGTCAGTCATCTTCAGCAAAACCCAGAATTGAACCCAAGCATCCTGACTCAGTGCTCTTCTGTAATCACCAGATAGTCTCACTCTTAAATGCAAGATACATTGTTCACCATGGGAAGGTTTATTAGCCAATAATTTTCACCAATGACCCTTCATGTTAAATTTATTTATCTTCACTAAAACTTTAGTATATTAAAACAGAAGGAATTCTTAATCTAAGTTTCTTTTTGCTGTTCAAGTAGTTTGTTCAGTTCCTGCTTCTCAGTTTGGACAATGAAAACAGACTAGACAATTTTACTACAATCCGTATCAATTTCTTGTCACTTTCAGGTTACCACAGTGCTGCAGTTTTTAAGTTGGGAGCAATGCAAAAGTAATGTGTCTTAATTTACAAACTCTTTGCACTAGTGTATTAGTTTTTTAAACTTCATAGAAACTTGTCTTCTGGTTTTAAGATTATTAAAGGAACCAAATGTTGAGTTGCATTTGACCTGGTGCTGTCCTTCTAACAATGCATCACATTGTCACAAGACCCAGATCTCTCCATGAGTTTTCACATTATCCTGTGTTGATGTGTGTACGTACACACACCCACACACACACACCTCACAGCAAATAAGTTAATAACTAAGTGCAAGTTGATAAACTAGTTGGTTAATAATATAGTTAATATCTTGGATTACTTAATAATAAAATCAGTTTTAATATCATGTATTGCAAAGAGCCACCTGGGGCTTGTGAGAGTCCGTCTGAATAGCACTGGTCTAGTAGATAGCTTGCTGGCAGGAAGGACCATTCTTTGCCTTATGTCCAATTATTGAAGGTGCAAAGGAGTCACTGGTGGTTTTTCCCAGTTGCCTGTCAGAGATGCAGTGGAGATGTGTGAAATTCCTCATTTTCTGGATTTGATTCATGACAAAAGATTGCATTGTTTAAAGAAAGTATCTTGTAGATCTAGGTGCTGAAGGCACTGTCTGGACTAGAATTCTGTTCTGAGCAGGTCACAACTAATAAAAGTGCCACTAAACACACTAGGGAGTAACTCTCTGGAGGGGAATGGTAAAAGGGAGGTGTTGGGGGGAGGATCCAAAAAAGGCTAGTTTAGGCCCCAAAGTGGGAAGTAATGTCATCCTGGAGTGTACAAGAGCCTCCAAAGGGACAGAATTAGAAAAACAAAACTGCTACAGGCCTAGATCTGTATAATCTTTTCCATGTGTGGGAAGGTGGTCAAAGGTAAAATAGGCATGAAAATGCAGATTTCTCACCATTTTAAGTAACGCTCCAAATTAAGGTTTTTTTTTGCATAAAAACTAAGAGTTTCTGAATTCAGGCTTAGCTATGACTGTCCTACTTAACTTTATTTTCTGGGTATATTTATGCACTAGAACAGGAGTGGGCAAACTATGGCCCGCAGGCCACATATGGCCTGCTGGCCATTTTCATCGGGCCTGTGAGCTCCTGACGGGGGGGCGGGGCCAGAGGCCCCATGCTCCTGGCTCAAGGGCCAGCTGGCAGGTGTGCTGGGCTCCTGTGCTCCCGGGCTGGGGGGAGCACACAGAGCCGATGGGCTCCGCGTTCCCTCGCCAGGGGCCGGGCTAAGCATGGTGTGCCGTGGATCCCCACACTCTGGGCCAGGTCCGCTCCCTGGCCGGGGGGTGGGGTCAAGCGCGGGGAGCTGCTGGGCTCCGCGTTCCGGGCCAGGCCTGTCCCCGATCCCTGGCCGGGAGCCCGGCAGAACGCTGGAATCCGCGGGGCCCCGCCCTCTAGCCAGCAGCTGGGCTTTTGTTCCGCGGGCCCCCTGAGCTCCCTGGCTGGGGGCCAGGTCGAGCACTGGGAGCCGCAGTGCCCCATGCTCTCTGGCCGGGGGCCAGGTTGCGCAGCGGAGCACGGGGCCCCGCGCTCCCTGGCAGGGCTGGGTCGAGGAGTGCCCCGCTGAGTAAGGTAAGCAAACTGGGGGTTAGGTGGTGGGGTCCCAGGGGTGGTGGTTAGGGTGGAGGGATCTCGGGAGGGGGCAGTCAGGGAACAAAGCCAGGGGGCTTAGATGAGAGTGGGGTCCCCGGGGGGGTGGTTAGGGTGAGGAGAACTCGGGAGGGGGCAGTCAAGGAACAAAGCAGGGGGGCTTGAGGGTGGTGGTTAGGGTGGGGGATCTCTGGAGGGGGCAGTCGGAACAAGGAACAGGGGGGTTTAGATGGGGGTGGGGTTTTGGGGAGGCAGAGTGGGGGGGGTTCCGGAGGGGGCGATCAGGGGACAAGGGGCGGGGGTCTTGGGTCGGGGATTCCGAAGGGGGCTGTCAGGGGGTGGGAAGTGAGGGGGGTTGGATAAGGGGTGACAGGCTGTTTCGGGGGGGGCCCAGCCTTCCCTTCCCGGCCCTCCGCACAATTTTTAATCCCAATGTGGCCCTCGGGCCAAAAAGTTTGCCCACCCCTGCACTAGAAGGTAATCCTAATTGCTTTTTAATAGAGGCTTACTGTATTGCAAAAATATTTTTTTTTATAATATACAGGAAATATGCAAATAGTTCTAAAGAAGTGATCCTTTTCTTCTATGAAACGTTGAGACTGGGAGTTGGAATTTCTCCAGTACTGAATGCTACTGCTAAATGCCATAAGAGTCCTTGGACTGTCAGTGCCAAAGGGGTGAGAGGGTGGCAAATTCAGTTCTCAGAAATCCATCTGGATCCAAGTTCCTGCTTCCTGGAAAACAAATGCAGTATACATGAGCCACTTCAATATCTGCTGTAAATTGCTTTTGTATATAGTTGTACAGAACTGCAAGTAGCATTACTTTAAAACGGGTCTGTGTTTTTTCTTGATTACTGACAGTTCTTATCGGGTATATTAGACGTATATTAAGTTTTCCTTCTGTTTGACACTTAATCTCTGGGTTTCATACCCTTCTAATACGTAAATATCAGTAGTTTGAGCATTACTGTGGGAGTTTTTGTTTGTTTGTTGTGCTCTGGTAAGTGCATGTCTACTTTATTTATTTGTTTAGGAAGACTCTGATCTGATTTGTGTAGGGAAAGACAGCTGCCCCATTTAAGTTGTTTGAGGAAGAGTTCCAAGGCCATGCAGATTGTGCACACACAATTTCTCAGTGTTTCACAGTTTTAACAAGCAGTGAGGGCTTGGGTAGGGAGAAATACATGTTTAAATAGATTGAATAGCCAGACCTTTTATGTTTGTCCTTTTATAATGCATTTGTTTCACTGAAAGGCTCTGGGGCCTTTGAAGATGTTGCACTGTGTAGAGAACTTGCTTTACTGCCAATGGAGCAGAACAACAGGGGGTCAGGTTTTTTCCTCCACATACAATAGCAGTATGAAAAGATGGGTATGAACAGATGGGGTTGGACCCCTCTAAAAGCTGTATCATGCTGCATACCATTTCAGATGTTTGAAATTCAGACCAGAGTCTTACGCCTTTCCTTGCTTTACTTACAGTTTTTGTAATCCTAGATTCTTATTTCATGTAGGGTTTTAGGAGACTGTGTTCTCTCTGGGACAGAGAGGGATCAGGGCAGGAAAAACTAAGAGACACAGTCCCCTTCTCCTGCCACCCCAGATTTGAAAGTATCTTCTTTTCTTATTGGTCCTTTTGGTCAGTTGTCAACCAGGTTAATTGAGCTTCTTAACCCTTTACAAGTAAGTGATTCTGTACCTCTGGCCAGGAGGGATTGTATATTACTGCATACATAAAGATTGTTACCTTCCCTTTGTATTTATGACAGATGGTGATCTGGAAGCTTTCATTTTAACACAATAAAAATAGAATGCAGAAAGGTCTCATTCTGGAAATGGTAAAAGAAATGCATAAGCAAGGATTTTCCCCTGTGCCTCTTCTCTGTATTTTCTCAGGCCAATGGCAAATTCCGCATATGTTTTTTGCAGAGTCAGGGTTAAGTTTCAAATGGCTAATAAAAGAAAAGACAAAGTTAAGGCAAACAAGAATGAAATCAACCTGCATCGGACTGCTTATTGCTTGTTCTTTTCCTGTGTGTATTCTGACGGATAACATTCTACACATTCTCTTTTAAGCATTTCTCCTTACAGGGACACCTCATTTTCTTAAATGTAGTAGTCTTAGTATATGTACAACATACCTCAAGTGGCAGGTGACTAGGATAAGTGGGACAATAAAACCTTCCTTACAGTTTTAAGATGATAACGACTTTAAGATTCTACAGACATTTAGCTTTAAACAATTCATTGGGCTTTTTTCTTTTCCCTTCTCATTGCAGTAACATTCGTTGTTTCAAGATTGACCAACCCTCAGCTGGTGATGCTTCAGGAGCCCCGGCAGTGTGGAGTCATGGTTATACCGAAGCTTCGGGAGTTAAGAACAAGTAAGTCCTGGTTTGGTGTCAGCACACAGTTGCTGTGCTGTTCCAACACTTCTGTGTTTAAAGAACAAAACAAAACAAAAAAAAAACCTATAAAGAAACTCTTTTCATATGAGAAAGTTAGTTGGGAACATTTGTCTCACAAAAGCAGAGGCCATGGCATGACTTATATCTGTAAACTAGGCCCCTGCTTGGCTCTCATATTTCTTCTTTGTTAAAGGAGTTGCTAAGATACAAGTGTAACTGCTGCATTTTGTCTATATAAGACTACAGTATTTGCACAAGACCCAAGTGCTTAAATGTATCTCTGCTCCTTGAAAAGCCCCTCCTATCTTTTGCTGAAGCATATGTCCCAAGCTGCTGGAAGAGGAGTGACTTAAACTGTGCATATTCCTACGCTACTGACTGGTCCCTTTTAATGGCTAAAGCAGCCCTTGACAAATGACATCTCAGGGGTCTGACATATTGATTGCTTAGGATTAACCCTAGCCCTAAACCTGGTTATATGATGCCAGCTCACTTTAATGGTCCACGAATAACTTCTAAAAATCTTTTTGCACTTCCAGTTGAGGTTTTCAAACACTTGAGTCAAGTGCCAACAAGCTTATACTCCACATTCTATTAAACTTAAATGATTATCACGTAGAGTAACAAAGACAACTTTAAGGGGCTAGAGGGGGAAGGGCAATTTAAACTATGGGGTTCTGTTTCCATCCCCCTCCACCCATTTACTCAATACAGCATGTGAAACAAGGTGTTGAAAAGAAAAACAGAACAGTAGAGGTACCAAGCTTGTTTGAGTTGACCAGTTCACCAAGGCTTGGCTGTGGTAGTGGTGCTGTGCACCAGGGTTGCTCAAATAGTGAATTGCTGACCTCTACATATGTGCTTGTTTTTAACACTACACCAGTTAGAAGCAAGAGTCAGAGAGCACAAAACAATCCATGGGATTGTTCATACCAGGTCCTGAGGGGTCGGAAGGTTTCCTCCTTAGCACTGATAGCTTAGTGAAAATAGAGTTGTAAACCTACTTTTCTTTGAATTTGTAGATTGATTATTACTGTCTGACGGCTATCAGTGGGCATGCATCCGCATCATAAAACCCATGTCACAGCTTATCTCATGGCAGTCTCAACAGTGGGGCCAAGATCTTGTATGGTGTGAACTACTCTTACTCTTAAAGGCACTTATTTACGTACTTTGATGAAGTGTGTTCAAGGGGCCAGTACGGAGAAGCTTGCTTTACGGCTTCCTGTGCTCACTTTTCATGGGTAAACTGAAGAATAAACAGTGCAGTAGCTTTCTCTGTTTTTACTACTAATTTTTTTTAAATCACAAAAATAGTCTGACTTCACATGCCAGAAAAGTTGAAAAATTATTAGGGGTCTCTGTTTCAACTTCTTTCTTGCTCTCGCTTTACCATGGAATTGAACAGTATCATAAATGTTACTTATGTTGTTAACTACCAGGATTTGAAGTGAAACTTCATACCTCAAGAAAAGTTTGTGACGCTTATTATAATCTGATCTGCCTTCAAGCTGCACGTCTTGGTCAGAACAGTGAAAAAAAGAATTGAGGAATGTTAAAATGCTCTTCTGGTACAAATGCTTATTTATCAAAACCTATTTCTGGTTTTCCCTTTCTTTAGACTGTGCGTGGCGGCTCTTTCAGCCAATAATTTCTGTGACAACAGGGAGGCACTGTACGGAGTCTTTGATGGTGATCGCAACGTGGAAGTGCCCTACCTTCTGCAGTGTACAATGAGTGATATCTTGGCAGAAGAACTGCAAAAAACGAAGAGTGAAGAGGAATACATGATCAACACTTTCATCGTTATGCAGAGGTTAACCCCAGATCTTTAATATTTGTCATCTTCCTCCATATGCTGATCAGTCAGTGTACTTGCTTCCATCCCAGAGATGTTTTTTTCCACTGTTTTCTAAATGATTTTGTTTGCTAGCTCATTACTGCACATTCTAATTGCTTGTTTTTTTTAATTGTAATCTATTGTCGCACACACGTTCTAAAATGTTCATGACCGAGGAATGGATAGTTTAGTCTCTTTTCTGAGATGTGCTTAATTTATTTAAAAGTCTCACTGTGCAGAATTGCTAACATTTAAGGTAGTGATGTGACTTTGGTTTCTTGAGACTGATCATCTTTAAACATCCCCCACCCCCAACTTGCTAAGCCCAGCATGTTTCAGCCTGTCCCTCTGCACCAGTTCAGATGACCATAAATATCAGAACTGTTGCTGAGGATTCTTAGTATTTAACTGCATATTTTCAACCCTAAAATTGAATTCTTCAAGCCAGGCATAAATCGATCCCCGATCAAGCGATCATTACCCGCTGATTTGGCAGGTAGTATAGACGTGGCCTTAAAGTGCCACTGGACTCATTGTTTTTGTGGATACAGACTAACATGGCTACCCCTCTGATACTAGGTGTGTTTGGTTATTTGAAAACCAGTATTTGCTGATCTTGACAGTATGAGACACGCTGTCTTGGGAAATAGAAGTGAATGAAGAGGGTCAGACAAAAGGGAAGGAAGAGATGGGGAGAGCAAAGGAGAAGACATGTAGATAGGCTCGACTACATGGCCTCACAGTGTGGAGTATGGAGGTGTGAATTGCTAAAGGACTGTGTTAACATGAACTAGGCCCCTTCTAGTTTGTGGTAGCAGGGTCTACATGGGGCAGTTACAGTGCAACACTTTAGTGCATGCTATGCACCCTATAGTCCACACTGCAGGGCCGTGGATTCCTGTCTGAGGGCTTGTTTACACCATATTTGTCAGTCGCTTCCTGAAAAGATCCAATATCTACATCAGGAAGTAGGAGCAATAGGATCAAACTGAATCAACTGAACACAAGAAAAAAAGGGGGACTGTGCCCTTTGCTTCTGTAATATTGCTGCCCCCCATTTTTATCATTGCTTGGAACATTGCTGCACTCTGACAGGTGTTGCAAGTGAATCCTGCAGTATGATTAGAATCCTAGGTATGAGGCAGAGAAAGTACCTAATAGGTGGTCTTGCCCCCATCCCTTTGGTATAGTTTCAAGGAAATTTAGTTTTTTTGCAAAAAGGTATTTCTTTACATGTGTCTCAAAGAACAGGCTAATCAACATTTCATAGAACCCAGAAATAGTATTGATTCTAGTTGAACATATCCATTTATTGAGGATTAGTACAATATTTCTGTTTCTCAAACATTCCTGAGGTAAAAAAAAAAATGCTTACCTACATCAGATATTGGAAAACTGAACTTGAATATTATCACCTCAGGGTTCTATATCAAAGTTGTGATCTTTGTTAAAACAAGAGGTAAGAAATCTTGGAACGTTCTGTAATTTAGTTGTTCCGTTACTGGAAAGACAGTTGAATAGGGTTAAAGGCTCATGCAGAAGAGAGATGGAAAAATTGTTAAACACAATCAGAAATTTAATTGTGAAATGCCATAAAAAGTTGATCAGTTTTAATATGAGCAAGACAATACTTTGTATGCTTGAGACAGGTTTTATCATTCAGCTTTAGCCAAGGCCTTCTAAAATGACAAGGTAAAAATATTCTTCATATGTGCCTGATAAGGTATTACTTCTGGTGTGCTAAGAAGTTTGTGAATTAGTGATTTTGAGTCCAATTACAACTGGAAAGTGGTGTGTGTTGGTTTTTTTTAATTGTGATAACTGCAAGTGTTCTAGTTTGTTCAGGTTAGATCCTTTACAGTGGAGTTTTAGGAGTCTGAAAATGCAAAAAAACAACGGTTAAATACTTAAAACTGTGTGGCAATAAGCAGTAAAACATTGATTCCAACTCTTTAAAAAATACATTGCAGTTTTGGAAACAAAAGCTTCATGTTCATAAATGATTATATTTTTAGATTCTACCTCTAGTTTTTCAATATCTTCCTAATCCTTAAATTTTCTAAAGGTTTGCTAATGGGGATGCATAAGATAAAATACTCTGTCTTGGTAATGGGATGACGAGAGCAGTGGCACTGGGATTGTGAGGGGTTTTTAAACTGAGAATGGCTCCAACTGAGGATGTACATCTCTTTTCTTATAATATGCTGTCCATGAGTTGCACATAATTTCCTCACTACTTTGCTGTAAAGCTTCATAAACTGAACTGAAGCTCCTGTTCTTGCCCAGTGAACCTTGAGAGCACTGCATGCATCCGACGAAGTGGGTATTAGCCCATGAAAGCTTATGCTCTAATACTTTAGTTAGTCCTGTGGCACCTTAAAGACTTTTTGTGTCCTGTGATTGGGATTGCTGGCGTGTGCTCCCCTGCTCCTCTCTTTAATCTGACCTTATAATGCAAATTTTCCTGTTGATCAGCAAGTATCGCTTTATTTACATTCCAGGAAACTTGGAACTGCTGGACAAAAACTTGGAGGCTCTGCTGTCCTTTGCCATGTAAAACACGATCCCATGGACCCAGGTGGTTGCTTCACATTAACCTCAGCAAATGTGGGGAAGTGCCAGACTGTTCTCTGTAGGAATGGAAAACCTTTGCCTTTGTCCAGGTCTTATGTGATGAGTTGTGAAGAAGAGCTTAAGAGGATTAAACAGCACAAGGCCATTATTACAGAGGTAAGAAAACTGGTGCTGGTGGAGGGAATGTTACAATCTGCAACTTCCTCTAGAGACTGTTCTGACCAACACACCAAACATAGTTCCTTATCATATAAATAATAAAGATGGGTGCGGCTGTGCTGGAATTTCATCTTCCCCTTCCAGTACGTTTTGTGCCACATGATTCAGTTGCTGTTGCTCTGCAGAGATACTCAGCCACAAGGGGCTGAGCACAGTGGTCTTCAGCAGGGGAAGATGAGGAAACCAGCCTTCATCTGGAAGAGGAATTGCTGGGCTAGAGTAGGAATGAAGAGCAAATCCACTTTGTGTAGGGTGGGAGCGTGAAGTCTTTTCTTCCATAACAGACTTTCTCTGCTCCTTGCTGCTATCTGACCAGTCAGGATGCTGACAAGACAACCGGCTCATTTTTCTGTCTCGCCACAGAATGTGTAGTGCCAGCTATGGGCGTGTGCTCTGGCAGACAGCTCAGTAGTAGAGAGACTGCTGCTTCTGCACAGGGAATCCATTCTGTGCACACCCACAGATTGGCGGTTGAGTGAGCTGCTGAAAGAGTAGAGAACCAGCCTCCTCCCTTGGAAGATACAGACCCAGAGGGCAGATAGTTGATATAGAACGTACATGTGGGGAACTGGTTGAAAGCAGAGAGAGAGAGAAGCCTGTCCTTTTTCTTTTTGGTCTGCTAGATCCCTACATAAGGATTTGATGCTCAGCCTACTGCTGTACATGCACAGATACGTTAAATCTGACAAGCAAAGGCAGTGGGGGATTAGAATCTAAAATGTGACATGCTTGAAGCGAGACACTCCATCAAGTACTGTAGATAACCAGGGAGCTGTCAGTGTGTCCCTTTTGTAAAGGAGAAGTTAATTCTTGCTTTAAATCTTAAAATGACTCCTCAATTTCACACACTTGGTTGGCTTATCAGTTCTGTCAGGCTTATTTATAATATAGGAACCCTACTAGGCCAACAAGTTTTTCTGTTCTGAGGTACTTCAAAGGCCTACCCCTTTCTAGTCTTCATTCACTTTCCTTTGGTTATTTGTTCTGTAGTGGCCATTGCTGGCATCAGTTGGACCAAATGATTATAAATCATTGCCTTCGTGGTTCTCTAAATTAGCAGGGTTGCTGTTACCCCGACAAGGCTGGCAGGTAACCAAACACAACACCACTTGAGATGCTTGCTCTCCTTACCCTGCCAGCGCAGACTCTAACCAAGCCAAAATCTTGGGATATGAATATACATGGGATTGATTTCTTAAATACACATTTTTAATGGTGTTTTCCTGCTCAGATATTCCTCCTCCTCCCCTTGGGAAATGTCGTATCTAAGAGGAAGTGTAGTAAGTAATCGGGCCATGTAAAACATTTCACTACAGCTCAGCTGATTAGAGAAAACAGACTTGCACTTGGCTATATTTGACGTGCATGCTTAATTTAAAGAATATTTTAAAATTTTACTATTTGTAGGACTGAGCTGAGATGAATCATGCACGGCTGCAGGAGAGATGCCATAATCGTGATCCAATAGCTATTGTTCAATATGGACTTGTGGGGGTGGGGCGGGTCATACACAAGATAAAATACCTTAAGTTCGGGGGAAAGATCTGACTGGCTAACAAGACAGTAGCTGCATGAGCCATTAGCCAGCACAGTGATTCCCCCCACACACACCCTTATGCACAGTGTGTGCCATTCGCAGGAGTTTAGGGGATGGCAGGGTGGTAAAAGAACTGATTTCCCCTGGGCCCCAAGCTTGAGAGGACCTCCAGAGGAGGTTTTGCAACCCCATGTGCGCCCCTCAGGTTTGGTCCCACAGCTGCTCTCAACACAGAGGGACCATGGGGTGAGTGGTATTGCTACCCCACAAACCAGGTCACAGTGCCTGGAGTGGGGAGCCAGGCCCAGCCTTGTGGGGACAGGAGCCAAGCGGCTGCTGCGGATTGTGGTTGTGCATGACAGGGAAATGTTTCTAGGGGAGGGGCATTAAGTTGTTGCCCAGTCACATGTGGTCAATCATATGTTGTCAAGAAGCCTCTTGGGAACTAGAGACAGACCTGTGTGTATATGACACCGTAACTGTAATTTATATTAGGTCCATTGAGACAGCATGGTGTAGTGAGCTAAGCATGAGACTGGGAGCCATGAACTTGAGTCCTAATCCTTGTGCTTGCACTGACTCTGCATGGCCTTTTGCAAGACACTTCAGAGAGTCTAAGGCCGAAGGGATCACTGTGATGTAATCTCTCCTCCTGTATAATTCAGGCCATAGAACTTCCCCAAAATAATTCCTAGAGTATATTTAGAAAAACATCCAATCTTGATTAAAACTTGTCAGGGATGGAGAATCCACCACGACATTTGGTAAATTGTTCCAATGGTTATTTACCCTTACTGTCAAAATTTTACACCTTATTTCCAGTCTGAATTTCCCGAGCTCAACTTCCAGCCATTGGATTGTGTTTTAACTTTCTCGTCTAGTTTGAAGAGTCCATTGTTAAATATTTGTTCTCCCTGTGGATCCTTACAAATGAATATCACCCTTAAGTCATCCCTCAACTTTCTCTTTGAGTCTGTGTCTGTTTAGCTTAACAAAGACCTCAGTCACTGTAAGGCATGTTGTCTAGTGCTTTAATCGTTCTCATGGCTCTTCTTTGAACCCTCGCCAGTTTCAGTAGCCTTCTTCAATTGCAGGGACCCAAACGGGACACTGTATTCCAGCAATGGTCGCACAAGTGCCAAATATTAGAGGAAAAATTACCCCTTTGCTCCTACTCAAGATTCCCCTGGTTCTTGATCCTGGGATTGCATTAGCTCTTTTGGCCACAGCTTCACATTGGGAGGTCATGGTCAACTGATTATCTACCATGACCCCAAATCTTTTTCATAGTCATTGCTTTCCAAGATAGAATCCCCCATTATGTAAATATGGCCTACACCAGTGGTGCCCAATATGTTCGCCACTAGCCACATGTGGCTAATAAGCTGTTGAATTGTGGCTAAGCCACATTATAAAAAAGCCACATGCATTAACGTGGCTTTTTTTATAATAGGGCTAATGAGAAAAATTCAAAACCACAAGTGTGGCTAGCATTGAATTTCTATTGGACACTGCTGGCCTACACTCTTTGTTCCTAGGTGTATACATTTACATATAGCTGTATTAAAATGTATATTGTTTGCTTATGCCCAGTTCATGAACCAATCCAGATCTCTCTGAATCAATGACTTGTGTTCATTATTTACCACTTCCCCCTCTCCCCGATTTCTGTGTCATCCACAGACTTTCAGTAATGATTTTGTTTTCTTCCAGGTAATTGATAAAAATGTTAAATAGCATAATGCCAAGAACCAATCCCTACGGGACCCCACTGGAAACACACCCATGTGATGATGATTCCCCATTTTCAGTTACATTTTGAGACCAATCATCTAGCCAGTTTTTAATCGATTTAATGTGTGGCATGTTCATGTTACGTTCTTGTTTTTTTAATCAGAATGTGGTGCAGTACCATGACACAGACTTCACAGAAGTCTAGGGACATTGTCAACACTATTACCATATCGCCCAAACTTATAATTTCCTTAAAAAACAAAAGAGAGAGAGAGAGCAGATTAATTTGATAGGATCTATTTTCCATCTTAATTTGCATTTTTTACACTACTTTCCTTTAATTCTTTATTAATAGAGTCCTATATCAGCCACTCCATTATCTTGCCCAGGATTCATGTCAGACTGGCAGGCCTATAGTTGTCATGGTCATCCTGTTTACCCTTTTAAAATTGGCACTTAATTAGCTTTCTTCCAGTCATCTGGAACTTCCCTAGTTCTCCAAGGTTTATGGAAAATCCACATTAACAGTCCAATGAGCTTGCTGATTTTAAAATGTCTAGCTTCATTAGCTTCTGCTCAACATCCTCCAGAGCCACCAGTAAAATGGAAAGAGCGTTATCACCATGTGATGAGGCTACATCTGTTTTTCTCCAAAAAAAAAAAAACAAAAAAACTTCACCACTCTGGCTCCTTATCTTTAAGATGGATGGGATGTTTAGCTGCCACACAAGATGTTGTGAAGATGGACATTTCTAAAATGCTTGTAAGATGGAAGTGCGAGGCCTTTTTGTCTTTGTATATGCTCATCCTTGTGCCCTTTATTTATTTTTAAATTTCAGGATGGTAAAGTAAACGGCGTGACAGATTCCACAAGGATCTTAGGATACACCTTCCTTCACCCAAGTGTTGTGCCCCGCCCTCATGTCCAGTCCCTGACTTTGACTCCACAGGACGAGTTCTTCATTCTGGGTAGCAAGGGATTGTGGGACAGCCTCTCCATCGAGGAGGCCGTGGAAGCGGTCAGAAATGTGCCTGAACCACTGGCAGCTGCGAAGAAGCTTTGCACTTTGGCCCAGAGCTACGGCTACAATGACAGCCTCAGCGCAGTGGTGGTTCAGCTCAATGTGACGGAGGACAGCTTTTGCTGCTGTGAGCTTAATGGAGTCCCGCCTCCCAGCCCAGGCATCTTCCCCCAGTCAGTCAACGTAGTCATTAAAGACAGACCTACGGATGCTTTGGGAATGCCATCTTCCAGCAGCGGTATGGCCTCTGAGATTAGCAGCGAGATCTCCACCTCTGAAATGAGCAGCGAGGTGGGGTCCACTGCCTCTGATGAGCCCCCTCAAGTAGCCATGAATGAGAACAGCCCAGCATATCCCAACGAACAGCGCTGCATGCTTCACCCAGTCTGCCTGTCCAATTCTTTCCAAAGGCAGTTGTCCAGCGCCACCTTCTCCAGCGCCTTCTCTGACAATGGCCTTGACAGCGATGACGAGGAGCCAATTGAGGGTGTCTTTACCAATGGCAGCCAGGTGGAAGTGGAGGTGGACATCCACTGTGGCCGAGCAAAGGAGAAGCAGCTGCTCCAAGTGCCTGTGGAAGCCAGCGACGAAGGCATCGTCATTAGTGCGAATGAGGATGAAACGGGCCTTTCCAGGAAAGCAGATTACTCCAGCACTGGTACAATTGGGCGCCGACGGGGCAATGGTTCTGTGGCTCCTCAGGAAAGGAGCCATAACTTGATTGAAGTAGCAACTGATGCACCTCTCAGAAAAACTGGGGGCTACTTTGCAGCCCCAGCCCAGCCAGATCCAGATGACCAATTCATCATCCCACCAGAGCTTGAAGAGGAGGTCAAAGAGATTATGAAACAGCACCAGGAACAACAGCAGCAGCAGCGGCAGTATCAGATGGATCAGCTGCCAGACTATTATGATACACCCCTATAACCCACTCTGCGTGCTGTTCAGAAATAAACTAACGAACAAGAAGACATGAGTGCAGCACCCAAATAGGGCTCACATTACAGCGGGGATTTTACTACATTTTGTTTTCCTTACCCTGCCACTACAGATAACTGCAGCTTCTCTTTCTGTTTGTTAGTTTTAATATCCACTGACATTGTTCTAGAGATGATTTATCAATAAGATTTAAACTAGTTAACTTCCCCTTAACATATCAAGTGTAAAAAATAAAAGGTTTAATATATTGCAGAGACATGATGTAATTTTTTTTAAATGGCTCACTTTTGTTTGTTTGGACAGCAGGGCAGTATGCCAGTGCTAAATGATTAAGTAATATTGTAATACTGTATTTCTTTGAGAAAGAGAGGCTTTTTTGGTCTTGAAAATGGTAGACATTTGTAGAATATGGAGACTAACTCCTAGGAGTTGCTTTACTCTTTCAGATGACTTAAGTCACTGAGATTCACTAATTTTCTCTGAGAGAACCGTTGATTGGGAAATTACTGTAAATAGGTCTGTGTTGTATAGTGATGCTTAAAATGTTTTGTAGTCTTGGCATAAGGACACAACCTGAACTGACTTTTGTTTTCTTGACTCTTTGGTTGTCATACTGAGTGGCTGTACAAGTTACCTACAAATTTAGGTGGTTCTTAAACCATAGAAAACAGCCTCTTTTTCTTCTGGTCTCTGTTTTTCTTCCTTTTACTTTTACAGGCACATTTTATTTTGTGTTCCTTATTGCTGCCACAACCAGCATGATTGTATAGAGCTCCTTTACTGTAGATCATTTACATACCAAGAGTTATATTAAAGCAGAATGCACAAATGAACATGTCATAACTTTTGTTATAATAAATACAAAATTTACAGATAATGAAAGTCTGCTTTTATATCTGAGCAGCTGGATGTATGAATGTATGAATTTCCTGAACAAAAGTTCTTTTGGGTTCATCTGGATAGCACACACTGTTTTTTTAAATAGCTCTGTTTACATTGCTCTGTGAAACTGGAGAATTTTACAAAGGTAAACCTTGAAAATACAGGAATCTGCTATAAAAATAAATCACCAGGTACTTTCACAGTGAAATCATTTCTTATAGAGGGGCTCAAATTCTCTAGCAGCGAAATATTGCATTTAATTTCTATTGCCATTTTTTTTTTCAGTAGCACTAATCTGTTGTCAGCTCTTCCAATATCGTCAATTGTGTTTTGGAGGAAGACTCAGGACCCCTAATGGTCTGACTCCAGAACCCACCACCCTCCTTCAGAAGGATGGAGGAATTGAGAAACAAGGCAAGTTAGAAATGGTGAAGAGGGGTAGTTGGAGGTGGAGAAGAGAAAGGGGCGAGAAGTCTGAACAATTCGAATTTAATGGTAGTTCTCCCTTTCATAGCAAGAAAAAACCTCCCTTCCCTGCTTTAGTTGAGACAGTCTTCTCAATCTCACTTTCATTTGAATGCTGCAGATCAGCCTTATTTTGTCTTTGATAGATGGATCAGTGTTTAACAGCAGATGACGTACCTTCTTGGGGCTGTGTTGAGTCAACATCCTGTAACAGGAGCATAATATGGGACAGGTTTCCCAGTCTGCTCCAGGGACCTGATCTCAGAAAGGAGAGATTTCCTGTAATACAGTTTTTGACTAGCTTTCCCTCTAAGAATTCTACAGGCAATTAAGAGGTGGGAAATTTGAGGGGAAAATACAAAAGTACTGATTCTCAGTTTAGCAGACACTGATTCACACCGCTTGCCTAGTGTGGTTCTAGTGCAGAACGTGTTTGTAGTCCCATTGGTATCATTAATGAGATCAGTAGGGACATGTACAGCTGAGGGAGTATGTTAATTTACTGCTGAATCAGCTCCACAATGGGAGCACAAATCACTTGTTCTGAAAGAGCCACAAGATACAGTATTAAAATAGAGACTGTATTAATAACTTAGGCAGGTAATGCTATGGATAGTCTCTGATAAATGGTTCTGAAATCCAAATATGGACTGGTAGTGATTCATTTTGTTCCTAATAATCAGATGAAATGTCCTTGGCACAAACTGAGATTTGTCAGATGTTGCCTGAGCCTAAAGGTGCTAATGAACAAAGGTTATACAAGTGGTTACAAGTTAGGGCTTCCTAGGTAATTGTAAAACTTCTCTGCACCCTAGGAATGGGAATTTTCTCCAGGGCACAGTCTGTTGTCAACAGCACAGTAACGCTATTGCTGCTCTGTCAGTGAGCAGGACTCGCTTGAATTGTTCTATTTCTCTTCAGTCTGAAATAACATTACATAGATGGCACAATGATGAGTGAAATTTCCTTTTTTATTAATTTCAGTTGATACTTAAGCACTGGGTGCAGGTAAGAGGTACAAAATGGGGGATTCTTTCTTATGAGTCTGTCTGACCCTAATCTCAGTAATCCATATACTTCTCTGTCCCATCTTCTTTGGGTTTCACACAGAATGTTCTCCATCCTCACCTTCAGAGGGGATGAGAAATTCAGGGCTTGGTTACACTTACAGCTTTATAGTGGTTTTGGTTATACCTGCCCTCATATACAGCTATAGGGATAGCGCTACAGTGTGTCCACACTGAGATCTTCCAGCGATATAGCGTGGCCACATTTTGAGGCACTTGTTGGGGCATGGGAGTAGTGCATTATGGAAAGCTGTCCCAGCATTCAGCTGGGTGGAACGTGCTTTTCAAACGAGGAGGGTGAGGGGGAGCGTGTTGTGTGTATGCAGAAGGAGAGAACAAGTGGATTTTTGGCATGATGAGAGTTTGTCAGCACACTGTCTTTAGCAGGCTTTGCATTTCACTCTTCTATTTCAAGCTGGCTCACTTGGTAAACATTCGTATTGCTGATTTGCGGAGTTACAGCTAAGCTCTGAAAATGTACTTCCTCATTCCTCCAGCCAAGTTCAAAACAAAGGCTTAATTGCCTTAAATGGCTTAGAGGTGTTTCCAGTAATCACTCAAAGTGATGTATTGTTAATACCTGTTTAGACTTGAGCTAAAGCGGAGCTCCCAATATGCTACAGCTGTTAACCCTCTGAGAAGGGAGGATTACCAGGATGGGTATAACTGTGGATTTATAGCGCTCTAAGTGCCTTGACAATCTGGATGGGTAGTGAATTATAGTGCTCCTGGAGGCTTTATAGCACCATAAAGTGCCAGTGTAATCAAGCCCTCAGTCCAAATGTTAGCTATTTCTTTCAGGAAATGTCTTTTAGCATTTTCTTTTTATGCCCATACATTGTAACATAAAGACAGACAAAATTGACAGATCACCAAATCTTGCTTTCCTCTACCCTACCACCTACTTTAAGATGAGTAAAAACAATGAGGAGTCCTTGTGGCACCATAGAGACTAACAGATGTATTTGGGCATAAGCTTTCATGGGCTAGAACCCACTTCATCAGATGTATGGAGTGGAAAATACAGTAGCACGTATAAATACACAGCCCATGAAAAGATGGGAGTTGCCATATCAAGGGGGAGGTCAGTCTAATGAGACACTTCAATTAACAGTAGTATACCAGGGGAGGAAAAATCACTTTTGTAATGGTAATGAGTGGCCCATTTCAAACAGTTGACAAGAAGATGTGAGTAACAGTAGGGGGAAATTAGGTTTTGTAATGACCCAACCATTCCCAGTCTTCATTCAGGCCTAATTTGATGGTGTCCAGTTTGCAAATGAATTCCAGTTCCACACTGGAATCTGATTTTGAAGTTTTTTTGTTGAAGAATTGCCACTTTTAGGTCTGTTGAGTGATCAGGAAGATTGAAATGTTCTCTTACTGGTTTCTGAATGTTATGATTCCTGATGTCAGATTTGTGTCCATTTGTTCTTTTGCGTAGAGACTGTCCAGTTTGGCCAATGTACATGGCAGAGGAGCATTGCTGGTGCATGATGGCGCATATCACATTGGTAGACGTGTAAGTGAAGGAGCCCCTGATGGTGTAGCTGATGTGGCTAGGTCCAGTGATGATATCCCTTGAATAGATACATGGACAGAGTTGGCACTGGGGTTTGTTGCAGAGTTTGGTTCATGTTTTTGTTGTGTGGTGTGTGGTTGCTGGTGAGTGTTTGCTCCAGGTATGGTGGCTGTCTGTAAGCGAGGACTGGCCTGTCTCTCAAGATCTGTGAGAGTGCGGGATCATCCTTCAGGATAGGTTGTAGATCCTTGATGCATTGGAGAGGTTTTAGTTGGGGGATTGAAGGTGATGGCTAGTGATGTTCGATTACTTTTTGTTGGGCCTGTCCTGTAGTAGGCAACTTCTGGGTACTTTTCTCATTCTGTCAATCTGTTTCTTCACTTCAGCAGGTGGGTATTGTAATTTTAAGAATACTTGATAGAGATCTTGTGGCTGTTTGTCTCTGAGGGATTGGAGCAAATGAGGTTGTATCTTAGAGCTTGGCTGTAGACATGTAGGATCATGTGATGTGGTCTGGCTGAAAGCTGTAAGCATGTAGGTAAGTATAGCAGTCAGCAGGTTTCTGGTATAGGGTGGTATTTGTGACCATCGCTTTTCGCACTATCTGTAATGTCTAGGAAGTGGATCTCTTGTGTGGATCCTTCCATTTGATATGGCAACTCCCATCTTTTCATGTGCTGTGTATTTAAAGCTGCTACTGTATTTTCCACTCTATGCATCTGATGAAGTGGGTTCTAGCCCACAAAAGCTTATGCCCAAATAAATATGTTAGTTTCTAGGGTGCCACAAGGACTCCTTGTTGTTTTTGCTGATACAGACTAACACGAGTATCATTCTGAAACCTTTAAGGTGAGTGGTGGTCAGTTCACTGTAAGAGCTTCTACAGTCTTGTAATGCCAGAATTTGGCTGAGAAACTATATTATGGATTTCTTGTGAGGGTTTTGCCTGTGCACTTCCAAATGCTGTCCTGGCAAGCCTGAGATCAAGGATTGAATGGACTCATGGAATGGAGACTGAAGTCTTCTCTCATCTTTCCAGTGGCCCTCCAGAGCATGCTGAAAGACATCATGAAGGTGGTGGATGGTGTTAAACCAGCATCTTTAAAAAGCACTTTTAAATAAGCAAGAGGATGGACATTCTTCTGGTGAAAGCACTGGACTAGGACTTGGGAGATCTGGGTTCAGATCCTTGTTCTGCCACCTACTTCCTGGGTGACTCTGGGGAAGTCACTTAACTTCTATGCCTAAATTCTCCAAGCTGACTTGGCATCATGATGCCATAGTGAAGATCACCCCAGAAAAGCCATAAATGTAGGTGGTGTGCTTTGAACAATAGCCAATTAATAAAAATCAGTAAGGAAAAAGGGAAATTTCAGTGAATAATGAGCCCAGCTCTAATGGGGTGAGAAATTGAGAAAAGGAGGTGCTTGGAGACACAGACTGTGTTAAACTTAATGTGACTTTCGAAATGTGCAGAAGGAGAAACCGGAGAGAGGCAGAGATGCATGACTGGAAAGAGGGGAAAGGCTGGTGGTGGAAAGGTGGATGATGTCTCCATTGTTTTACAGAAAAGTACCTTTTAATATAAAACAAACTGTGTAAATGAAAAGTAACTTAATTTGTTTACAGTATAGATGCAAACCTTTTTTGGATTGTTAAAGAGAAATATGTCATCTTCCCTGCTGTCAAATAGCTCTTAAATAATGCATTTTATTCTGGATGATGGATCATAGGAATTCTGCTAGTGTGTTTCAAGCATGACTCTTTAAATCACATCATCTTTTTCATTTGTAAGTAATGAAGTGATTTTCTTATCTTTAGATGATTTATTGCTTTCAGAATGAGTATCTGTATCGGTGCAGTCTCTTGCTCCTAGAACTAATTACCTTGTTGAAGTGGCACAGAAATAGCAATGCTGAAAGGGCAACAGTTTCAGTGATCTTAATCTGATCACTCGCTCGTTTGATTACAGTTTATACACATTTAGTTGCAAGCACAATAAGTGCATCTCTGCACAAACTGGGTAGCCGTCTAACTGCTCAACTTATATGTGAGGGTATAGTAATTGTTTGTGCAGCTCTGTGCACGTGCAATTGGTCACTTCATGAACATTTTCTCAGTAGTGACTACTTGTCGTTACACTGTATTTAAATGAATAACCTCCAGGAGAGAGAGAGAGGGACAAACAAGACATGTCTACATAAACTCTATGTGCAAGTTAGATGTAAATTCTACACCGTTCCAGAGTGCTGCACACTAGCCACCCATGTGGACCCTGCTGCTATGCACTGAACATTCCGTAGGGTGCAGTGACCTACTTTTTGTTTCAAACCACAGCGGGTCACTGTGTATAAAGGAAGTTTTAGTGCTCAGCAGGCTGGTGATTTAGCCCCAGATTTTCACACACTAATTTTTCAACTAGACAAGCCCTTTGACTCCGCCACATCCAGAAACATTCGAAGTCTGAAATTTTTAGCTTGGGATTCATTTAGTCGCCGATAATTTCTCTTACTAAAAGTAATGTAGTGCTTATTTTTTGTCCGTCAGGGAAAATTGGATTCTTGTGTGTGGCTGACTTCTCAAACCTTTTAATGCATTCAAAGAGTGCTGTAATGTCCTAAATAAAAGACCAAGTTGGATCTGTTTTTGTAACATTTGGTAATAAGAGTAACAAGTGTTGGTTTTTTTGTTTTTGTTTCTTTTTTAAAAAATCATAGGCCAGGGTTTCCCCTCCCAGAAGACTTGCTAGCTGTCTCTCCCTCCTATATATAATTTCCATGATGGTACTACAGGTTTACAAAAGAAATCTGTAAGTAGGAGGGCTGCTGTATTGGTGTGCTTCAGCAATACTTTTGGATGGGCTGATGCAAGTGAGGTCTTAATGGTATAAAACTGGACATCTCAACTAATGGGTTGCAATCCTGAAGTAGCTCTTCTGCTCTTCCTTTCCTGCCTGGGCCTGGGAGGAGAGGAGATGTATTGGCCCCACTGCCTCTGGATGGGACTCTCCCCCCAAATCTACAGATCTTTGCAGCCACAGTGGATTATGGGATATATTGGGTTGTGGAAGGAAATTCCAACCAACTTTTTGAATGTCGCACCAAAAACATTTTTTGAATTCAGTTAGATGTTCAACAAGTCTTCAGGCCCCTCTTCCAACATTCTTCTCCCCTGACTTAGTCACTGTGGTGTTTCAGTTGTGGACCTTTGCTTTAGTGGGTTGATACTGCAGGGCTGGATGTAGAGAAATGTACATGATCTGCTTGTGGGTCTAGAATCATAGAGACTCTTGAATTTTAATCCCAACCCAGCAGTGAATTTCCTTTATGGCCTTGCTCAATCCACCTAAACTTTTATTTTAAATACATTTATTTAAGTAAATGTTTAGGAAGTCTACCTCTTCTGTGGTGGTGACCCATTGTGTGTCATCTTATATTTTGATGTGGAGACAAAGATACTTTCTTTTATACTTGCGAAGAAGTGTAGTGAGCACTAGCTAGTGAAGTGTTTGAAAATGTATATAGTACTTCACAAGTGCTTCATATCATTATTGTCCCTGATGTGAACAGATACACAGTAGTGGGCCAGGTTAAGGTAACCAAATTCAGTCCAAAGAAATTCTTATGTATCCCCCAAAGTCAGAATGGAATCTAGTTTTCCAAAGTAAAAGGCCATTGGATGGGCCTATTCTGCCACTCATTCTTTCCTTCTATCCTCTGTACAGTTCCCCTTGAAAACTGAAATGGCTTGTTTTGGAGCAGGATTACTGCACTATACTTTGACTAATTTCTATCTGTTGATTACTCAGCTCACTTCCCATGTAGTGAGGCTCTTGGAATGTGCTGTGTGGGTGGGTGTGTGCATGTGTGCTTGATTACTTCAGTTTTGGAGACGGTCATGTTGTGACAAATCCGTTTACAATGCTAATAGTATAACACTATTTAACAAACGTTAGAAAAAAGTCTACTGCTATTACACAGAAAAAATAAATTCTTCACGCATCTCAAAATCAAAATGTAGAAGAAAACCTAAATTTCCTTATATCAGAGGTATACCCATGTTAGTCCGTATCAAACAACCAGAAGTCCGATGGCATCTTAAAGACTGACAGATTTATTTGGGAATAAGCTTTCGTGAATGTTAAAAACTTTCGTGCATCTGAAGTGAGTTTTTTACCCATGAAAACTTATGCCCAAATAAATCTATTAGTCTTTAAGGTGCCACCAGACTCCTCGTTTTTCTAAACTTTCTTTATTTACAACAGTAGTGCTCAGGAGGCTAAGTGAAGAATTGGGCCCCTTTTAGATGCTGTACAAACAACTAAGAAGTTCCTTGCTGCAAGTCTCCTGCTCAGATCACTAATCCATGCCTTCTTTCTCCTAGCTTATTTATACTTGCATTTTTTTGAGTTCAGCTATCAGACCTCCCTCTGTTAGGTGAAAAGTTGAAATTCCCATGCGGATAGTTCACACCTCTTCTACAGAACGTTCCTTTTAGTCCCTAAAGCCAGTTCAGCAAGTGACAGCCTTTTCTCTTGGTCATGACTGAGTCAAGAGCTAATTGGAGGAGACGCTATATTTCATCTTTCTCCAATGGGCGTGTTATCTTCATGTGTAAAACAAACAGACGCTCTTATTCAAGAAGTAGTAGTTGGAAACTTAACAGTAGAGTATGCAGTGTTGGAAGACTTGCATATAACAGCTGAAATGCAAAGGAAGCCTGTTATCTGATAAGCAAGCATTGGTGTGTTTCTCACCAAGTAAATATCTTTTGAGCAAATGCACTTGTGGTGATTGCTGCTGTAGGAGAAATTTAAAGCATCAGTCACCATTAACTAGATTAGATTAACTGATAACTGAGTGGTGGTACTAAAAGCTATATCCAGCGTGTGCTACAACATTGAGCTGTTACTGGCTGTTTTCCCCCCTACTCCACCCACTGTGCAAGTAATGTGTTGCTTTCAGACTACTTGTGTCTGCAGATCATGCTGTTCCTGACTCAGGCTGCAAGTTCTCTTCTGGACTTCTCTCTCTCTGTTGCTTGCCAAACCTCTAGTCAAAATTGAAAGAATATTTAAAAATCAGTTCTACTCAGAAAAGTGGCTCTGGTTAAAAAAAAAAAATGCACTGTAGGGTTCCATATTTCTTGTGTCACTGATTTACAAATCGAATGTGCTCCACTTTGCAGTACAAGTAAAAAAAAAAAAAAAATGTTTTCACTAATTGCCAGTCCCAAAAATTCTGCTTGGAATGTGGAATTCCAGCTGGCCACTTTTCTCCTTTCACATTGCCAGTCGGGCTGTCAAGCAATTAAAAAAAAAAAAAAAAAAGTAATTGCAATTATTTGTACTGTTAAACAATAATAGAATAACATTTATTTAAATATTTGTGGATGTTTTCTACATTTTCAAATATATTTTTCAGTTGCAACACAGTATACAATGCTCACTTTATTTTTATTACAAGTATTTGCACTGTAAAAAAAACAAACTAAATAGTATTTTTAATTCACCTAATAAGTACTGTAGTACAATCTCTTTATCATGAAAGTTGAACTTACAAATGTAGAATTGTGTACAAAAAAACTGCATTCAGAAATAACAGTAAAATTTTAGAGCTGGCAAGTCTACTCAGTCCTACTTCTTGTTCAGACAACTGCTTAGACCAGGGGTCGGCAACCTTTCAGAAGTGGGGTGCTGAGTCTTCATTTATTCACTCTAATTTAAGGTTTTGCATGCCAGTAATACATTTTAATGTTTTTAGAAAGTCTTTCTATAAGCTTATAATATATAACTAAACTGTTGTTGTATGTAAAGTAAATAAGGTTTTTAAAATGTTTAAGAAGCTTTATAGCTCTCTCGAGACATTCTAACTTGAACCTAATCCCCACTAGCTTCTTCAAGGACCTGACATAACTACAGGCCATCTGAGTCAAGGTGTGTGTCCACATTCTCTGAAGGAAGGAAAGCAATTCTCTGCATCAATTGTGAATGTGTCTGTTTTTTCCCCTCTGTGGTGGCCAAGAAGCATAGCTAACATCCAGTTTTATTTTCAACAGATTTTTTCTCTCCATTAATTTGAGGTTTCATGGGCCAGATCCTTAGCTAGTGTCAAGTGGCTTCTATGGTTCTGCTGATATGGTACTATATTTAAGTCTTTATCAATTGAATCTAAACGTAGTGTGCACATATAATACATGTGAGAATATAAATACAGTGTGTATAGCAGCAGTTCTCAACCCACGGCTCATGGACCACCTACGGTCCAATTAGCATACAGCTGTGGACCAGCTCAGCTATGTACTAAAGGCAGGTGAGCTCTCCGGCTGCTGCTGCACAGCAGGGCAGGTTCTAAGCTCCCAGCTGTCTCACCACCCCAGGGCAGGTGGGGTCGGGGTTCTAGCTGCTGCCCAATCCCCCACCGTGGGGTCCAGGCAGCTAGTTGCCACCCTACCCTGCACAGCAGGGTCTGGGGTCCTGGCAGGGTCTGGATCCTGGCAGCCTCCCTGGCCCCGCACTGCAGGAGTTGAGGGTCCATGTGCAGCAGAGTCTGGGGTCGGGGTCCCTGCTCCCATGCCCAGCTCTCTGTTCCTGGCCCCATTCTGTAAAGGGGTCTCTGGGCAGAGAGCGCTGAGCATAGGGGTTTGTGGGGGGTTTAAGTTGCGGGGGGCGCAGTGGTTCTCAGCCATGTGCGGCCCACAATGATAAATAGGGTTGAGAACCACTGATATACTTAATACATATGAGAATTCATGTTTGTTTAAGGATACTTCATATATCGAATTCACTGAAGAGTTGATGAGGTTCCAACTTAAATTAAGAGCAGATGGGCAAGTCTGAGCTTTTACTGTGTGTTTGTTCATATTCATCCAGCCTCAACTTGAAAGCCTGTCTGGAGTACAGGAAGCACAAGTTTTCAGGTATCTTCTGTTGTCTAAACAATATTTCACTCATCACTAAGAGGAAGGTATTGTATCTGAATCTTAATTGAGTTACCCCAAGCACATTTAAAATACATAGGTAACTGACCTATATCTCTCTCATGAGCCTCTCAGAATCTTTGAAAAACTAATTATCTACAAAAGTTGTGTACACGTTTTCCTCATTTAAGTTGCTCAACATACCATGAGAGCTTCTGAAAGTCGAGTAGCAGCTGCATTTCTCTGGGATCCGTATAAAACAATCTAGACCGTTTGTATTATTGAAGGGCATCCTCTGACTTGCTTGTCTTGCATTGTCACATGCCAAAACCAATCACATCAGATGTGTTGACAATCTGCAGACCTTGCAAGGAACCTGTTTTATTTATGATGGGTGATGGGGAGCATCTGTGACAGTGTTTATGCTGTGCTGGCCTAAAGCTTCTTGATACATTGCATGCCACCCTTTCTTAGAGTGACGCTGTGGAAGAGATGAGTAACAATGAACGTTTGTCATGTCTGTCATGAGTAACATGGTTTCTATTTCTGTTTTAATAACTTATGTGAGATTTTAAAGAAAAAGTTCATGAAAGTTCAGTAAATACAATCAAGCAATACAAAAAAACCTAATCAATTTGTGTATGTATATATGTAAAACTAAATTTTCTAAAGAATAGAGAAGAAAAGCAAGAAGAACAGAGACTAACTTAAATACAAGAGAGAGATTAAAAGTGTGTGTAAAATACATTCTTTGTACATGTGGACAAATGTTAATGACTAGTCAAACTGTTCTTTGACATTAATCTATACAGACATTTTCATTTCAAGATGCATCAGTGATTCAAATTGTAATCCAGAGTCTTATGCTAGGCTTTGACTGATTTCCAGTGTTGTACAATTATTTGCTGCATTCAGTACTTTTTCCACATTAAACGCAGACTATTCTAAAACATACAGAAAAGAGCGTATAGTGCGCTAATCCTGACAGCCATTAACATGCTTGGTGGAAGACAATAGGAAAACTTTTCTGTGTTTATGGATCTTATTACTCAGGCAATTTTCAGGTAGATGATTACAATGGGTACATCCACCTACTTGCAGCTTGGGGGAAGAGCTAGACTGGCAAGTCGCTGGTAGGTGGGGAGTACCCCACTTCCTGAAGTTCTCTTGAACTAACCTCCACAGACAGGATAATTCATATCTATTTTTCTAGACTAAGGAAAAAGCACAATTTCTCTTACTGCAGACCATGGCAACAAAGCAAATCCAATTGACATCTCTATTCTGGATGTTTTGTATGTCTTCAGGCTGTGGCAGTCCTATGAGTCTTACTAAGCAAAGAAGGTATATTTCAGGTAAGCAGGTGAATCTTCCTAGTCACTGTTCTAAGGCATGCAGATTCATTGTGATGAGATTTTCACAGCATTGTGTCTCCAAGATGGGAAGCTTGGTGGTTCTTTAAATATATACCAGCTGAGATATTGGTGTGCAGGGGAGGATGGAGGGTATATAATATGTGGAGAAGAGTTCCACAAGTATGCATTGGCTATAGATTGGCTAATCAATATGTAGAATTTTGGTGAATTTATGTATTGATGGCCCTGTGGCCACCTAGCAGGTCTTAATACAGAAGACATGATTCCTATGCCTGAGATTGTCAGTGCACCTATGGACTGGACTGTGATGCCTAACAGAAGGAAGATTATTTATTGAATTTACTTAAGGAATTTAATGTAATGATTGTTGTGAGGACTAATGTCTGAATTACAAGTACTGCACTGGGTGGCATCTAAGAAAGCTCCCAGTTTAAACCTTTTCTGTTTGAAGACAGCAGCTATTGGGAGGTCTGCTTTTAATGGATAGGAAGTATGATGCATCATGTGTAGGAGTTTGATTTAGGCAGGTGCTAAAGGAGCAGAATGAGATTCTAAGTTTGTTTTCTGATCTTTATTGGGCTGGAATAATCATTAATGCCGTAAGGAAGCATTTAATGCTGGGATTTGTACCAAACTTACTTTCCTTGAACATGAAAACATGGAGATTTACCTTCCTGCTTGGACACTTATACACCCACATTAGCCATCCTGAAGGAATTCAAGGCTATGTTTTACTTCTTTTACATGGTAGTTAAACTATGGGCTTTGCACCAGCCAGCAGAATTTGTTTTTGTTGAGTTACTTTCAGAGTCTCTGAGAGTGCTAATGAGTCCCTCCATTTTTAACCTGTCTGAACCCAGATGAAGAACTGCTTTTTCCAATGGCAGATGGCCTCTGTGACATAGAGGCATCAGAAGATCCAATGCTATTTAACTGACTGAAATCCCATAGCCTCTTCACCCACAAAGTATGTCATGCGCTTCTTCCTATTTTGTTGCCCAGGGCCATACAAGTGGAAAGACACATTGCCCAGTTTTGAGAGGTCATTCACCACTTTACAATCCAGATCCTAGCACATAGAGAGACCAATATGGCTTTCTGTTTCTAGAAGAAGTCAATCACTAGCTCACCAAATTGACTGAGTGAGGCTATTTGTGGCTACAGATTCCACTCTGCTTAATCCAACTTCTGCCATAATAAATCTTGGTTTTTATCTTTGCACTTGAGGTGGAGTGCACATAAAGATAGGAAACTTCTGCTCTGGCCAGGACAGGAGATGCTGATATTTTGTTATTTTTTTCTCCCTGAGTTGGAATGATCATGTTGCCCCTAGTTTATGTAAAACTCCCTCAGACACATTGATCCTCAAGCAGAATAAGTTTTTTATCCATGGAATGAACACTCTGAAATTATTGTTTCAACTTAGCAGATGCTCTGGACTGAAAGAGTTCAGGGGAAAAGTACCAGAAGAAATAGACATGAATGAGCCCCCAGCATTAGCCCCAGCTGTCATTTTGATATAAGGCTCACTCTTCTTGGTGCACGAATGGGTGGATCCCTTCAAAAAAAATTTTGTCCACACTTGGTTGAGGGAGTGAAGAATATATGATGGGGCCTTGCACTCTGCCAATGGATGGGATGGGGTGAGATGCAAAGGGATAGCAAGAATTACTGAACAGGGCTCATCGGAGCTCTGGTTCCTTGAAGCACATCTGTCATGAGATCAGCATTCAAAATAGGCTTCCGTAAGAACTGGATTTTTTCTGAGACACCACTTGTTCTCCTTTGTGGCCATAATCTTCTGTTAGTAGTCTTCTAAGATGAGAGCTGGTACCTGATAATATTCACACTCAGTCCGGGCCTATGATAGACATAGGGTGTGAAGGAAGTTAATCATGAATCCAAGATACTCCAGAAATGGTATCGTTTACCTCAGCGCGCGCTCTCTCTCTATAGAACTCTGACCAGAAAAATTGTCCAGGAAGAGATGAAAATGTATATCCTTCTTCCTTAAAGCCAATTTTAATATTACCATTATCCTAGAGAGGGACCCTGAGTACACTTTCAACTCAAATGATTTTCCTCCTCCTCTTCCCGCTCCCACCAACTTCTTTCACTACCATCTATATGTAAAATATTCACAATGGGGCAGCAGACTTAAGAGCATCTGCACAGTCCCGAACTTAACATTAGCATCTTGTTTGTATGGATTATACATCAAATACCACTATATTTGTCATTTATGTGGGTGCATATCAAAAAATATTCCTGTATGAAAAGAGGGCTTCATCTGAATAATGACTGTCATCCAGGCAAAACTGAAAGCAAAGAGCACAGCCAGAATCAGAATAGCCTTTTCCATATGTTGACAAAAATGATGTGATTCAACAAAGCTTTTGCTTTCCCTTTCATCTGTGCTGTCCGGTGATCTGTTCGGTCTGCTTCAAACAGAGGACTCCTGAAGATGTTTTCTTCAATGATTATTTTCTTGACCTCGGGTGTCTTGGATTACTGCTGTGCTTCAGAGCTTTTCATTCAAAGATGTTGGAGAGGCATGTATGTGTGTCATTCTGTGACAGCTTTTCTCTGGGGGAAAAACCCTGTTTTTAATATCCCAAAGGGAGTCTGTATGTTCAAGTGTAAGTATGCATTTGTCTAGCATTCATCCCCTCATTCCTGTGTTTTGAAGTTTACAAACTGCCCCTTCATTCAGGAGAACACTAACTCAGACCTATTTGGCCCAGTTCTGATGTTTCACTGTTGTAAATTCAGATTAACTCCACTAGGTTCAGTTACATAAAAAACCATTGTGTTTGGAACTATAGTTAGCTCCTGTCTGCAAAATTCCTCAGGGAGCAGTGTGATCAGGGTGTGATAAACAGTGGGATAAATAGTGGGAGTTTAAAGCCTTTCCCTAAATTAGTAGCAGGGTAGCAGCCCAGGCAGGGGAGTTGAGTAGCAGTTTATGCGCTGATTCAGTGCGATACTTAAGCCGGGTCTACACTACCCGCTGGATTGGCAGGTAGAGATCGATTTTTCAGAGATTGATTTATCATGTCTAGTCTAGACATGATAAATCAATCCCCAAGCGCTCTCCCTTGGACTCCAGAAATCCACTGTGCTGCGAGGCGCAGGTGGAGTTGATGGGGGAGTGATAGCTGTCGGCTCAGTGCTGTGAAGATGCTGAGGTAAGTCGGCCTGAATATTGCGTGTTGCGTATGTTGGGTTGATTTCCCCCCCGCCTCCTCCCCAGTGTAGACCAGGACTTAGAAACATTCTTATCTTTGTTAGTAGACCCACTGAAGTCAACGGGACTTACTCACAAACTTAGTTAGGTACGTGCTTAAGTACCTTTCTGAACAGGGGCCTAAATCCATTAGCTGAAAGTGCTGATAGATTATTAACTTCCTATATGGGCTGGCCAACTAGAGGGGAAGAAGGCATGAAATTCCCATGCTCCTAGTTAGGATTACATCTGTACGAAGGAAACTTTTTAACAAAAATAATTCCCACCATTGTTAACTAGTTCAGCTCCTCCAGTGTTAACATGCTGCTGGTTTTTACTAGAGTCAGTCAGATCTGCTCTGAGCAGGGTTGAACTATTGAAACCATATATATTTTTACATTGAAAATAGACGGAAGTAACTGGTGCAACCATCTACATTTAAAATTTACTGTGACAAAGTATATACATTTTATTTACATTCAGGACTTTTTTTAGTCTGTCATAAAATCGACAGTGCTGTACATGTGGACACTATGATCAGTATGATGCAGATGCTTTGTATTTAAAAAACAAAACCCTAAAAATACCAACTCCAGTGTCTGCCCATCACTGGAGTTTATGCTCCCTGGCACTGCACGGACTTCCATGACAGATTCTACACCAGTGTTGCTAAGGTCTGTGCATTGTGAGTGCTTTTGGGGCTTCTGTAGTCCTTCTGGTATTCTCCCTCTCTGTAGCTGTTCTCAAGGCTGTACTGAGTCCTGGTCCTCTGACTCCGAAAGGCCCGTACGTTTCGAATGGTGAGGGCACAGATCACAGAACTTGGGAAGTACAAACAAGCAGCAACAATGCCAAACAGGCTGACAGCCGCATCACCCCCCTGAACCTCGCAGTTCATCCAGGTGTACCCACGGCGCGCATACAGTCTCTCCCTCTTCTTGCATGTGTCTGTTGCATTCACCTGGATGATAAAGTGTAAATAAAGGCCAACAGCTGCAATATACCCCATACAAGCCAATGCGTCAAAGACACATTCTGCCACGAGCAATTTCACAGAGAGGCGATCAAGGGGTTTTGCCCCAACAATGAGGAACAGGAGTGTAAGTGCTGCTAATGTCAGGCTGAAGGCTACTCCCCCATACACACAAGGGGCTCTCATCTGGCTGTACTGCATGTCCAGGTCTCTCACCTCCTGGAACTCGGTTCCTTCAAACGGGCTGTAAAATGAACCAATGTTGAAAGAGCCCGTTCCCAAGCCTCCCATGGAACTGAAGCCTGATATAGATGCATGGGAGGCTCCAATACAGATCAGCACTAGAATGTTGACAGTAATTTCAACAAACTTCAAAATACCTGCAGGAAGAAAATGGAGAATGAATTAAATATTGTATTTGTGCAAATGGGGAGAGTGTGTGAGGGGGGAACCAATATATTTTAAACTACCAAGAGATCTCATTGAGCTTTTTCTCATATACAGAAAAAGCCCCCCTTTTGTATATGAAGCATTCATTTTAAGTAGAGTATTTCAGAGCCTGAGCAAGACGGCTTTTTCTGTAATTTGACAGTGCACTTGATATGTGGATCATGCAAGAAAAATCCATAAAGATTTTTATAGTGTTGCTTGTGCTGTGATGAAGAAAAGGTAACAGTACCAACAGATTGTATTTGGTACTCCAGCTGCTTGACACACAACCACACGGAATGGGAATTGTCCATCTCAATAAAATTGTGGACAAGATTTTTTAAAAATCCCCAAGCTCCTAGTGACTTTTTTGGAAATACTAGGCCATTTATTAGATCCCTAAATATGCATTTAGCAGCCTTACTTTAGGCTCCTGTTTTTTTAAAAAACATTGGCTCTTATTTGCTGGATCTAATCTAAATCAAACAAGGTTTTAAAATCACATTTAAGGAGACACTTGTTGAACCTGTGCCTCAACTGACTTCCTTTCAAAGGGAAGTAAATCCTGTGATTCTCAGCTTGTCTTACCTAATCCCCACTTTCAAAAGCTAAAACGTATGAGTAGGTTTTTCTAGGCTGACCATCTTCCTCCTCTTGTAAAAAATTTTATGGCATGGATTCTATCCAAATGCTGTTCCTTTACTTAATTGACTCTTTATCACAAAGTAACAAAAGTAAAGCTGAAGTTCTTCAGTTTCAAACCGTCCACCATTGCAATGGCAATTTTATGAAGAGATCCCATTTAACATTTATCTTCCAATCCATCACCAAGGTGACAGGCAAAGGGCCTTTCTGTAGAAAGGATTCCCAGACCTTTGCCGCTACTAGTAGTGGGCCATATATCTGTATAGTAACTTCTCACGTAGTCGCCCCGGTTAACATTGTTTCGATGTTAAGTTGCTGATCAGTTACGGAACTTGCTCGTTGAAAGTTGTGCAATGCTCCCTTATAAAGTTGTTTGGCAGCTGCCTGCTTTGTCTGCTGCTTGCAGGTAGAGCAGCCAGTTGGAGCTAGCTGATGGGGCCTGGGACCAGGGTGGACTGGCAGCCTCCCTATCAGCTCCCTACTCCATGAAATTCCCTGTGCAGCAGCCACCCAGCAGGCTATCTATTGCTGACAGTCCAGCTGTCCCTCCCCACACTATGTGCTTCTCCCACCCTCTGCCTTGGAGCTGCTCCTGGGAGCCTCCTGCTTGCTGTGCAGAGGGAGAGGAAGGGAGGGACTAAGGTCTGGGTTTCCCCCACTTCCTTGCTCCTGCACCCCACTTACCCTGGACAGAGAGAGACAGCTGCTGCCCCAACTTCTTGATCCACTTAAAGACACTACTTAAAGGGGCAGTGCACAACTCTCTCTCTCGGTCTCTATCTGCCATCCTGTCTCCCATCCCTCCGTTCATGCTGCCTTGTACAGCGTGAGGTCGCATTAACAACGTGTTAACTCTTGAGGGCTCAGCCAAATGCTAGTTCATCATTTAGCAGTGAGGCATTCCCTGGGAAATAGCTCACCCTCTAACTTCACCATCTCAACCAAGCTTCACATTCATCATCACTGTGTACAGTATTAAATTTTCTTTAAAACTTATACTGTGTGTGTTTGGGTTTTTTTATATATATGTATGTATATATATATGTGTGTGTGTATGTATGTATATATATATATGTGTATATGTATATGTGTGTGTGTGTGTGTATATGTGTGTGTGTGTGTGTGTATATATATATGTGTATATGTATATATAATTATTTTTATATTTTTTCTGGCGAAAAAAAATTCCCTGGAACCTAACCTCCCCTATTTACATTAATTCTTATGGAGAAATTGGATTTGCTTAACCTCATTTTGCTTAAAGTCACATTTTTCAGGAATATTAACTACAACGTTAAGTGAGGAGTTACTGTATTCTAACCATCAGCCAGGTCAATGTTTTAAAAATCAGAACTATATGTAACTTTTCTAAAGCAAGGCTGTAGGCGTTGATGGCTGTCTATCGATATTACTTCCTGGAGTATAACTGCATGCTAAGTGTCTGCAATCCAACTGAATGCTGGCATTTCAAAAGGGCATTTTAACCAGCTGATTGTTCCCCAATTTAAGATAAAGCATAAATATAATATGTAGCTCTTCATCTGAAAGTGGCTTACAAAATATATCCACACAATAAACAAATACCTCCATCCTTGTGTTTGGAAAATAGAACAAATAGGGAGGAGGAAAAATTTGCCCAAGAACACCAAGGCAAAACCTTGCTATATAAGAAAGAATCAGAGGATTTTTAATGTCCATCTAAGGAAGGAAGTTTTCATATTACATGTTAACATCCATACTCAAGACTGCATAGAACTCATTTTATCTACTTTGCAAGGCTGAATCGTATGTCAGGCATTGAACCAGTGCCTACAGGGAATTCAGATATTTCTGTCTTTGTTTAGATACTATCCCACCTCTCCAAACACGGATAAAACAGGCCTCACCAAATAAAATGGCCTGTTTTTATTAAATGTACATTTTTACTACTTTCTAATTCAATCTTTGTACTGTTTTGTCTTACTCTATGAAAAAGGACTAAATGTTTATTATTTCTGGAACAGTGCTGTAGTTTGGATCCTGCTCACTTCAAGCACTGAGCCTCCTAAAATGTAAATAGGCTTAGGAAGAGACAGTACAGAATTTATCTTCAGATTACGTTGGACTAGAAAATCTAAGTGTTAATCTTATGTGATGACATCACATTAAACAATGAATTCAACAAAGTTACTGAAGGTCTTGTAAAGTGCTGGTTCTAGCCAGTGATACATGTAACCCCACTGTTTTATTTAGTGTTTCATGTAGATGGTATTTTAGATCTTACTGCATATTTTAAAACCTCCAGAATGGTAAATGTGAAGTTGTGAAGAATTTTTCATGGGTCTAAGTAAATAATTATAAGGTAGAATTTGAAAAACATTAAATACTTTAGCATAGTATGCCTCTGCTTCTGTGCTATGCAGAGCTAGTTTTTCAATATGTATATAGTAGTAATGATCACTTCATTAACCACTAGAGGGCAGACTAAGACTAGTAAACATTTTATTGTAGTTATAGTTGAAGCTTCAGGAGGTCAAACCCGTAGTGTAGCAAACATGTTACACCTCCTAACTTCTGAAAGTAATTACTGAGTTCCTAAGGCTCTTCTTACCCCTGCCCCATACTCTTTGCAGCTATAAGTGAATACAGGCTAAATGTAAGAAGCTTGCCAAAATGGTCCTGCATCTACTGGCCATTACAAAGTGGGACGTAAATCGCAAGAAGCCTAGTCTTTCACTTAATACTGCCAAATTCATCTGTGTTGCGTTTCCCTGCTGTTATCTAGCCAGCTGCTCTCTGTTGCTGTCAGATCTGTATGAGCTTGCAGAGAAAGGAATGAAGTAGCACAACAAGGATTAGACTATAGAACATCCTTCCTCTTGCTAGGCTGTGTTGTTCTAGAAACCTTTGTTGCACTTTGGAAAGTGGGATTTCCTGGCGCGAAACCAACTGTGCTCTTCAAAGGAGAGATCTGGAAAACCCTGGAACTGTACAATAGCATGAAAATTACTGAACCCAATCTACAATTTTGCAGTGCCCCAGCTTACTATGTAATTGCAATGGGCCTGATTCTGATACACTGATTTCAGTGGGACGACTCCTGCAGTAAGGTACTACTCCATGAGTAAGGGTAGCAGAATCTGGCCCTTAGCAAGCAGGAGAGGAAATAGATTGAGGCCAGTACATGTGTAACCATCTTGGACTATAACAGGAGTTGCTTTGTGGCATGTGAATTATATTTCCACAAATGCAAGAAATTCAGGTTAGACGGGTTTGTGTGTCTGTATGATTTTAACACTACACTGCCACAATGCTGACTTATTAAGGAATTTGGGCTCGCCTTCATTGAACCAAGTTCACTGTACTTGAGTAAACAACACACAGAGTCTTCCAGTGACCCTGTACTTCCCAGTTACTTGCAACATATTCAGACTGATTGTAAAATGGGCAAACATCTACGGCTCTCCTATATCAAAGAAAGCTCCAGAGCAAAAACATGCAGCTGTGAATTACAGGGCAGCAGGGCTAGCTTTTGTCAAAGTAATAAACAGCTCAAGCAAATGTGAGGGATGAATGGAGATTAGAACACTGGATTAATAGCCCTTCTCAAAGTCTGCCTTCCTTCAAAATATCCCCAATACATTGATCAGAGTACTGTATCCAAGCCCTGCACAGTTGTCTCAACAGCACTCGTTCCTTCTCCGGTCTCATTTATTGCTGCCTCCTAGAGGAAAAACTCAAGCTGCTGCTCCTGCCACTGTCCTCCAGTTCCACCCAGATAGAAGTTTGCTCACATGAGGCACATTTTGCAAAATTTTCTCACAGCAGCCACACTGGTGCCTGTATGTTGGGAGCTCTAGAGGGTTCAGCCTACGGTTGGTTTCAACACCCCATATCCATTACACTGAGCAGGAGTCAATGACCCTGTGGTAAGAATACCAGCTGGTGCACCTTGTCTGAACTAGGGCTCGCAATATCGCTAATACTTGTAGAGCGACACTATTCTGAAAAATAAGAAAATTTTACAAAAAATCCCTTATACTCAACAAGGCTTGGAGTATGTTAGTTTTAAACCTAGTGCACAATTTTCTGCATCAGTAAAAGCAAATGGAGTAGATGCAGCCCTGCTACTGTTGCTGAGGAATGAGCACTAAACATGCCAATTTAGGGGGTCTTGCCCCCTGTGCTCAGGCTCTAACTGATCACCACATATAGAGTCAGGAAGGAATTGTCCCCCAGGTCAGATTGGCCGAAACCCTGGGGGAGGGGGAGCAGAGAGTGAGTGATGGTGAGGTTTCCTCTGCAGCATGGGGCACAGATCATTTGCTGGTCTGAATTGGAGCAAGTGGTGGATTCTCTATAACCTGAAGTCTTTTTAAATCAAGATTTAAGAACTTCAGTATTTCAGCCAGATGTTATAGGTCTATTACAGGAGTGGGTGTTTGAAGCTTTGTATCCTGTGACATGCAAGGGGGTCAGACTAGATGACCATGATCATCCCTTTTGGCCTTAAAGTCTAAGCATGTGCAGCTTGAGTATTCCTGCCTCAGGTTTTGCTTAGAGTAGGATTTTCAGGTGTGCTGTTAAGACATGTAGCTAACTCCTTCTAATAGTCTAGTGTATGCAAAGCAGAGTTGAATGCATGCTAAGATGGTAGAGTTAAAGCCTATGAGGCTTTCACATTCCACCTTTGCATGTGTTAAAGTCTATGCTAGTCTATTTTCAGTGCGTGTTGGCTAGCACCTCCTACTACAGTATTCTAACTTTTCAGTCCTCGTTTAGACAAACACTGGAGCTACTGCCCTGAAGAGTTAAGTGCTTGTTCTTACTAGGTGATTTCATAATTAATGGATATTTTTTTTTCTCCAGAATTTTTAGCATCACTTTTAAGGACAACACACAATGATAACCAATAGCAACATCGCCCCTGAGTCCTTCCTCAGACCCCCACCCCAAAAACCAAATAGTGAGTCATGCAAAAAACTCACAGCTCATCTCTCCCACCACACAGAAATAAAAAAGTGAACTTTACCGTGTGCCCAGCTGACTGGAGGAACTGAAGATGTCTGACTTAAAGAAATGCAGTGACATTAAGTGATGGAGCGGAACAAGTTTGGTTTGGGGCATGCGTGTGCGTGTCCATGGGAGGGAGGGTCCTGCTTATAACTTTGCAATTTAACATCAGAAACCAAACTTAATTTAGTGTAACACCACCACTGCCCATGCACAAAACAGCTCCTTTGTCTCAATAATTTAGCTGAAATTATTAAAAATTACTAAGTGATAGTATTTAGCAATGCTGAAGGAAGACAATAGTATTTCCCATAACTTGAGGGTAAAATTTTGTACATCTGAATAAAATGGAGACTGCTCTGAAGGAAACATACATGAGCAGAACATATTGGGTTTAATCGTTTTAAAATAAAACACACCCTTGGCTGGATGGTTGCCCCCAAACTTGAATCGGCCTTTACAGGGGATCAGTTATCTATTTATTTTGAGCTAAGTTAAGTCATATAAGGACTAATTGTGTCAAAAATAGTTTCAGTTCATTCCCACTGCAATTCTGTCAACAGTGAGAACAGTTTCTGATCCTGGTAGGTTAAACAAAGATGTATTGTTGCAGTCTGCAGTGTAGAATGTGAAGATAGTTCTGAGAGCTTTAAAGGAAAAAGACCATTTTTTTTCTTTTAAACTTCAGAATAATCTTTGGACTATCTCAACTAATGGTATTGTGTGTTAAAAAAAAATAATAAAAGCAATAAACCTTATTGAAAAGTTCTGTAGAATTTAATAAAGTACCTGTTCTACATTATTTTAATGGTACTATCTATGCATGATGCAAAATTCCTGTAGATGTATTACTATTATACATTTTTTAGAGTAGTTTCTGCTGATACATACTAAATTTCTGTTGAACCCTGATAGTTTTTCCTTATGAAAGTTTGTGGGACTTTTCCATAAATCCTCATGAAGTCTTGACCACACCCAGACCAGGTAAGTCTACAGCTCCCCGTACCTGACACTGAACTCTAGTTACTACTCCACCTAATCCCACTCATCCCTGAATCAGATAAATATCCAGTCTTACCTCTGCATTCCCTTCCTCTCTTTACCCAAGCATCTAGGTGCTTCCTTTCCTATCCCATTTTTCCCTGCACCTCCTGTCAAGCATCTAGACTGGCCACCAGAAAGATCTCAACTCCCCCTCTGTTCTCTTGCAAGCCTCCAGTGTGTCACTGGCTTTCTCCCTTGGAGAGAGGAGTATATGTCTGTCTTCTCTGTCCCTGTCTGTTGGTCCCCCACACTGGCAGCTTTGTCTCCTCTCCACTCATTCTCAGCAGATATTTGGAGGTGTGGGGTGTGTTGGGAAAGGTCAAGCTGATGGAGGTGGGAATGGTTAATGGTGTTAACGTTGTTGGGTCAGGTGGGGTACATAATAGATAAGATCTTTTAGGAGGCTCTTTCACTCCTCCCTTAATTAAGACTTGGAAAGGCTGATATGTTTAAGCATCACGCCTGTTAGGGTTCTTTTTGGATCACTGCCACTTTGAATGCCTTTTTGCCTTGATCCTCCATTGAACCAAGATGAGCATCTATCAAATCTAATCTCTTGATCATGGCAATGTATTCCTCCAACGATTGTTTCCACCTTGTTCTGAGGACAGGGTGCACTGCTTGTCTTTGTCAAGGTATGCAAGAGGGCTCTGAATTGATGACTCAGTGGTTTGGTCTTCTGTTAGGTTAGGTGGTGCAACTGGCACTTCCATTGCCAGGTGAGTTCCTGAGGTGGCTTGCTCTTTCTGGCATGGCAGGAGGATATTGCCAGCATCCACGTAAGGATTTTCTATTGGGTTGTACTCTCACATCTGGGAAGCTGGCAAAACTCAGTGTTTGTTTAAGTTGCTTATGTGTTGCCATCCCCATGGGTTTTTGATGGAGGACGGCTTCCCTTGTCTCCTTACATCATGTCCTGGAACGGTTGCACATTTTTACCCCCCTCTTCTTGGTTCTTCTTTTCCTTCTCCTTGGTTTATGTTTCCACTTCTGTAATTTTTTTAAAAAAGCTTTGTGTTTTGCTCTTCTTTACCTATTTATCTGCCTTCTCTGACCCTCACCTGAACAGTGTGTACTACTGAATTTGGGTTGGGCAGAATTCACTGGTGGCCCTGTAAGTGCCAAGCTATACACGTGGTGGCTGAACTGAATGTGAAAACTTGTGCCAGTGAGCTACTGCATAAATCTGCAGCCCAGTGTACACAATTTGTTCCTGTGGCAGGCTCCATTAAGGGCTGTTATAGAAGCAGAGAAGAGAGAGAGAGGTCAGATATGAATTGGTCAGCTCAGGGGTTAAAGGCTGCGCAGCCCATTTTAAATTCCCAGAGCCAGAGACTCTCCCTCATTTTAAACATAGATTTTAAAAAAAATAGGTTGGTTTTTGATTTTGAAAGGTAACTTTCTAAAAAGACCAGTATTCTGACAACATATAGTTAATTGCAGAAGCAGGAGTTCAACAGTTCTGCAAAGGATTCCCTATGAAGAACTACTCTTGCCAGTAAACATTTGGCATTCCACAGAGTAAAGTTACAGCTGATCTTGAGGCTTTACAGTCACCTCTGTGCTGCAGCAGCTGGATTGAGAGAGGAGAGGAAAAGTTAAGAATCTGACAGAAGAAAAAGATTTTTTTAAACCACCAACGGAAAGAGGAGGAGACACATCAGTGAAGGGAAAAACAGGTGAGGAGGATGAAGAGGAACAGAACTAAAGAGCAGACAGAGGAGAGAAGGTCATTATAAAAACAGGGTGGGGGAGCAGGTAACAAATGGATCCCAATCTAAAAACATCACAGAAGGGCCCACATTATTTTAACTGGCTCTGGGCACTTGCAACATTACTTCCTGTTGTGCATTTCAAATACTGAGATTTTTACCTGATGCTCTTTCTAGAAGGTAGCAAGTAAATGCCTCCAAGGTGCTGGAACAAATGTGCTGAATTGGCATGAGGAAGCCACCTTTCCACAGCTCTTTTTACTATCACTCCTCCTGAATGGTCTTTATTAAACTGGCCTAAGTAACTAGAAGATATTCTGATAGTTACTGCTTTTGAATTAGCATCACTGGCAGAAACTGGGGTAGGCTAAGGGAGCCTGTATGCTGGGACATTTTGTTAAATCAGGCAAACCTAGGCTATAGAACCAATACCACGGTAGGGTCAGTGGAACCAGACAATAGGTTTGTTTTATAATTAGTTTATCCTCTTCTCGGGGAAAATGTTATAACTAAATTTGATAAATACATATGTAAGCTGCCTGGGAACAGTACTCGTCTGTTGGGTAATTATCTTTTTGTTACAGGAAATAATTATATTTATTCTAAGTGTTAGAGGAGTTTGGCTCAAAGGTGGGGAATGTCAGCCTGACATGGTCATTAAAAAAACAAGGTACTCCTAAATGGGAATAATAAAAGGCAGTTTTGACCAAAATAATTTAGTGAAATAGACATGTGTGCAAAACGTTTTCATCAACCCTAATCTGCAATTTCAACAGTCCGTCAAACAGTCACCCAGCTTTCTTCTTAAATTACACCTACATCATGCGTAACTAGCGTCATCCACCTCATCATTTGTATGATACCAAATGCTAAGGTCATAGGCCTTGTTTGCTCTGAAATACCAATCTTCAAATGAAATTCTTCAGAAATTCAAAATTCAAACTAGGTAAGCTAGCTGCTATTGTGCCATGCAATGTTATTTATTGCTAATCAGTCTTAATGGCTTCAGCATGTTAATGACCCATACTAACTTGATTGGCACTGCTCAGTCCAGTATTCCTTCAAACTTTTAAACTGGAGCATTTTTAAAAGAGATACCATTTTCATTGTCAGTGGGGTTTAAAAACAAACAAGCAAACAAACAAAAAAACCAGCCTGGCACAATACTTAGTTGACCAGTTATGTTGTATCTAAAATTTGATTTGTAATAAGCATGAGGGTGAATGAAGCATGCTAATAATATCTGAGGACATGTACTGCTCCATTCTCTCACAGTGGTACTATACTGTATTTCACTGTCAACCAAACAATGCACAGCAGGTATAAGAAGTGTATAAATGAGTTCAGACTAGTAGTTAGATTAGAGGGGTAAAATGAGAAGATAGTAACAGTTAATTAGAAAAATCCACTATTAACTTTTACAACATATAGTGTTGCCACACTGAAAAAACTGGAAGGAACCGTTTTTTTCTGCTTGGTGCTGATGAACATACCTCTCAAATGGCCCTTATTTCAGTCCCAAAGTTACCCATGTTCCACACATTTGGTGACCCCTCAGATATATTGAACTTTATACCAGTCATGAAACTGACCCTACAGAAAGCTACATCAAAGGAGTGAATCCCACAGAATGTTTAGCGTACTGTGTGAATGTGTCCCTTATAGCTAAATAGTACTGGAAATGACTGGGGTGATCAGCTCAGTATCACTTCTTGTCATAAACCTGGGAGCCTCCGTGAAAAATGGTTCATGACAGACTGGCAAAACATATGATGTAAATTTTGCAATGGACACACAAGATGTTGATCCTATGTCTACTGGACTGATCTCTCAGCATTGGTGTTGATTTCCATCTTAACATTGTTCCCAAACTATTCATTCTACTGTTCAGAGCTACTTTCCAGAATTGGTAGCTGTGGCTGGAACTTCCAATCACATTTCTGAGAACAAAGGCTTATGGATGCTTACACTGTAATTAGTGCTGGTTTGTTAATGCGTGAGCAAATCCTGGAGAAAGTCATGCTAGTGCTCTTTAAATTTTATTTCCAGCTGAAATGAAATTTAATTTTATTTGCCTTAAGTAAAAAGGGTAAAACTAAAATTAGAAAAAGTTTCCTTGTTGCTGAGAGACGATACCCCTCTCTGAGAAGACAGGGGTCTGAACAATCAGAGCATTTAGGTTAGAGGTATGTTCACTAGAAGCCTATTATATAATATATTTGAGAAATACAACACTGTTTATCTCATTTGCTTTGAGCTGTGTTCCTGCTACTGAGAAATAGGATTTCTGTTACACTTGATCCCTGCAAACTGTGTGTCTGAAATTTTTCTTTAATCTTTATTCATTTGGAATTTAGAAACTTAGAAACTAGGTAGTACCAGAATTAAAATAGATGACAGAATTGTTTATTGAATAACTTCTTGAATTGTTGAAATGGGCCAGAGTAACGTATAGACAAAAGCTGAAAGGTCTTCGGACTTCAGCTGTATAAACCAAAGTAAATAAATGTCACCATGTCACTATTGCTTTCTCTTTCACACCAATAAAAATCTATTGAAACAAAACTAAGTAGTATTTGGGGTATCCAGTTTTTCATTTTGTTCTGGGGGTTTTCTGAGGGTGGGTGGGTAAAGAACCCCAAACATCTGTAACCTAAATAAGATTAGAACCTTACTCGCAGACTTAACTCAATTTTTGCCCAAACCTAGGTGAAGAAAGTAGTGTAAGGGCCAGTCCAGCACTTTCCACACCTATGACCTTCATTCTCCTACCTCCCCACATCCTCTGTTCTGTCATTCAATAAGAGTAAAACTGTGCGAGCAAAAGCATAAACTACAAGTTTATTTTAAATGGACATGCAGAAAAGCATTATTGTAAAGCAAATTAAATGTAATGTTTTAGTCTTGCAAAACAAAAATATTTTCAACCTGTTTTGTTACATATTACAAATGTTGTGTATTATGTAAGTTGTAAATAACTACTGCAAAAAAATTGTTCCTTAATTTACAGTAAGTCTTCATTTGTGTCACCATCACTGTACATTTTTCTTTCCTATCCTCATATCAAATACAGGATTTGTAGATGCACCATTACCTTGAAATCTAGTCAGTTAAAATACATCAAGGTGAATAATTTTTGGTGTTAACAGCAGCCCCCAAGATACCCTATCTATTGTCGTGAGATAATCTCACTTCCCTATTTTTTCAATGGCTTTCTCTGCTTCTCTAGAAGACCCTTGCAAATGGGGAAAATTGACTATACAGGGAGAAGACAGTACAGTTATATACACACACTGCTATTAAGTGCACAAGATTTATAAATAAATTAGTGAAGAGTACAGACTCTTCCAGTTATAGTGATATTACATGTTACTTGTAACAACAACAGATTAAAAAAAAATTGGATTTCTTTTAAATAAAGTTGATAGTATCAAGTCTGTATAAAATATATAAAGGATTTGTCTTTTTGAAATAGCTTTTTTACATTTTTAGGTTGATTGTTTAAAGTGAAAAATCAACTAAAAACTGCTCAGCTAATGTATAGTCACCAATAATGTATGTATACCAACATTGAAAAACAGGGGTCTCCAAACTTTGAGACAAGGGCCATATTAGATTTTTGAAGGGGCTTCGTGGGCTGAAGCAACTGTGAAAAAATTCAATAGATGCAAATAACATATATGCAAAATTCCTCCCCTTTGCTTCTCCGGCTGCTGCTGTGGCCCTGCCCCCCCTTTACTCCTCTGGCCGCTGCGGGGGCACTCACCCCTCTGCACATGTGGCCGCTGGCAGCAGCTGGGGGGGGAGAGGGGGGAGCGGCTTGCTCAGCTGGAGGCCCGGACAAATTGAAGCTGTGGGCTGGTTCTGGCCCCCAGGCCATAGTTTGGAGACCCCTGTTCTAAAATAATTTCTCAGTGGCTTGTTCTATTATATAGTTTTTTGCTGCACCAAATCCATTGGTTTGTCAAGCCCCCGCAAAAATTACACTGGGAGTAATTAGTCATTGATTCCTAGAGCAGTACCAGACTCTCACTGGTGGTGCTAATTTGAATACCAGTGATATCTAAAACTGGGGCAGTTAAACTTCACTGGAAGAATGGGTACACAGGTAATAGATCTTGCCTTCCTCAGGATTAATATGGTTAACTGCATATAGTTGGCTACTACTGTTCATTCATATAATTGTATTTATTCACATTTTGACTATTGTACTTGACAGACTAATAAAAGCAATATGATACTGATCTTGATGCATATGCATTGTTCTGATAGGTTTTATATGTTAATCAAGTAGGAAAGGTGTGGTTTTGTCTTGATAAATGCAATATCTGTATGGACCATTTTAGCACCACAAGGAACAGTATTTCTCTCCAATCATTTTTATAACTTCTGAATTTAAGAGAATTTTCTATTTGTGTTGCACAATATTTTTAATTTGACAGCTGGAAAGAGGATAATAGATAAAGGTGGCCTGACAAGGTCAAAGGAATGATACTGTTCAGGAAAATTACTATGACTGCAAACCTTAAGGGCCTGGCTACACTGACATTTTATAGCGCGCTCACTTGCTGGCTCAGGGGTGCAAAAAAATCACCCTCCTGAGTGCAGCAAGTCTGAGCGCTTTAAAGCGCTCGTGTGGACAGGCTCTGCGCTAATCCCCACATGGAGGTGGATTACCAGGAGCACTGGGAGAGCTCTCTCCTGGCGCTCGCACGTGACCACACTTGCATTTCAAAGTGCTGCCGTGACACGCCCTTAGTCTTGAAAACATGTAATATCTAGTGGGTAACAGATGAAAAATGTAATAGGAAAAGGGTTTTTTTCCGCAAAAGTGTAAGGAAAGGAAGAGCCCCATCCTGCAAAAGAACCAAAAACACCCCAAAAACACACATCCACCAGGTGAGAGAGAAATTAAATTTTTATAAGAGGATGCTTGTGTGCCTTGCTCCCACCTACATGTTAGAAACAGAATGTAAGAATGTTTTAACTACTTTTTTTACGTCTGTCTCCCTCCATCGAGTGCTTTGAAGAGAGAAAAATGAAAACTTAAAGTGGCATCAAATGCTGGGGGGGAAAAAAAGTGTCAGTTTTAGGTGGTAGCTTTCTTTTATTAAGTCCAGTACTGGATTGTTTAGAAAACAATGAACGCAAAAGGAGGAGAAACAGCAAGAGATGGAAAAATGCAGTTATTTTATCTGGTGCTTGCAGTTCAGTTTTTGGAAGGCTATAGCACAAACTAATTAGCATCTTCTAGACGAGGGGTCTCAAACATGCGGCCCGCGGGCCACATGTGGCCCACCAAGCCCTTCCCTGCGGCCTGCAAAGCTCCCCACGGCGCCCTCTCCACCCCCACTTCCGCGCTGAGAGTGCCTTGCTGCTTTCTGAGGCAGCTGCAGCACATCCCTTCAAGCTGGGAGGGAAGGAGGGCTCCTACCTTGCCTCCCTCCAGGCACCGCCCCCAAAGCTCCCATTGGCCGGGAACAGGGAACCGTGGCCAATAGGAGCTTCATGAGAGTTACCTGGAAGAAGCAAGAGCAGCACAGGCAGGGAACCCTGAGAGCCGATCCCCAACCCCCGTCCCTGGGGCTGCAAAGACTGGTTGCAGCAGTTTCCTGGAGTGGAGCAGCGTGGGGCTGGAGTCTCTAGGTAAGCGGCACCAGGCTGGAGCTCGCACCCTGAACCCCTGCTGCACCCCAGCTCCCTGCCCTGAGCCCCCTGCCACATCCCGCACCCCTCCTCCACTCCAGTTCCCTGCTGTGAGCCCCCTGCTGCACCCTGCACACCTCCTGCACCTTAACTCCCTGCCCTGAGCCCCCGCCGCATCCTGCACCCTTTCTGCACCCTTTGGCAGCAGAGAGGGGGCAGCGTTGGGGTGGGGACTTCGGGGAAAGGGTTGGAATGGGGCAGGGAAGGCATGGGGAAGGGGCGAGGTTTCATAGAAGGGGTGGAATGGGGGTGGGGCTACAGGCAGTGATGGGGGGGGTGTCTGTCATGCGGCACTCGGGTCAATGCATTAGTCCTCATATGGCCCTCATGGTCATTTGAGTCTGAGACCCCTATTTTAATCCCCGACTCTGACTAGGGTTGCCAACTTCGGTTGGATGAATTCCTGGAGGTTGCCACATGATTAATCTTTAATTATGTCTTTAATTCCTGGAGACTCCAGAATTGTCCTGGAGAACTGGCCACCCTACATCAGAGGCAGAAAAAAATCTGTCTGGGCCTAAGCAAGGCAAAGATCTTGAGAGATCTGGTCATTTGGGAATCTTTCTGCTGTGACCAGTCGTGGCTGGCTAACAAATAGAAGACATAGAGGAATAAGGTGAGAGTAGAAAGTAAAATAGGATAACAGGAGCTCTCAAGTCAAACATTAGGTGTTGCTCAGGAAACAGCCATGGAGATATTTGCCTCCCTGTTCTGGTCTAAGCAGTGCTTATTTCAGAATGAGGGAAGAGGGTTCAAGTGTGTGGTACTAATTTCCTGGGTCTCAACATGTGATGATGGAGATAATTCATGTGGTAAGGATACCTCAGTTTCTAGATATTCCACAGAAAATGTCTAAGGGGAACAGCAAGACGCCCAGAGAGAAACTGACTACTGTAAAACAAAGATACCAGTTCTGCTTGTCTGACAAGAACAAGAGAGCTGAGGCTTATTCCAGACCATCCAAGCTGTGTATATTTATCATTAAAGCCATATATGGCTAGAATCACCAGGAAACTTAATTGCCTAGAAAATCACTGGCTTCACAAAACCTGAGGTCAGCTCCTAGGCTCCCTATACAACCAAGGGGGAGAGACCCAAGTGCTTCAAACGGGATTCACAAAAGCCAGCATGCTGGGAGGCGCTCTTTCTGAGGTAGCCACGGTAACGTGTGTGTGTGCACAAAACCAGCCACTTTTGAAGACAGGCACCTAAGTCCTGGTTGCAGGGAGGTGCCTAGCTCTGCTTGCGATTCTCAGCTGCAAAACCTGCCTTGCTGTTAGGGGCCCAATAGCATTTTTGCAAGAAGCTTGAGGGAGAAGGGAAGGAAGCAGCCTTCATAACTTTCGGTCTAGTGGTTAGAGTACTCACCTGGAATGTGGGAGACCCTGAGGTTCAAATCCCCCCACCCCACCTGAGAGGAGAAGGTGAGTGCTCTGACCACTGTGCTATCAGATACTCCAGAATGGGGCTCCCTCAAGCTCTCCTGTTGAAGCTGTCCCACTGTGGATAAATACCAAAGTCACTGCAGTAGGGGAACTGGACCAGACTCTGGGTCTCCCAGGTGAGTGCTCTAATCACCAGGCTGTAGAGTCACTCATACTTGCTCTGGCTCTCTATCTTGGACCCAATGATTCAGAGTGATTCCTTAATGCAAAATTCTGTGTTTTAAGGTGGCATATAAAGGCTTAGGGGCCTAAAAATGCAAATTGGTGTCTTAAAGAATTTACAACAGCATTTAAGCAGTCAAGACCTAACCCCCATTGAATGTAAGTGGGAGTTTGATACTTAACTCGGGTGCTTTTGTACCTGTTTGCATCTTCAGGCATACCTTTGTAAATCTGTCCCGTAGACATTTAGTAAGACCAATAACTGAATCGTAGCTATGCCATTCATGAATTAGTCTCCCTGGATGATGATGTTCAGTCCCCTCCCTCTTTTGTCCCTTAGCCTCAGTTTGTGGTGTTTATGAATCAGGATGTGTGATGGAAACAAGGACATAAATCTGTGAGGACATACATGAACGGTAAGCCAAGATAAAAATCCACATACCTCTCTTTGAGCATAGATTATTGCATTTCTTTGAAAAGGTCTCTTTCTTGGGATCATAATTTGGTGGAGAATTGACATATCCATGAGTTGAATGTGTGGTGTTTTGGTACAGGTCTGAATTAGCAGTAGAAGTTCTTGAGTGTTGATTGCCAGGAATCCCTTGTGTTGACCTGCAAATGGGGTAGGAGTAAAGGATGATCAATAGGAGATAGCATAGGCTAAGTGCACCAAAAAAGTATTAGTTTTAGTTTCTGGAATTTTTGCTAACGGACTTGCTTCACTGGTATGTGTGATCCCTTTCGTTTGCAGACATTTGGTCAAATGAGATCTGTTTGCAAGAATGTTCATGAAAATCTACCACCTGCTTGCATGAACAAATATATTCACAATGTTTTGTGAATATCACAGATTTCGAAAATCTTTAATTATTCACATAATAAACCCATTCAACTATTGCTGCTTTTTTGTGATTTGCAAAAAGAAAAGAGGGAGTGGGTGGAACTCTTGTTTATAAATACCACGTACACAGTGATCACTCATCTGCCATGAAAAGCAAATACTTAACTACCAGCCCATGGGCAAACCAGAGGCTAAAGTTTTCTGTAACAGTTGCTCATAAATAAATCTGTAAATAAGCACCACCTGTTTGTGAATAAACAAAGTGTCTCATGCATATTTCCAATTTACTGCATTCCACAATGATTCTTTTACAAGAATACAAAAGCATAGAATTAAAACCAGAATATAAAATATTTAATGACTGTAACATTGCACCTACTCATTCTCCTTTTTACAATTTTACAAGATCTGGTACAATCTAGTCTCTCCCCCTTTCTTTGAACTCTCTGCCAGTTTAAGAATCTTTCTGGTCATGAAGTACTACAGCAATGAATGCAATATTCCAGCTGTGGTAACACATTGACACTGGTGCATGATTACTGACTTTCTGCTTTGATATCCAAAATTGCACGGGCCATTTTGTTGCCTTATACTGTAAACTCATCTATGAATAATACTTTTCTACCATTTATGGTGGACTGGAAACTATATCCCATCCTGGCAGATAATGGCCTGACTTTAGTTAAGGATACCTTCATTTCCTCAGATGGACTACAGCAATGCAATAGGCTGGGGCACGAAACCATCAGTCCTATGTTTAGTTCAGCTAGTACCGAACATTGCAGTATATGTCCTCAGTAACATAAGCTCTTATTAATACACCTGTTCACCACTATTCCCATAGGATAGCAAGTTCCAGGTCTTAATTCTTTATATTCACGGATCAAAATGTCTTGGACCCAGGAGAACTAAAAGATTTCCTGAAGCTCTGGTAGGACGACAGCGGTCAGCAACTCCACCCCTCAGTCATAACAACTTTCTATCGGGTGGGGGAGTGGGGGGGAATGTATCTGTGCAGGAGAGGGCTTTCTTGGGGGCAGATTTGAAACTGTAGAACAAATCCCAACAGAAACTAAGGATCATCAGAAGCCTCGCGCCTTCTGCTCCAAGTGAAAAGCATGCGTCTCTGACCTGCATTCTCTAATACACAGATGTAGCAGCGTGAACATAAAAGCCTTATCAAACCAAAACACAATGTTGCCCTACGAACTAACACAGTTCTCCCTCTGGGGAGGATGAGAGAATGGACTACATGTGACCGATATTAGACATTTCAGTGCATTACTGAAAGGCTCTCCACCACTACAGTTATGAGGCTAGAATAACAAACTGTATAGAACAGAATATGTCTAATAGGATGACCAGTATGAAAAATCGAGACAGGGTGAGAGGGATAATAGGTGCCCATATAAGAAAAAGCCCTGAATATCGGGACTGTCCCTATAAGATCAGGACATTTGGTCACCCTAACGTCTAATGGTGTCTTATTACTCTTACATTTCGTTCAGCATTATTACTTTAAAATTTTTCCTTCCAACTGAACATCTGTCTGATATTACTTATCCACAGGTCTATTAGCCTGCATTTTCCCTCAACTGAATTTAGTTTCATTTTCTGATCTCTAGTTTCTTTTGAATTTCTCGGTCCTACAACTCCATGAATTTAACAATCCACAAATACCAGTTAACCTGGATGTGTTAGCTAAAGCATCCTTACTCTACAGAGAATTAAGTGATTTTTCTCTCTAGTTCTTCTATAACTTTAATCAAAAATTTTCTGACTTTTGTCCTGGGTCTGAGGGAGCTGCCTGACAAACTAAACTGTGATTTATAAAGTCTTTCAGCTAACTCAGAAGCAATCCCTTTAATACTTCTGATGCAGCTGCTTCTCCCTATTTGTACTGTGCTACTTGACAGGAATGATTTCAAAAAAAGAGTATGATACAAGGTCTAAACAAAATATGGCCGTTTTCTGATAGTTTTGTCATTTTCTAGCTGTTTCTTTTCCTGGCCACTATGCTCCCATTCTCCTCTGTGGATTGGACTCTCAATCAGGACTACATGTCTGATGACACAATACTTTCTCTCACCTTGGTGAGGGAAGGTGGTGTGTTTACAGGAGTCTATGGACATGCGGCATCATGGGAAATATAGCCTGGCCAGAAAGCGAAATCCATAGAGAAGAGTAGGATCACGAGGCATCAAAACTACACTCCCCATGATACACTGAAATGTCACTTTCCATCAAAGTATTTTGCTTTTTAGTAAGTATTTTGCTTTTTTTTAGTAAAAACGGTTTACTTCACAGTTTTCTACATCCTTTCAAAAAATGTCAATGGTACAGTAATTTCATCAGCAAATTTAATAATCCTAAAATTCACATCAGCAGGACCAGGTGATTATTTTTAAGATTTCCCTGTTTTCTCTATGCTGCTCTTAACCATTAGTTACAGGGATTGTCTTGTTTGAATATTTTCTCCTCCCTATTAAATATAGATTTCAAGGATTTCAGCCTTTTAAAATCACAATTAAATTCATTCTACACCCCTGCATCCTCCCCTTTTTATTTTATTAATATCCTGAAAATTCATCATCTCCTCCTCTCTCAAATGAATGCTGCATCCCAGTATGGTCTGGGCTGAAAGGGCTGGACAGGGAGAACAAAACATGCCAGTTTCTGAAGCCACCCCAAACCTCTCCATTAGCTAACGCTGCCAGGCATCTGGTTTTTGATGGGAATGCTGGGTCAAAAAGGAACCTTGGCAATGCTGGTCAACACCACTGACTGGGCTGTTAAGTCCTGACGGCAGCACAGTGGGGGCCAAGGCAGGCTCCCTTCCTGGACTGGCTCCATGCAGCTCCTGGAAGCAGCCAACTTGTCCCTGCGCCCCTAGGCGCAGGGGTGGCTAGGAAGCTCTGTGCGCTGTCCTCTCCCTGAATGCTGGCTCCACAGCTCCCAGTGGCTGGTAACTGAGGCCAATGGGAGCTGTGGGAGCAGTGCTTGCAGGCGAGGACAGTTCAGAGCCCCCTGTCTGCCTAGGAGTCAGAGACATGCCTTCACCCCTAACTGCCTCCTACACCCCTCCTTGGTCCCAGCCCAGAGTCGTCCTCCACATCCTGCAGCCCCCTCCTGAACCTCTCATCCCTATTCCCACCCTAGAGCCTGCACCTCCAGCCAGAGTCCTCACCTCTCTCACCCACACCCTAGCCTAGAGCCCCCTCCCCACCCTGAACTCCTCATTTCTGGCATCACCCCAGAGCCCAACCCCCAGCTGGAGCCCCCACACCAAACCTCTGCGCCAGCCCGGTGAAAATCAGTACGTAAGCAAGGGTTGGGGCGAACGAGCGACGGAGGGAGTGAATAGGGGCAGGGCAAGGGTGTTCAGTTTTCTGCAATCAGCAAGTTGGCAACCCTACCATTAGCTACTTCATACGTAGCACCATGACACACAAACTTGTTGGTTTACTAAAAAGTGACCACATGTATTTGCACCAGTTTATTTTGGTTTAGCTTAAAGCTGTTCAACCCAAAAAAGTGTTCATTCAACCTTAGCATCTGTTCAACTAAATGGCATCTTCAGTTAAACCAGTGCAACTCTGCATGTAGACAAGCTTGCACCAACTGTCACCTCTGGAAAGACCAGGACATAACCCCTCCTTGGTCATATGACCCAGCCACCTCTCCCCATGGCCACAGCTCAGCTCTTCCCCTCTTCTTCTCCACCTCCATGACTCAGCCTCACCTCCTTCCTTTCCTCCCAGCCCACATGACTGTCGTTGTCTCGGTAGTTCTTTAGTACAAAGAATGTTTAATTAGACTATATAAAAGTTCTGATAGCACAATAACTCACAGTTCTGAATTTCAAAGCTGAATGTCTCTCTCCTGCTACTGTAATAACCACAACACGAATGTAAAACACACAGTGCCACACCCCCTCATGAGGGACAAAGGAGACATACCTTCCACTGGATGGGTGTGGCTTTTTAGCCCTTCTCTCCTCATGGTGTTGGTCAACTCCATGGCGCTCATAATATTGGTGCTGCTTATCGCGGTGAGGTCTCTCAGCATGAGACATTTTGTTTCTCACATGTATTTCTTCTTGCTGAATAATCTTCTGAGCTAGAGAGATAAAACCAATTCAGTTTATAGTTCTAATTACTCATTGACCAGCATTTGCACAACATGATCACCTCTGTGCTAGTTAAGATTTCAGTAAAGGTGATTGAGAAGTACAGTGTGTGTGTGTGGGGGGTGTCGGGGAGAGGAGAGGTGGATTCCTTAGTCCATGAGTAAGATGTAGCTTCTTAACAAGGAAGTAAGTTCTCCTTTTACTTTTCCGTTGTCAAGTAACTTTACTTTTCCGCATTCAACAGTACAGATATTTAAACAGAGTTTTCTTCTCTCCTAGTCTGATTACAAGGACAATGTATAATATCCTCCTGTATTTCTATATAAAGCTATCTCAAGACTCCTGTAAGGGTGTATTTTTTGTATAAGACATTAAGAATAGGAAATGCCTACCTACCTACCTATTTATGCATTGTGGTTCCCCTTGACTTTACTAGGAGCCATGTACAACTGAGAGCAAAATTTAGCCTGGTAGTTTGTTTAAAGAGGGAACACAAATTAATGCAATGTCTTTTAAAGGGAGGATTATAATTCTGTCTATAGCAGGGGTGGGCAAACATTTTGGCCTGAGGGCCACATCTAGGTATGGAAATTGTATTTCAGGCCATGAATGCTCACAAAATTTGGGGTTGGAGTGTGGGAAAGGGTGAGGGCTCTGGGGTGGGGCCAGAAATGAGTTCAGGGGGTGGGAGGGGCTCTGGACTGGGGCAAGGGGTAGAGGTGAGGGGAGGAGGGGGCTCTAGCTGTGGCTGTGGGCTCTGGGGTGAAGCTGAGGATGAGGGGTTGGGATGCAGGAGGGTGTTTTGGGCTGGGACCAAGGGGTTCAGAGGGCAGGATGAGGGGTAGGGCAGGAGGTTAGGGCACAGGATGGGGTCAGAGGTGCAGGCTCCAAGTGGCACTTACATTAAGTGGCATGCCCCCTTCCGGCTCCTATGTGAGGGTGGGCCAGGCGGCTCTGTGCACTGTCCTGTCCACAGGTGCCATCTCTGCACCTCCCAATGGCTGTGGTTCTTGGCCAATGGGAGCTTCAGAGCTGGCACTTGAGGAGGGGACAACATACCGAACCCCCTGGCTGCCCTTAGCCATGGCACACGCAGAGCAGAGGGCAGGCCTCAGAACCTGTTCCCCAGCAGGAGCTCAAGGCTGGATTAAAAATCTGAAGGGCCTGATGTGCAAATGTAGGGGGCCACAGTTTGCCCACCCCATTCTGTAGCTTATGCTTCAACCTGTGTAATGTGCCCAGACACGCCCCTCCCCCCCAAAAAAAAATCACAATAAACATGGAGATAAGATTGAGAGTACATTATCCTCAGTTATTTAGGGTAAAACCCATTAGAGGTGTAATTATCCTCCAACAATTAATGTTACAAATTCAGGAAATTCAAATGCAAGGTTAACCTTAAAAGGAATCCCAAGCTGTTAAGGCATGGAACTATGCAGTTATTCCACGCAAAAAACCTGAACTCCGCCATGTAGCAATACCATGCAACAACTAGACAATTGTGATTAATACATAAACGTTTACAGACCCAAATTAGATGCAACTGATTGTAAAAACTTCCCCTCCAGTGTCCCCTCCCTTCCCCTTCATTTTGCCCTGGGTGGTGGCAGTGAAGGGAAGAGTTAAGGTTATACGGCTGACAAATGAGGAACCACCATCTTTCCTGAAAGCAGGGAATGGCTTCACTTCCATTTTTCTCAAAGGAATTCTATGACCATTTTGAAAGTGGGCCACTGTCTTTCCTGAGAGCACCATGTAGTCTCACTTTCCCTGAGAACAAAAGGAGATTGTCGCTACCTGTAATTTGAAAAAGGGGCCCTTTGTTAAATTCTTTGCTAAAGGAGAAACAATTATGAAGTGGGAACAAAATTTCTAATGTAACCAATGCATGAGATCTGAATAATGTTTAATTATGAAAAGTTTGTATTAGTCCATTAAGATTATGCAAGCTCTGTGCAGAGAGAGACACAGGATGATAAATGTGAAGTCCTCACTTTAAAGTTAGTTTTGTCAAATTAATCAGCTTGTGTACATGTACGCAATCAGAATATTCATTCTACACTCAGCCTCAGTGCTGTAGTTTTGGGGACCATATACTGTGCCTGAAGCCTTCGCTGTGGAACAACAGTACCCTGCTATCCTACAGTGCCCTAGCTCTGCCCACTGCTGACTGTATGATTTGGGACAGTTGACCTAGGTTTCTCAGCTCTTTAATTTCCTCACCTGGAAAAGTAGGGTGACCAGATGTCCTGATTTTTATAGAGGCAGTCCTGATTTTTGGGTCTTTTTCTTCTATAGGCTCCTATTTACCCCCCCCCCCCCCCGATTTTTCACACTTGCTGTCTGCTCAGCTGATGGAAAAGGGATATACTGTACTAATTTTCACATCCACTAGTCAGGACTCCTAGTACAAAATTTCAACCCCATGAGCCCCCTTTGAAGTGAAAAATGCCCCCTACCACACCCCACCCCACCCAACCCAACCCTTTAACTTAGTTCTCTGGGAAAATCAAGTGCTTAGTAAACAAATCGCACAGACAGCAGGTACAGGAACGGTCACACCTACCTCTTCCCCAACCAGCAGGGGCCATTCCCAGAGACAGAGTTCACCTCCTCTGCCACGGATCCCGCCTCCCAAAATCCCCACCGTGACACCGGCCCTGCTCTAGTCCAGCCCGGATCCCTGTCTGCCCCCAGAAAGGAAAATCCAGACCCTGCCCCGTGCACTTCTCCTGCCCCCGCCCCCCGCTCTCTCTCCCATGCCCCTCTTCCAAAGGGTAGTTAAAGCTCCTCACTTGCCCAGCGGCGGTAGCAGCACCCGGGGGGGGGGGGGGGGGCGCTGAGCGGGTGGCTTTAGCTGAAGTTTCCTCACCGGGCCTCCCTGCTGCGTACCCTGAGCCAGCGGGGCGGCGTTTCCTCGTGTGCGTGCAAGGCGGGGGCGGGGGAGGACGAGTCTCGCAGGTGGAGGACAGGTCACCGCCCCTCCCCGCTCTTGTGAGGGCTGGAGCTCTCTTCCCCCTCCCCCCCCCCGGGGGGAGTTTCGCTTCGCGTCTCGCCCTGCGCGGGCTCCCAGCCGCCGCGCGCGGCTTCTGCCCCGGGGCGCGCGCTGCGGGGGCCAAAGGGTGGGTGGCGAGGGGAACCCAGGCAGCGTGAGACGGGGGAGGGGTGGTTAATCTCCCCGGGGAAGCAGGAGTCAAACGACGTCCTGCCCGTGCTGCAGCCCCGTCAGTAGGACCCAGGCGGCTGTAACCCGGGTGCTTAGTTCGAGCGCGGCGCCGCCTTAATTGAGGTTTATCCCCTGGCGCGCTAATCTCTGTAGAGCGCTTTGGAGCTGTTGCTATGTCGTGAGATTTATGCCAAGTATGTGGGGATGGGCCTTTATTTTCTCAGCAATAGCTAATGGGGGACGGACAACATGGCAGGCCTCAGAGTTGGGAGTGATTAAGTCCCAGCTCCTGCCCCTATTGTTGTGCACGTTTAAACAGTGTCTTTGGGGGCAGTGGCCCTCAACCAGGGGTACATGTACCTCTAGGAGTACGCAGGGGTCTTTCAGGAGGTACAGCGACTTATTTTGATATTTGCTTAGTTTTACAACATGCTACATAAAAAGCATCGGCTAGTCCATACAAACTAAAATTTCATACAATGGTTTATTTATACCACTCTGTATACTGCCATGTAAATGCATTATTTATATTCAGGGGAGGCTCTAGGGTTTTTGCTGCTCCAAGTGCGGCAGTCAGGCGGGCTTCGGCGGCATGGCTGCAGGAGGTCCGCTGGCCCTGCTGATTCCGTGGTGTCTGGGCGGGAGGTCCACGTGTCTAGTGGCCCCTGCTTGCTGCACTTGTGCCTGGAGCCGGCCCTGTTTATATTCCAATTGATTTACTTCATAGCTATATGGTGAAAATGAGAAAGGAAGTAATTTTTCAGTAACTGTGCTGTAACTACTTTGTATTTTTAGCTCTGATTTTTGCAAGCAAGTCGTTTTTAAGTGAGGTGAAACTTGGGGGTATGCAAGACAAATCACACTCCTGAAAGGGGTACCATAGTCTGAAAGGTTAGGAAGAGTCACTGCTTTGAGATTTCTAAGCAGAGCAGGGGAATAGAGAAGTGAGACCCAGTCACAACCAGTTACAGCCACACAGTTAGCCAGTGCCCTGCCCCCTTAAAAGTGACTGAGTGGAGTAGCAAGCAGGAGTCAGGAGGGAGAGAGACTGATGAGTGAGGCACTGATGCAGACCTTGGGACTAAGGGGTGATGCAGTCTAGTAGACAGCACTGTCAGCATAAATCCTCTCTGTCTTCTGCAGGAGACACAAAGTGGGTGAGAACAAAAACAGGAGTCCTTGTGGCACCTTAGAGACTAAAAAATTTATTTGGGCATAAACTTTTGTGGGCTAAAACCCACTTCATCAGATGCATGGAGTCGAAAATACAGTAAGCAGAATATATATCAAGTGGGTGAGGTCATATCTTAAGAAGCTGGACTGCAGTTTGTAGCATATGGATTGGTTCAGCTATCAGAAGATAGAGGAAAAAATGAAATGGAAGAAAAAGAAACAAGGGTATAAATGACCGCATGAACTTATTGTTCTCAATTTGACCATGGGCCCTGCGATATTTGGTGTTATGCTGATAACCCACCGCTCCTAGAACTGTGCAATTATGTGAGAATCTTACTTTTTAATGAATGAAAGTTCTAGCCCTGCTTATTGTCAACAAAAGATGGTAAATGGGCCCCTAAAGTTCAAACATCAGAAGGTGGATAAAAAGCCCCTAAAGTTGTTACTGTATTTTAAGATAATGTCATGTATTCTGAACATTTAGGGTTGGCAATTCTGTAGCCTGAAATCTCTGAAGAACAGAAAATCAAAGAAGACAGACTAAAGAAGAGAGATCTGGCCTCAGGAACCAGAAAGGTAGGAGTGGGGGATTTAAAGATTGATAAAGGGGAAAAAAGTGGTCTAAGTCAAGAAGGAAATACATTAAACTTTCATTTGATATAAAATAGGTGTTAATTGCCCATTTACATTAATAGCCTTCTGATTTCTTTACATGACTTATAAAAGTACTTGGTCTGGTTGACTGAGTATAGGACAGGGAATTCTTGCTTCTAATCTCAGGCATGCCAATTCTTTGTGGTCTTGAGACTCTGGTCCCTTAAAATGTATGCCTGGAATCACAGAGACCTGCAAGACTAGTCTTTGGTAACTGTCTTACTAGCAAATAACATCAGGGAATGAGAATTTACCATTTTAGTTTAGGAGAGAATAATACATTACTTCCCACAAGACATTTCATATTCAGGGCTGTCAAACAAAATTTGATTTTTTTCAGCAGCCACCTAAGAGAGATTGAATAAAGAATGTCCCCGAGACCCCTGAATCCACACACACAGTAGTCTAGGATGGATAAATATAATTCAGCAAGTAGGTCATGACATGCATATTTTTACCTTATCAAGACTGAATATAGTGTCCCACAGCAATCTGTCCTCCAAGAAATAGTCACGTTCCACGCTGGTTCTGTTCTTACAACTTTGCATATATTAGAGTATTGTGTGTCTTCTCCTTGCAATTCTTATGACAGTAGTGCAGAGCTGTGCAGCTCCATGCATCTGCACAGGTACTAGAACTAGCAGTGCAGAGGGTGCTGCTGTAACCCCTGGCTTGAAGTGAAGTGAAAATGAGAACGTAAGTAATTTTTCAGTGACAGTGTGCTGTAACTACTTTGTATTTTTATCTCTGATTTTGAAAGCAAGTAGTTTTTAAGTGAGGTTAAATTTGGGGGTACACCAGACAAATATATATTATATATTATATAATTTATTATATACAGGGTTTACAGTTTGTTTCAATGGCTCTCAGCACCCCCACTACACACATTGCTCCAGCCCCGCTGTGCATCTGTCAGAGATGACCGACAGCTAGGAGGGCTGCGTGGGTTTGTGGGATTTTTTAAAATGGTGTGAAAATTGTGGGATATAGATATTATGGGATGGAGACAATTGCTGGGAAGCTGACCCCGTGCTCCTGGTCATCCTGTGTGACTCCTTTCTGTTCCACCATGCGTTGCCAAATCTTCCCAAAAGAGAGTGTGCTGGTTGGCTGTGGGTTGCACACTGGGATACCTCCCCATGGTGCATCTCCCTGTACAGCAACACGAGCACTCTTAGTGAGAACACACACACATAAGCAATGTACTAACTGCGGCAGCTTTATGCTGACATAGTTTGCGTCGATCAAAGTTTGTAGTATAGACATGGCCTCAGTCTTCCGCTCTTCATAGAGCTACATATTGGACTCTTTGTATACCTAAACAAGGCATAAAGCAAATTCCCCCTCTCTCCCACAAGCATGTGTTAGGGGGAAATGGCCATTTGAAAAAAAGACACACACCCCCACCCCTCAACCCTCAGGTTGGCTGGCTCTATATTTGTTCTAAAAGATACATAAGCTGAGTAGAAATTTCTATAATCTTTTAGCTTTAAAAATATTGCTTTAGCAGAGAATAATCTTTTATGGTACTACAAACTGTTCCAGCTATTTAAAAATGTTTGGTGGCTGTCTGCATAAAAAGTGACTTTCCAGCTGCAAAAGGGTGAGTACCACTAGCCTATAGGCATACTAGGGCTTGTCTAGACTTGGAGTAAAAGTTTCAAAAGTGCCTAAATCCCAATCTCAAAAGTGATATAGGCACTCAGGAGCCTAACTCACTTAAACACTTGGACTCAATGTAACTCTATTGTAGGCACTACAAAAGTGCAAAATAGGGCATATACCAGACCAAGTTCCCCTTTGGTAACTTACTGGGAAAGGTCTTGTCAGTATTTTACACCAGTGCAGTCCGTTCATGCTGGAAGTTTTCACCTGCATAGCTAAAACGACTTAGTATAACCAGGGAAGTGCATGCTGATCCTGCAACTGGATCTACATGGAGAGAGTTCTCTATCCATTCAGATCCTCATTGAAGTCTATGGGGTTCCATACACCTGCAGAGGTCTGCCCATTTGGATCCATTTGCAGAACTGAGGTTGAAGATGTCTTTTAGTTGTGTCGAGCTGGAACACTACCCTCCTAAGGTCAACATGACTAACATTTACACTGACTTATTTCTTTTTTTCTCTTCTTTTAACTGGAATATCTAAGTTTATAATTGGTATGAATAAGGCTGCGAGTTTGTCGTGGAGGTCACAGAGGCCACGGATTCGTCACCTCCCTGACTTCTGCAGCGGCTGATGCAGCTGGTCTCAGGTGGCCCCTCAGCCAGCTGCTGGGGCAGTATTGGACCACTGTGCCCCCACCCCCAGCAGCAGCAGGAGTTTGGGTCGGGGGCTCAGGGCTGGAGGTTGAGACGTGGGAGAGGGTGAAAGCAAGGGGTAGTGCTTACCTCAAGGAGGGAGGAGGGTTCCCTGGAAGCGGCGACATCTCCCTCAGCTCCTAGAAGGAGACATGGCCAGGGAGCTCTGCGCACTGCCTCCGCGTGCAGGCACCGCCCCCGCAGCTCCCACTGGCTATGGTTCCCGTCCAATGGGAGCTGCAAAGCTGGTGTTCAATGAGGAGGCAGTACACAGAGCTGCCTGGCCATGTCTACACCTAGGAGTTGAGAGACGTCGCAGCTTCTGGGGATGCACAGAGCTGGTTAGGGAGCCTGCCAGCCCCACCAACCCCTGTGCCCCAGCACCAGTGGGGTCTCGGGCTGCGTGCCGCTGCCTCTCCCCCAACCCGCCATGATCATCCTCAGCACCCCCAGGCTGTCCCCCTGCCCAAGATTTAGTCAGGAGTATATAGTGCAAGTCATGGGCTGGGAATTTTTGTTTACTGTTCGTGGCCTGTCAATGACTTTTACTAAAAATCCCTGTGACTAAAACATAGCCTTAGTTATGAACAAGTGACTAATACCAGCAGAAGAATTAATTTGGCTTGGAGGTGGTGGTTTCTTGTGGTTTTGTGTGTGTTTGTGTGTGCGTGCAAGTATGTGTGTGTGTTTTTAACAGATTTTAAAAGATCCAGTCTTGTAGAGTGGGATATAAATTGAGTTTTGGAACTAAGTAATTGGTTATGTCTCAGTCAGTTTTCTGTTCTAGTGGAAAATAAATATAATCACACTGGACACTGCCTTGGCAAAAGAAGTAACAATCACGAGTTTTTATTAATATTGTATCTTTGTTTTGGGATTTTACACATACACACTTTATTTCTTAAAAAAGCAGAATCATCCTTAGACATCTTATTTTTATTGTATTTTTCTGTCCACCCACTTTCCAAAGCTAAGTTCTTCCCACCTTCTACAGAGCAACAAAAACCACATTCTCTTTCCCCAATAGATCTTTGTAGGGAGAGGAATCTGCTCAGATCATGAATCCAGATCCTAGACTATGGAAGATCCTGGTTCAGGGAGTGATCCAAAACCCACTGAAGGCAATAAGAAGCTTTCCATAGACTTCAGTGGGTTTTGAATTTCAGTTCTCAGCCTGTCCTTTCAGAAATCTTATTCCTATAATTAAAATATAATTGAACTTTAACTGTGCAACCCCACCTGCAACCTCCATAGCATCTTTACCACCACAGTTTTCCACTCTCATGTTGACCTTCGGAACTGTTGTTATTGCCTACTTGGCAGGTGTTAAAACATTTTCATCCATTCTTTTTTCTGTTTTCCTGAATCTGAAAATGAGTTATTTTAGGCTGAAAGCACATGTGACAAAAGGAAATGTGCATACATTTTTTTCTACTTTTGAAAGCTGAGAAACTCTCCCATATCTTACCAGCACCCTGCTGTTGTACTGATATTAGGGGAAGGTATTTTCACAGTAAAAGTCTCAAACCTGATAGCGCCAAATCCATAGTTAAGGTCTTTTAAAATATACTTAGCACTTTATATATACCCCTAGTATTTCAAAATAAGTTGAATATAAAATATAATCTTATTCAAAGATATCTAGAACTAGTTTGGATTTTTTCAGAATCTATGGCCCCAATTCAGCAGTGAGCTTCTTACAGATGTACATCCTCAGTTTTGCCTGCATGGATCAGTACTGAGGCCTAAGGTCCTAAGGCAAGTGTTCATAAGATAGACCACAGCATAAAGTAGAAATTGTTCATAAGGGAATCTTCTCCCATGCAGTTACGTGAACCATTTTCCCTCCCATTGGTGAGCATGTTACTTTATAGACTGCTTACATGGAAAAGTTACATTAGGGAAATATGGATTTTTAGTTGCCCTTAGTGTGCTAGATGCTATGTCTTGTTTCAAGCGTTAATCACACAAGCTACTTTGGCTCTTCATTTCATTCTCTCTTCCCTGTATTCTCCATCTCTGAGCTGGAAACAAGTAAAACCCACCAGACCGTGTGTGTATGTTTGTTTGGTATTTTTTTTTCTTTCTGGGGGGAAGGCGGCAGGGGGGAGTGGAGGGGATTCACAACTACTAGAGCCAGAGCTAGTGCCCGTGACAGTCAATGGGCAGACTACTGTTTACTTCAGTGGACACTGGATTGGGACCATAGTGCATGAGAAATTAAATGCACATAAACAATGGCTAAAGGTACCCAAACATTTTATTTCTGGCAGACGTTCTGTACTGTGATACTGAGCTTTTCACATCAAGTATTGTCTGCAGTTCCATTGCTAATGTAATACAAACAACAAACAAAAATCATTTCATATGAATAAGTTTTTCTTCGTTTATTTTGACCTACGAGATATCTCCCGAGGTCCGTTCCAACCCTGATATTCTATGATCTACTGAAAAATAAAAGAAACAGCACCATCCTGTGGTCTATATTGTTAATGGCAGGTGTTTGTGTATTTTAAGCCATCAATCAATCTTTTCTTGTGGAATAGGAGGAAATTTGAGTTATTTCAGAGAATCTTTTTTTCTTTTTTTTTTTTAATTAAATCTTCTACACATACAGTACCAATCTCAGGGTTTCCATCAGTTTATTTCACTTTAACTTTTGGTTTCTTTAATGCTTTCAAGAACCACACAATATATACTGTACTTGTACTACCAGTACTCCAGCACCCTAAAAAGCAAGTAGCTCTACCAAGTTTCACAAACTTTAATCATGCTAGATGTGCCAGGAAGGTCTGTGCCCGGTCTTCGGTATCTTATCATTATACAACCTGGCTATCCAACAGCAAACTCACAAATGCAGCCACCTGAAGTATTCTGCCTTTTACTTATCTTCTCTCCGATGATTTATTCTAACAGAAAAGAGAATAAAAAATATTAAATCAAATTTATAATTTAGTGTTCCAGAGTATGAGTGATACAGGAACGTTCTCACAGGTTGTGTGTAAGATTCAGTGGCAAAAAAATGTATTGAGGTTAAGGTAGCTTGGTGATAGGTTGTCCCCTTGCAGAACATTGAGTTTAGCAAAACTCAAACTTCTAAAGACCAGGAAATGCACAGTTAAGGTTGAGAGACCATCCTCTGAGTAAATGTATGGCAGTTGTAAAAGTCTGTGAAGCGGTTGTTAAATTGTGTGGTATTTTGTTCCGGGGAGTTGGCTAAGGGTATGAATGTACGTCAAGAGCTAGAATATCATGAATCTAAAATTGCTAAGGGCTAGTGTGAATATGTGGATATTGAATCATTGCTTGAATAGGGTAGAGGGAAAGTGATATGGGCAGCCTTTTTTTTTCTTCTTCTTCTTTTCTGTTTTGTCCTTTATTAGTGTTGTATGGAATCCTGTGGATGACAGTTAATAGGTTATAAAAGGAGTTGGCTCATTAAGCTGTAATGAAGAGAACTGAGATAACAATAGACTATGCAAACTGGATGAAACTCGAACAAGCCTGGTGTCCAAATATAGTTATTCATAGTAATTGTTGAGTTCAAAAGACATGTAGGTCACCAAGACTTTTTTAAAAAAATCACTCATTAATCCAGAACACCTTTGGATGTTTTTTTAAATTCATGGTGCCAAACCCCTCTCTCCGTTAACTGCTTTCATTAATAATCAGGAATTTATCCCTAGGCAGAACTGTATCAAAGTAACTATTGGTTGTGGGTAAGAGGTGAGATTATTTGATTTGGACAGCTGTTTCTGGGTCCTGATTTGAAATCACGTCAAGAGATGTGTAATAATATTAAGATTCCATATTTTTAGTATTTACAAGTCAAACACTTGATTGTGAAATCTGGATACAAAGGTCTATCTAGACCTTTAGCCCCATTTGAGGACAAAAGATTTAACTTCTTAGATGTATACAGTTTGATTGGAAAAGATGTTGATAAGAAAACAACTCGTATGAAAAGATGGCAGACAGATTTGGACAAAGAAATTGATCTGGATGAGTGTCTCTCTCTCTATGGGAAATTACTGTATAGATGGCATTTGACTCCAGTTAAGATCCGTCATATTTTTTGCTACTGGAGGGATGCTGTGTTAGAAGGGATGGATGGAAAGAGGAACATACTTGCACATGTGGTAGTTGTGTCCAGAAATTAGACAGTTTGGGGAGGAATTTATTTATTTATTTATTTATGTCAGCTTCCTAGGGATCCCCTTACCTGGTTATTTAATGCTCCAGTAAAAGATCTACATTTTAAACAGAACAATAAATTAATTTCTTGTTACTTAGCAACACTTTTTATTGCATATTATTGGAAAAATGTGACTACTTCTGTGTAATGGTCACATAGTGAAATATGGACTGTCCTCGTAATGCAAAAGGTTTCACACCAAGTGCACACACAAGAGAAAAGTTGAAAAGAGGATAGATATTTAGAAATTTGGTTACCCTTTCAAGCGTATTCAGAGTATGAAGGCTTCCCAGCCAGCAAGCCAGAATTTTTAGCCAGGTTCTTTGAATATTAACCTGATCCTGAATAAGTAATGTACGATGTCACAAATTAGTATTTTATTGTAGCTTTGCTTTAATAAAAAGGTTTTTTTAATGTACATTTTCTTAAATACTATTCTCAGTTTCGGTCCCTAAAAAATTTAGTAGATGTCCTGCACTACCTTCGGTAACATTTCACAATTTGAGACCATTTTGACCCACATTACGTCACTAGTTTGATCTCTAGCTATGCCAAAAAAAACCACAACAACAAAAAAACACTAGAAACTCCCTGAAAAATGGCTAGTTTTGTCAGGGCTTATATGTTTGCAACTCTTAGCTCAAATGACCCCAAATTTGGTTCAGTACCCTCTACACAGTACCCATTGGAGGGAAACCAAATTTCAAAGGAATCTAATTATGTATGTCAGTCTGAGGACTTGGAAAGATCAACCTGTAAACAGAAGTCAGGGTGCAACCTTAAGTATAGTGGTGCTGCTGTGTCATTAGTACTGTAACTCCTCACTTAAAGCTGTAGTTATGTTCCTGAAAAATGCGACTTTAAGTGAAACAATGTTAAGCAAATCCAGTTTCTCCATAAGAATGAATGTAAATAAGGGAAGTTAGGTTCCAGAGAAATTTTTTTTTGTCATACAGTACAGTACTATAGTTGGGAGGTTCCTCTCCTTACTGCACACAGACACAGCCCACTGGCACAGCAGCCAGTGAGGCAGGCAAGGAGGTTGAAGGTGCTATAGGCTAGGACAGGCCTGCACAACATGCGGCCCGGGGGCCACATGCGGCCCACACAGGCTCACTGTGCGGCCCGCGGAAGGTAAGTAGGGGTGGGGCAAGCCAAGCGGTAGGGTGGGGGGAAGCGGATGGGGCGGGGCGAGGGCGGGGCTTTTTGGCCCACAGCTGGGTTTTTTGCAGCAACATGGCCCTCGCTGCTTTCCAAGTTGTGCAGGCCTGGGCTAGGAGAAGCATGTTGCCCAGCAGCAGCCGCAGCTTCCCCTATTCTGCAAGCACTGGGGCGGGGGGCTCAACCCTCAGCCCGCCCAGTCCACCTCTTCCTCCAAGCCCCACCTTTGACCCATCTCTTCCACCCCCTCATCCCCCTTTACTTTGCAAGCTGCTTCCTGTTTCCTCCCTCCCCACCTCCTGAACTCTGCAAGCCAGCTGACTGCTGTGGGCAGGAGGCAGGGGAGGGAGGGGGAGCCTGCTCAAGGAATCCTTGCTCCTACTCCCTCCTTCCTGCCTCCTAAGTGCCACAAGCCATCTGATTGCCAGGCAGGGGGTAGGAGCAAGGACTAAGCACTCAGGTTCCCCTGCTCCTGTCCACAGAAATCATCTGGTTCGTGATGTGCATGAGGCAGCAGAAGGAGGGGGAACCTGTGTGCAGAGTCCTCTTCGCTCATATCCCCTCCCTCCTAAATACCGCAAGCCAGCTGATTGCTGTGGGCAGGAGGCAGGGGAGAAGAGGGGAAAGGCGCTGATCTGCAACATCTGCAAGAGTGGGAGGAGGACACTGTGGGAAGTGGGAGAGCGTAGAGAGGCTGCCTGCTCTGGAGAAAGCAGGCAGCCAAATAATGTTAAAAGGGAGCATTGCTCAACTTTAAAGGAGCATGTTCCCTAATTGATCAGCAACGAAACAGTGTTAACCAGGACTGTTTTAAGCTAGGAGTTCCTGTACAGGTTTTAGTGTAGGAACAAGGTTCCTGAGTAGTCTTCTTATTGGGTAGCAGTAACTGAACCTTAAAGTTGAGTCTTGCTTTCTATTATAAGCCTGTTTTAGCCCTTCAAACAAATAGTGCAATTGATACAAGTGCTCCTGGTGAGGACACACATGGCCAACACAGGAGCAAAGGGTAGACACGCACAAGTGATGTAATTATCACAGAAGCTATATGCTGACCTAAGTTAGGTTGACTTAATTTTGTGGTGTAGACATTCCCTCATTTTGTGGTTTGTGGCAAGTATAAAAATACTTCACTAAATTTGATGATGTTTGAAGCAGTCAATTTTAAGATATGGGAAAATAGGAAAATATTGATGTTAACTATGTAGCTTGCATGTTCTTGTAATGCTTCATGCCACATCCTAGCTACACAATGGGCTGTCTAAATAAAGCTTTTGAAAGATCTTGGTGCGTACAAGAGCAAATCTGACATGTTGAAAATCATGAGCAACCTTGGTGTGCATGGTAAAGTAATGAATGAAGCAAAGGTTTAGAGGATCCCTGCCTAATTAAAACTAGTTTGGTGTGCACTGATTGATTGAATGGCAAGTAAATAAATAAGTATGGCTGACTTATATTGTTCACTGTGCAGCATTCACCTGTGTACTGAATAAGGCAGGAATCTTGCTGAGAATCTATGATTATGTAATTAAAGATTGTAAGTCAGATTTCCCTCACCCCACAGGTGTCTTGGTCTGCTTTGGCACAAAGATAACAAGCAGCCGCCTCAACAGAGGTGATACGGTTAAGAACGTGGCTGTAGAAAGAAGGAAGCATTCTGAGGAGTTGGTGAGCTTAGAGCTCTTGCACACTGAGTAACTATCTGCCTTTGGTTTCCAAACGAATTCACAATCTTGGAATCTTAAGGGATTTATCACAGCTCAGATAGCAACAGTGGCCAGAAATTCCACCTTTCTCAATTGACTAGCAGTGAAATTGTGCCCTTTCCTCTCAGATACATTCTCAGCCGTGGAGATTCATATCTCCGCAGTGAATTCCTGCAACACGCCCTCTCTGGGGCTAACAGGGAAAGTCATTTGAAAGTTCAGTGAATGGCTGACTGACAGGGACACATGGTGCTTGATTTCTGCAATACATTCCGGCTCTCTGTCAACTTTCAAAGTTGTTTCAACGTCCTGGTCTTTACCTTTAAATCCCTGAATGGGCTATGGTCTAAGTATCTTAAAAACAGCCAGTTGTCTCCTCTGCAGCATACAGCAACAACAGTGATCAATGGGGATCCTGTAGGCCCCAACTGGAGTATTGTGTCCAGTTCTGGGCACCAGATTTCAGGAAAGATGTGGACAAGTTGGAGGAAGTTAAGAGAAGAGCAACAAAAATGATTAAATGTTTAAAAAAATGACCTACAAGGAAAGATTGAATTGTTTAATTGTTAAAATTGGCTTTGTTTAATCTGGAAAAGAGAAGACTGAAAAGGGGACATAATAGTTTTCAAGTACAGGCATGTCTCATCTTAGGCGTATTTAACATACGGGATTTCAGCTTTATGTGGTCCGCAAAAAAAAAAAAAGGGAGGAATTTCAAAAACAAACAAACAAACAAAAAAACACCTTCCTGTAGGGGGCGTGATTTCGCTTCCCATTGAAGTGAATGGGTTCTGGCTATACGAGGTTTCCGCTTTACGCAGTAACCGCGGAATGGAACCCTCGCGCAACATGCGATACGCTTGTACACAAAGGCTGTTACAAGGAAGAGGGAGAAAAATTGTTCTTGATAGTCTCTGAGGATAGGATGAGAAGCAACGGACTTAAATTGCACAATGGGTGGTTTAGGTTGGACATGAGGAAAAACTTCCAACTGTCAGGGTAGCTAAGCACTGGAATAAATTGCCTAGGGAGGTTATGGAATCTCTATCATTGGAGACTTTTAAGAGCAAGATAGAGAAATGCCTGTCAGAGGTGGTCTGATAATACTTAGTCCTGCCATGAGATGACTCTCGAGGTCCCTTCCAGTCCTATCATGAAGGGTTCACAAGACACAGCCTGTGCGGACCAGGGGAAGAGGGTGAGTGGCTATGGAATTTACCCTCAGTGGAAATCAAGATGAGCCTGCCTCAATCATCTTTACAAGGGGGTTGATGACAGGCCTTTCTGTAGCCTAATCCCCCACAACCCTCCTTTTAAGAGGAGAAAGCAAGAGATGGGGTCTTTCAAAGCCTATCCTTCCTCTCTGATCCCCCCTGTAATGGAGCAAGAGGTGAAAGCTTCTGCATATCCATTATCGTTCACCTGGGCTATTCAATCCCCACCCTCCACTTCTTCAACAGTTGCATCTAAAATAAGCAAAGATAAGACTGGAAAAAATATGGACTTGTCAAGGTGACTGTATTCATATTAAACCTATTTTGTTCTAATGGGACCAACCTCCACAAGTACAAAATAAAGTGACTTTTATTATTATTTCATTTTCACCAGTGTCCAGAAGGATATTATATTTAAGGTTCATCTATATGTCATGTGATTCTACCTTAACGGGTGCAAAGCAGACGCCAGTGGTCAGTGTGGTTTCCTACTCTCCATACACCGAATTTCTTGTGGGCATCAAGTTTTCTGTTGCGCATTACAGTCACAGCAGTCCCCTTCCTGGGACAGTAGGACAGAGATAGAGAATAGTGGCTTAACATCTTAATAAAGAGGCAAAAGTTTAGGGAACACTTATGAAAGCAAATGTTTTGTAGCACATGAACATCAGTCTCTGGTCCATTCAATCTCTGGGCTTCCCCCTGAAATAAATGAGCTTGAAAAATAAACGTTTAAATGTATTGGAGCTGCAGTAATGTTAAAACAAACTCCTTTTTGTCAGTTAAACTGACAGCTCAGATAAGAGGAGCTGGTTTCAGTATCATCTGTTGCACAACAAACCACTCTTGAAGAAAGAAACAGTACCCTGTCAAATGAATTTCCTTTAACTGTCAAAAGGGCTATTTTTAGTTTGATCTGCCATCTTTTTAATTTTTTTCCCCCTTAATCATCTCTTTCAATTTTCTCTCTGTTTTTAGCCCTCCTCTTTTCTCTGTGGTCTGCTTCCTTCCAGTACAGATACCTGCTGGTAGTGTGGTTGCTTCTAGCAGTAATTTGTCACAAATCTCTCAATGTATGTATTTGCTGGGACTGAACTACTGTAGCGCTTGTACAGAAGTGCAATTCTTGCCTGCCCTGCCACAGTCCCTGATTTGCCAAGGAAGGGAGGCTGGGATCCACGAAGCGGTTTATGTGTTGTGATGTCTAGGAAACCCCAGGAGCCATACTGGGATCCACAAAGCCTGAATTAGTCCCCGTAGGTACCTTATACACTGAACGGGGAGAGAGAGGCACCTTAGAATACAATCTACAACAGCCAGAATACCAGGTGGAGCCTAAACTAGCCAGTGGAAGTTGCTGCTGAGAGGGTCCTACGCCCTGCCGCTCTTGACGAGATAAGTGCCTAAATCCAGGGTGCAGGAAGGTACTTAACTCTGCTAGCGATCCAGAATTGGGTCCTCTACTGGAAGCAGGTGGCATAGACACCTAAGTCAGCTCTTTCGAGGGAGGATGAGGCACGTCCATCACTCTACACAAAATACAGGGCAGGTGAGGGTGCCCACCTTAACTCTGAGCCCCGTGCTTAAAGCACCAGCTGGAATGTGGAAGGCCTGGCTTGAGTTCTCCCCTCTGCTTGCGGAGAAGATTTGACGAGAAGTCTCTCTCACCTCTCAGAAAAGTGGTATAACCAGTATGGGATATTCTGATGTGGAGTTCCCTCAGTCTCTTCCGTTGCCACCTCTGCCTGACTTCCTTTCAGTCTGTGTCTCCTGGTCAATTGTTGTGCTACTCTCCCTGTTTGGCATACTGTCATTCTGTTCCTTCTTGTGAAGCCCCAAATGTCTCTTCTGGGGACTAAGTGACATGATGTATAGAAGTATCAGGGAGCATGAGCACTGGCTGAAAGCTTCTTCTAAGTTAACTTAGGTTCCACTGGGGGTCTGACCTTTCAGAAAGTTTCTCCTAGGTCATTAGGAGATTCTTGGGCAAAAACATCAGAGAGAAACTCAAATGATACTTCCAAAATGGACCTGAGACCAACAAGGCGGAATGCTTCCTTAGGCAGATTTTCTTCTTAGACTGCAGACAGGGCCTCTGTTAAAGACACCCCCAGTTGAATGGGTATAAGAAATAGCCTTCATGATCATTAAGCTCATTCTTGAAGCCACGAGAATAGTTGTGGATTATTTAAACAAAGCGGTGAGCAAGAATAAAAGGAAAAAATAGAGAAGAGAAGCTGTCCTATAAACAATATTGTCACACTCAACACACCACAGCATTGCCAAATTACTGTGCAACATGGAGAAGTGGGTCAGAGCAACCTCTTTCCCTCCACCCTGTCAAACTGATTTGAGCTTCTATTGAAAACATTACAATGGGGAAGCTTGGCGCTCACATTCACTAAACAAAGCTGATCCGTTTTCCACAATTTGGACAAAGCTGCTGGATATTTCATGCAGGTATAATGCAGCAATTCAGCTGATCATGGAGAGCTGATGGTCTAGTGATTTGCTTTTATTTTAATAAGCCCCATATTGCTTTAGATTTTAAAATTAATGTACACGTGAGATCTACATGGAACATCCAAATCCCTATTTGCTTGCTATATCAGCCTATACATAGGTACAGTTACCCACCATCCTTAGTTTACAGGTGGATAGATTGTTTTAAATTCATTGAGATGCTGATTGCTATTTTATATCACTGTTGATATGAGTCTGGTCTAGTTGGCTTATTTACCTTTGGGAAAATAGAATTAAAATATTATTAATAAAATGCCTATTACAGCACGTAGGTGAACTTATCAGGGAACATCAATCAGGGGAATTTGAGAGGGTGAAAAGGAGATATCTCCCCCCGCTCACCAACCTGCTAATCTTGGGGTGAATGAGCTTGTTTGGCTGATTGTTTTTTCTCTCCTTCAGATTAAAGTTATGGTATCTGTTGGGATTGTGCGCTTGGGAACCCTTTGAGCCTTTGTTCCCTGGATCATCCTTGGTTAGCCTTATGATCACCCTCAAGCTGTGTGATTAATGAGGGGATACGGCTGATTTAGGAGAGAAGGGCTTAAAATCCAGAGGCCAAGCGACCTAGGGGACAGCAAAAGGGAGTTTGTGTGAGGGAAACATTAATTATGATTAGGAAAGGCCACCTTGCCAGTGCCAATGCTGCTCCTGTTTCCTCTACCTGCGCCTGTATCCAGACAGAATCTGATCAAGGATGCCTCCGCACCTGATGTGGAGGCAGAGACTGTGGCCTGCATTTTCCTGTCACAGAAAGCCGGGCTGGGAGGGCATCCAGTGTGAAATGTCTGCTGGTGGAGTCTCTCAGGAAGCAGGCTGGAGAGCTACAGGAGGAGGTGGTGAGGCTGAGGAGCATTTGTGCACACGAATTCATCAAGAATATTCATATGGAGACGTCCAAGGCTGAGGATGCTATCCAGCTAGAGAGGACTGCTGTCACACCACTGGGGAAAGAGGATATGGCTCTGCCACAGGGAGGACACTGGCTGCTGGTTACTTCTGGCAACTTGCAGTGCTCCACCCAAGCTCACAACCCACCAATCATAGCGACGAGGAACCATTATGCTGCCCTGGCAACAAGGGGTGAGGACTCAATCCCAAAGGTGGTGGTGAAGAAGCTCTGTACCACCAAAGCTGTGAGGACTCCAGCCAACCACTCCCAAGCATCAGTCTGCAGGCCTGACTTAGCAACTTGGGAGGTGTGCTGCTTACCAGGGACCCATATACAAGATATTGCAGAGGAATTGTCAAGGAACATTCAGCCCTTTGATACTAACCCCTGCGGCTCATTCATATGGGCACTAGTGATACTGCGAGGACTGAGCCTGAGTGGATCAGAAGTGACTACTGGGTTCTGGGGGTGAAGGAGTTAGGGGTGCAGGTGGTCATCTCTTCAGTCCTTCCAGTTCAGGGAAGGGGCCTAGACAGGGACAGAGGCATCCTGGAGGTGAAGGAATGCATGGCTGTGCAGATGGTGTCAGCAAGAGGGTTTTGGCCTTCTTGACCACAGGATGCTCTTCCTGTAATGACTGCTGAGCTGAGATGGGGTGCACTTATTGAGGAAGGGAGGAGCATATTTGGATACATTCTGGCCAACCCAGTGGGTCAGTCATTAAACTAGATTCGATGCTGGCTGGAGACAAAAGCCCCGAGGTAAATCAAAAACAAGGAGACCTGAGTAAAGGGTTGGAATCTGGGGATGAGTATGGACAATTATAGCATGGATAAAGGAGAGACAAGAGGGACCATAGAGGTGAAATCAAATCACTATCTTAGATGTCTGTATACTAATGCAAGAAGTAGGGGGAATGAACAGGAAGAACTAGAAATACTAGTGAATAATCACAACTGTGACATAGTTGGCATCACAGAGACTTGTAGGGTAATATACATAATTGTTATAGAAGGGAACATCTTGCTCAGGAAGGACAGGCAGGGGCAAAAGAGCGGTGTTGCCTTGTATAGCAAAGATATATACACTTGCCTGGAGCTTGAGATGGAAATAGGAGACAAACATATTGAAAGTCTCTGGGTAGGGGTAAAGGGGATAAAAAAACAGGGCAATATTAGTGGTAGGGGTGTACAATAGAGCATCTAACCTGGAAGAAGAGATGGGTGTCACCGTACCTCCGTGGGTCACAACTGAGAATACCAAATTCAGGACAAACTGCGGGGAATTAGGGGAGACACATCCCAGAATTGGTGGTGGTTCTTCCATAAGATATACCAAATCAGCAACAAAAGTAAACTGCTGTCTCACCAGCCTGGCTAGCAAGAAGTCAGAAATGCAGTCACCTCAGATATTCCTGTCCTTGCAACATCCAGACATTAGACTTAATGATGAGTAGTTATATGAAACCAATTTAGTCAACCAAAGGGTTCTTCTGGTCCCAAAGGACCAGCCACGTACCCAGGCCAATATATAACTCAGATCTTACCCAATAATCACACTGTTGCCAATCCTTTAATATCTAAAAAGAAAAGAGAGATGAGAGTTAAAATTGGTTAAGGGTATCAAATATATACAATAATTACTAAGTGCTTGGATCAGGCTTGAAGCTAGGGTGACCAGACAGCAAATGTGAGAAATCGGGACAGGGTATGGGGGAGTATAATAGGAGCCTACATAAGAAAAAGACCCAAAAACCAGGAATGTCCCTATAAAATCGGGACATCTGGTCACTGTACTTAAAGCAGTCATGGAATAAACTGCTGACCTGAGTCTCTGGTTGCTTCTAAATGATTGGAAGATCCTCGGTCCCTTGGTTAGAGTGCTCCCATTAGAATAAGTCCAGAGATCAGAGCAGGAAAGAGGCAAAATGGAGATGTTTCAGGGCCTTTTATAGCTTCTGCCATGTGGAGGGAACTTCATTGTCCCAAGCAAAGCCTTCAGCACAGTTGTGGAAAAGGACAAGCACAAGATGGAGTTCAGTGCTACATGATCTAGTCACATGCTCTTGCATACTTTGAGTCACCCATATTCCAGCTAGAACATCCACAGAAAAATCCATCAGGTGGGATAAGCTGCTTCCATGGCCCATTGTGTGTATTTGATGGATCATCAGCTAGAATAGTTCATTCACAATGTGCTGGCTAGACTGAATGCAAACTACCTTGTGTGTGTTACCACAGACGCCAACGCTTTTAAATTACTGGTACATAGACAATATTCCTAACCTCAGATACAAAAATGATACATGCATACAAATAGGATAATCATAGTCAGCAAACCATAAATTTTCCATTTCCTTACGTGACATACTTTGTCACAATATTTGTTGCAATTATACAGTAGTGGTAGCAACAGTGGTCATATTTTAATCATATAATGCCACAGTGGGGTGGGTGAGGCTTTTTTTAAATAAGTAACAATATCATCCAAAGCACAGAACTTGGTTGTGATGGGGGACTTCAACTACCCAAATACCTGTTGAGAAAATAATACAGAAGGGCACAGATTGTCAAATAAATTCTTGAAATGCATTGGAGTCAATATTTTATTTCAGAAAGTGGAGAAAACACCCATGAGAGAGGGTATTCTAGATCTAATTTTGACAAACAGGGAGCAACAGTTGAGAATTGGACAGTGGAAAGCATCTTCAGTGAAAGGGATTGTGAAATCGGAGAATTCATGGGTCTAAGGAAGGGTAGGAGGGAAAACAGCAAAAGAAAGACAGTGGATTTCAAGAAGGCCAACTTTAGCAAACTCAGGAAGTTGGTAGGTAAGATCCCATGGGAACCAAGTCTAATGGGAAAAACAGTTTGTGAGATTTGACAATTTTTCAGAGACATTATTATGGGCACAGGCGCAATCTATCCCACTGCATAGGAAAGATACCGCTCTGGCTTACCAGGAGATCTTCAATTATCTGAAACGCAAAAAGTCCTACAAAAAGTGGAAAATAGATTGTATTATGAAGGATATGATTATAGGATCGTAAGGATTATAAAAATAACACAAGTATGTAGGGACAAAATTAGAAAGGCCAAGGCACAAAATGAGATTAAATTCGCTAGACACATAAAAGGTAACAAGAAAACATTCTACAAATACATTAGAACAGGGTTGGGCAAACGTTTTGGCCTGAGGCCACATCTAGGTAAGGAAATTGTATGGCAGACCATCAATGCTCACAAAATTGGGGGTTGGGGTGTGGGAGAGAGTGAGGGCTCTAGGGTGGGGCCAGAAATGAGTTCAAGGTGTGGGAGGGGACTCTAGACTGGGGCAGGTGGTTGGGGTGAAGTCGGGGTGAGGACTCCAGCTGAGAGTGCGGGCTCTGGGATGGGACTGAGGATGAGAGTTTGAGGTGCAGGAGAGTGCTCTGGGCTGAGACCAAGGGGTTCAGAGGGCAGGAGGGATCAGAGCTAGGGCAGGGTGCTGGGGACAGGGATGCAGGCTCCAGGTGGCATTTATCTCAAGCTGCTCCCTGAAGCAGTGGCATGTTCCCCCTGGCTCCTATATGGAGGTGTGGCCAGGTGGCTCTGTGCACTGTCCCATCCACAGTAGCCACCTCTGCATCTCCCATGGGCTGCTGTTCCTGGCCAATGGGAGCTACAGAGCCAGCGCTTGGGGTGGAGGCAATATACGGAGTCCCATGGTTGCTCCTGTGGGTAGGAACTGGAGGGGGTACATGCTGTTGCTTCTGGGAGCCATGCAGAGCCACAGCACATGCAGAGCGGGTCAAGACCTGGACCCTGCTCCCTGGCGGGAGCTCGAGAGCCAGATTAAAATGTCTGAAGGACCAGATGGGGCCCCTGGGCCATAGCTTGCTCACCCCTGTATTAGAAGCAAAATGAAGACCAAAGAGGAGGAGAAAGACAATAACAGAAAATGTGGAAATGGCAGAAGTGCTAAATGCCTTTTTGCTTCAATTTTCACCAAAAAGATTACTACCAATCGGACATCTGGTGTACAGAATGCCAGTGAAAATGAGTTAGGATCCTAGGCTAAAATAGGAAAAGAACAAGTTAAAAATGATTTAGACAAGTTAGATGTCTTGAAGTTGGAAGGGCCTGATGAAATCCATCCTGCAGTGCTCAAGGAACTGACTGAGGAAATATCTGAGCCATTCGTGATTATCTTTGGCCAAGCCTACACTACCTGCCGGATTGGTGGGTAGTGATCGATCCCTGAGCGCTCTCCCCGTCAACTCCGGAACTCCATCTTTGTGAGAGGCGGAAGCGGAGTCGACGGGGGGGAGAGGCAGCGGTTGACTCACGCCATGAGGATGCCAAGTTAAGTCGACCTAAGATACGTTGACTTCAGCTCCGCTATTCGCGGAGCTGAAGTTATGTATCTTAGGTCGACCCCATCTCCTTAGTGTAGACCTGGCCTTTTGAAACTCATGGAAGATGGGAGAGATTCCAGAGGACTGGAAGAGGGCAAGTATAGTGCCAGTCTATAAAAAGGGAATAAGGACAATCTGGGGAATTACAGACCAGTCATCTTAACTGCTGTACCCAGAAAGATAATGGAGGAAATAATCAAGCAAACAATTTGCAAACACTTAGAAGATGATAAGGTGATAAATAACAGTCGATATGGATTTGTCAAGAACAAATCATATGAAACCAACATAATAGCTTTCTTTGATAGAGAAACAGATCTTGTAGATAGGAGGAAAGCGGAAGATGTGGTAATCTTAATTTTGGTAAGGCTTTGATACTGTCTCCAATGACTTTCTCATAAGCAAACTAGGGAAATGCAACCTAGATGGAGCTACTATAAGGTGGCTGCATAACTGGTTGGAAAATCGTTCCCAGAGAATAGTTATCAGTGGTACTCAGCCAAGCTGGAAAGGCATAACGAGTGGGGTCCTGCACAGATCAGTTCTGGTTCTGGTCCTGTTCAATATCTTCAGCAATGATGTAGGTAATAGTATAGAGAGTGCACTTATAGAGTTTGTGGACAATCCTGAGATGGAAGGGGTTGCAAGTGCTTTGGAGGATAGGATTAAAATTCAAAATGATTTGGACAAACTGGAGAAATGGTCTGAAGTAAATAGAATGGAATTCAATAACGACAAATGCAAAGTACTCCACTGAGGAAGGAACAATAAATTCCACACATACAAAATGGGAAATGACTGCCTAGGAAGGAGTTTTGTGGGAAGGGATCTAGGGCTTATAGTGAATCTCAAGTTAAATATGAGTCAAGAGCATAACAGTGTTGCAAAAAACAAAACAAAACAAAAAACCCATCATTCTAGGATGTATCAGCAGGAGAGTTGTAAGCAAAACACAAGTAATTCTTCTGTTCCACTCTGCATGTTTAAGGTCTCAACTGGAGTGTTGTGTCCAGTTCTGAGTGCCACATTTCAGGAAGGATGTGGACAAATTGGAGAAAGTCCAGAGAAGAGCAATAAAAATGATTTAAAGTCTGGAAAACGTGACCTATGAGGGAAGACTGAAAAACTTGGATTTGTTTAGTCTAGAGAAGAAAAGACTGAGAGTTTTCAGGTACACAAAAGGTTGTTACAAGGAAGAGGGTGAAAAATTGTTCTTGTTAACCTCTGAGAATAGGACAAGAAGCAATAGGCTTAAATTTCAGCAAGGGTGGCTTAGATTGGACATTAGGAAATATTTCCTAACTGTTGGGGTGGGTAAGCACTGGAACAGATTGCCAATGGAAGCTGTGGAATCTCTGTCATTGGAGGTTTCTGAGAACAGGTTAGACCTGGAGTTGGCAAACTTTTTGGTCCGAGGGCCACATATGAGAATAGAAATTCTATGGCAGGCAATGAATGCTAACAAAATTGAGGTTAAGGTGTAGGAGTGGGTGACGGCTCTGGTTGGGGGTGTGGGCTCTGAGGTGGGACTGGGGATGAGGAGTTCGGGGTGTAGGAAGGTGCTCCAGACTGGAATCAAGAGGTTTGGAGGGCAGGAGGGAGATCAGGTCTAGGGCAGGTTATTGGGCATGGGGAGAGGCTCAGGGGTGCGGGCTCTGAGCGATGCTTACCTCAAGCAGCTCCCAGAAGCAGTGGCATTTCCCTTTTTGAGTCTTATGCAGAGGCACGGCCAGGTAGTTCTGCATGCTGTTCCATCCACAGGCACCGCCCCTGCAGCTCCGTTGGCTGTGGTTACCGGCCAATGGGTCTACGAGGGCAGTACTTGGGGCAGAGGCAGCATGCAGAGGGGCCCCCTGGCTGCCCCTACACTCAGGAGCCAGAGGGGGGCCATGCTGCTGCTTCCGGGAGCCCAAAGCCTGCACCACACCTGGAGCGACGGCGCGGGGCAAGCTCCAGACCCCATTCCCCAACGGGAGCTCGAGGGATGGTTTAAAATGGCTAGCGGGCCATAGTTTGCCCACTCCTGGGTTAGACAAACACTTGACAAGAGTGGACTAGTTATTATGTAATCCTGCCTTGATTGGAGGGGACTGGACTAGATGACCTACTGAGGTCCCTTCCAGTCCTACATTTCTGTGACTCTGTGACTCCATACCTGAAATTTTTGGGCCTTTCTTACTTTCATTTTGCGTGGCCATATAGGTAAACTCTTTTTCATCCTTGTCAACTGGTCTCCCATTTGTGATCTCAATCTGCTTTCATGTTCTCTGTTTTGTTTTTTGTTTTGTTTTCTCACCATTATCTTAGTGGCTGTTTAACTGCCTGCACCACCTTCTCCAGAAAGGGAAAACAACCTACATTTTATGCACATGTAATGCCCATCCACCACAGGCTGCCAGTAAGGATACAATCTGAGACCTTCCTCCTTGAGCTACAGGAAATTATTGCAGTAACTGGCGATGTTAATAAGCTCTTCTCATTCAAAAGTGCCATTTCATACGTGACATAATACACTCCAGGGCATGAAGCTGTTTGATAATCATATTTTGCCTGCATTGGAGTAATTTATCCTCTAATTTCACTATGCACCCAGGTCATGCACTTGTCTCAAAATAAGCACATGCTCTGTCATGTTTCATTCCCTACATAAGGTGTCTTTTGTTTCTCATAAATTCTAGCCTGATGAACAGCAGTGCCAAGAGCTGTCTAATAGAACTACCCAGCCTTGAAGCAAGGAAAGCTGTGCAGGCCAAGCCTGTTAAGTTATATTGCAACTTGTGAATATGTGCAGCAGCAAGTTGTGAGGGGGATGTCAGGAAATTTCCCTGTTTCTCTAATAGTTAAGCCATCTCTCTGGATGGTGCTGAACAATTTAGTTTTTAAATACCAATTTGTCCCCAGCTCATAACTATGCTTTTGAAGATTACACCATATAATGTACTCCCAAAAATATTCTTGTGCGGAGGATGACTTTCATGTCTACCCCACCTTCCTCTGAAAATGATTCTGTTCAGTCAGGGATCGACATTTGGAAAGGAGCTCTTATTTTTCCCTTTAGTCACATTTAATTAAGTCATCTGGGTCCGTAATCTTTCCTTGGATCTCTCAGCCAAAAAGTCCATCAAAAATTGTTAAAAAAATCAACAAAAATCCTATCTTTGGAGAAACTTAAAAAGAGAAACCTTGGAAGTTCAACTGAGGGAGACTGCTCAATCTGTTGTCAAGCCTCATTGCCTCAATCTCTCCACCCCACTCCAGAAACTATTTTATCTGTGAGAATGAAATTCATGCATGCGGCATGAATTTCTGACAAGACAATATTTCTTAGTAATTTAGTAACAGCGCATGCACACACAGAAATACATTTATAATTAGCTCTTGTCTCTAAAGTTGGAAGAGCTTTTAGATTCATTGGAGGCTGGCAGCCAAATTTGTTATCTAATTGGATGAAGCTCCTACTTTCTTCAATTTGGATGATGTCTGCTTTTGCCCAGACTCATTAAATGCAGCTGTACTTAAAGTTTATAACGATAGCCTCAGTGAAGACTAGTCTGAAGTTAATAACTGCTCTGTTTTCTCTTATATGTCTGATCTTAGGCCCCTTTGATGGTAGTTGAAACATGTCCAAATCTTTTTGCCTTTCACTCACCCTCCACCCTTTTTTATTTTTTGTTTCGGATTGTCTTGCTAATTACCAAGTATACAAATTATACTGGGGACTTGTGTCTCTTTTGAAACCAGAGTGTTTACAGGGCACTTTCCAAGAAGAAAAATTTTAAAGCAATTACTCACTTCCATGACACACGCAACGCTGATTTATATTTTATATTTTGACATTGGGGGATAAACTGCAAAACTGTCAACCCCAGAATCATGGAAATCATCACAGCTGGGTAGGGTGACCAGATGTTCTGAAATTAAGGGCTTTGTCTTATATATGCAATTATAACCCCCATCTCCAAAAAAGTGTCCTGATTTTTCACACTTGCTATCTGATCATCCTACTGATGGGCCTCTGATTATGAAATAGTGACTCCATAGTTAAGATTGCATTAAGCTTTTGCGTTTAACTGGACTTTAAAAGCTTTTCTGTTGGTCAGAATGAATATTTTAATCCAACAATGTAATGTAATATCTCTGAAGTTTCCGACCTTTTCAAGGTCTGCTTTGGCATTTTAATTTCTTAGTAACATAAATACATTCCAAAAAATCTCTGTTGTCTAAACTTTGGTGTCAATTTATTTCCAGCACAGATTCATTTTACATTTACTAAGATATCACACAGCAGCCCCATCTGTAATACAGATGTATCCATATTTTAAACAATTTGATATCTTTTATAGATTTCCCCTCCCCCCATAGCTGGGAACTATGCCAAGATTTGCCAGAGAATTTCCAGAGCTTTGCAAGAGACTTTCTCTAGCCAACAGCTGTCTGTTGGCTCTACAAATTACTTCAGGGACAAGTCTCCCGCTCTTCCTCCCCTTTGCCATGTTCCATCTTCCTACCAAACAAGGGCAAGGAAGCTGCATGGAGATGGGGAGTCTCGGAGCTGAAGTTGTCTTTCAGGAAGAGCCATTAGTTCCTGTCCTGAGGACACTTCCCCTTGCTAGTAAATCACCTGTAATTCACTGTCAGGGAGACCTGGTCTTCCAAACCGGAGGAGGTGCATAAGACCAGTACTCCTACATGGCAGTGGAAATGTGGTGGTGGTGGGGAATGGAAGTATGGGGTGTGGAATAGTTTTATGGGTAGGTTCACAGAGGCTGCCTACATGGCCAGAGTCCCAAAATGATGAAAATCTACCTCTTACAAAGGCCAGCAGGAGAAATAAGTGCAGAAGGCTCCTGATCAGAGGTATTTTGGTAGGAGTTTTCATTACGTTTTTATTCTGGCATTCATAAAGTTACAGGTGGTGAGGTTTATCTTCTAGACACTGACCAGCATTCCTTCAGGAAAAGTGAAATATCAAATTGTGTAATAGTTATTGTGTATTTTATTAGTAGTGTATGTTATTAAATGGTTCCCATTAATTTTAAACTCATACTAAATGTCACTATTTTAAACTGTGCCTGTGGTGGTACTAATACATTTGAGCTAATAGATCAGTAATGTAAATTACCATTAATAAATCATAAAAAAGGAAACTGCTTCAATATTTATTAATGGGCAACTAACATTTTTCAATTGCATGTTTTAAAAAATCATATGATTATTTGTACTTAAAACAAATCGTTGAATTATTTTCTTGCAACAATAAGATGTTCACCAACTACACTTCAGTTATTTCTATATACAGAGAATAACTGCACTGAAGCAGTTTAATTTGAAATCTGCAGTCCCTTCACAAACTTCTTACAGAAGACAAGAGGCTCACAGAAGAAGAATGTGACAATTGTCCTTGGAGGTCTTCCATCCATAAGACATTAAGATATTTTTCATGAACATCTTTGTATTAATCCTATGTCTATGTCAGACGCTCCTCTGTCCAACACCTACATTGCTTAGTGTCTATATTCTGTAGGTGGTTGTGCTTTTTTGTTAGAGTCCTTAGCTCACTAAGGGCTTGATGCGCCAAGGTTCTGGCTTTAGTAGAAGTTGCAGGAGCTTAGCACCTCACAGGATTGAACCTTGGGTGATGAGAAAGTGGAGGGGGAGCGGGGTGTGAGCAGGGCCAGGGCAACCACTAGGCGAACGAGGTGGTGCCTAGGGCGCCAAGTGGTTGGGGGCACCAAAACGCGCTTAGGGGAGGTGGTGGAACGGAGGTGAGATGGGGGCATAGGGGTGCGGGGAGGGCCGCCCGCAACAAGTAATTGGGGGAAGGGCGTGCAGGGGAACTGCTCCCCGCCCCAGCTCACCTGCGCTCCGCCTCCTCCCCTGAGCACCCCCCCCACACTTTGCTTCTCCCCTCCCGGACTTGCCGCACCAAACAGCTGATCGGCACCACAAGCCTGGGAGGTGGGAGAAGTGGAGTGCAGCGGCGTGCTCAGGGGAGGAGGCGGAGCGCAGGTGAGCTGGGGTGGGGAGCTGCCACCCTCAGGGCTCCCGAGGCAGGGTGGGGAGGGAGGGTGAGGAGTTGCCACCCACATGGCTCCCTGGGGGAGTGGGGGGCACAAGGTGGAAGTTTGACCCAGGGCATGAAATATCCTTGCAGCAGCCCTGGGCAAGAGAGGTAATGTTTGTATCTTACGCAGGGGTGAAAGTGGGCTGGTACGGCATACTAGTAAGAACCCGTACCGGCACATATGCTGCTCACAAGAGTCCCTGTCAGGGGCCCTGCCAGTACAGATCCTACCAGCAGGGCTGCCAACGGGGTTGGGGAAGAGGCAGGGACATTGGCAGTGCTTTAGGACGGTCCTTTGCCACAGCAGTGCTTTAACCTCCCTGCCCTTCCCTCCCCCCCACACCCTCCCAGCCGCCAGCGGCAGGGGAGGGGCAAAGGGAACAGCTGCCCCAACTACAGGCACTTACCAGTACAGGGCGGGCTGGGGCTGGCTTGGACCCTCCAGCCTTGCCCCTTCTACCCGAAGCCCCGCCCCTTCCACCCGAAGCCCCGCCCCTTGCTTCTCGGTCGTACTGTAAATTCTCCCCTCCCCTCCAAATGAACATTAGAAGATACTGGAGTTGCATGTAGTAGTAGATTATGAAAACTGAGAAGCACTGTAACTGATTTCTCTTGTTGATTGTGATAATGAAGCATTTTTATAGCAAAGCTCATGTTATGGATTGATTACTGATTCTTTTTAATGATGATGTATATAGTTGGGAAGTTGTCTTATGTTGGAAAAAAGTCAAGCTGCAGGGCTGAGTCTGATCCAAAAATAGTTTTGAATTATCTATTGTCCTAGGCAGAAGAATTAAATCTATATGTCTCTCTGACTTAGCACAGTTGTGCCGGTCTCCAGATTTTTCAAAAGAGTTCAGCAGCCACAACTCCCATTTAGGCAACTAAGTGAAGTGGTGACATTTTCAAGAGCTGTGCACACAGCAGCCCCCATTGTTTTCATGGGTAGGTGCTGGCCATTTTAGAAAAGCTGACCCTGACTATGTACATAGAATGGGAAGACTGACTGAGGTCATTACAAGTTAGACAAGTGTTGTTAGGTCTCTCCTCAACAGTAAATGTAATTCTTATATCTGATCTCTACCATAGCATATCTTCTAAATGCACAAATGTATTCAATTATCAGATATATTGGTTTAATATATCAGTTTACTTAATGCTAAAGTATTTTCTTCTATGGGCGTACCTAGCTATGGCACATCATGAAAATGGCAATGCTTGCTATTCTTTGTTGTTCATTTTTATTGCATTTTGACACGATTTTGCTATGAATGTGTGTTTGTCCCACCGTCATTGATGACTCATACTGTTTAATTTGATTTGTCAACATGACAAACAGATATGGTGTTCTGGGAATGAAAAGAAGCTTTTTCGTGTATGGTTTTGAGCTCATCGACTGCTTTTCTTTGGATGTGATTAAGAAAAAATAGCAAGTTCTTTCACTGACTTTTGAATGAGTGATGGCAGTTGAAGGATGTCATGACAGAAACACATTTGCTTTTTAATATTTTTTGTTTTTATTTGTATTTGGAAGGAGAAAAAACAAGACACATTAATGAAGTGATGTTGACAACTGTTGATTCATAGGAGTGTGAAGTCTTTCATGCATTTCACTGCCATGAATGTATGTCATTCCATGCAGGCTTCAGTGCTGGAAAATGCCAGTTATAACTAAAGACAACTACAATTTGGACAACAAGCAGCTGCAAGATTTAAACAAGACATCAGATAGTTCTTTTATATGGTTTCCTCAAAAAAAGTGAAATTTCTTTTAACTATTCTTTCAAGACAGTTATAAATAATAATAGACAGTGTTTCACGTTCTGCTTTTTTTTAAATGTGCCACAATGAAAAAAAAAAGATAAAAAGGAATAAAAGATTTTCAAAGTCTTATCCTTCCACTGACATCTCCTGTTGTTGTAATGAAATTTTAAGCAGATTGATGTAGAAAAGACAGTAGTTCTGCAAATATCTGGGAAAGTTTGAGGTTAAATATAATCCAAGAACTAAGTGAGGAAATAGAAATATCTAGGTAAGGGGAGGGGAGGAATGTATACACACTTAATGGCACACACACCACGCTTACATGGCTTGTTCCCTTTCCCTAAAATTAGGGTGACCAGAAGTCCCGATTTTGTAGGGACAGGCCTGATTTTGGGGGCTTTTTCTTCTATAGGCTCCTATTACCCCCCACTGTCTGTCCTGATTTTTTACACTTGCTGTCTGGTCACCCTACCTAAAATCTACATCAGTTTGCCATGGATGTTGGTGCGGGTCCAACTGCAACATTCACTGTCTCACCTTAGCATTAAATTCCCTGGAAGTTATCTGCTGCATGGTGGGGCAGCCAGTGGCAGCCACAGGGGTAGGGTGGCATTGGCAAGTAGTGAGAAGTGGCATCTGTTCTGTAGTTGTGGCCAGGGATTCATAGGGACTGAGATCAGCCTTGATGTTCCTCTAGTTAGAAAACCCCAGTCATGGTCAATCTTTGCTAAAAACAGGAGAGATCTGAGTAGACCTACAATTTTCCCAGCTGTTGTTAAAACACACACAATTATTAGAATTGTTTTGTGACCTTAAATATTTTCATTGTTGGATACGAAAATAAAGGAGCTGCCCCTGTTCCTACTGAGGTCAATGGGAGTTTTGCAATAGAATTCAGTGGGAACAGGCCCCAAGTTTGTGTTATGTCTTAAGAAAAAAATGGGACTTTTCTGAATCACAGGTATTACCCCAAATATTCTCAGAGGTGCCCCCCCCAAAATCATTCTTTCCTTTCCGTGTTTCAGGGATTTCCTTTGTGATCTGTCTTTCTTATTTTCCTCTGGACAGAGACACCAGGCTTGTGACCTAGACCCACAACTGGTGCCCATGACTCAGTTTAACTCACACCAGTGCTTCCAGTCTGCAGATTTAAGATTTAAAGATTGATTTAAATGAGAGAGGTTACACTGTATTTTGTTTTACATTTTAAGCAATGATGTCTGAAGTGGTCAGATAGGGTGTTGGGCTTGATACAGAAAACCTACACCAATAACATAGCTATCACTTAAGGGTCAAAAGGAGTTAAAAGTAAATACATTTGTTTAAAGTGAATCAGTGCTTCATGCTCACTTTAATGCTTAAAGTATAAAATCCAAGAACCCCCTTTTTCTTACAGTTGCTTGTCAGAGAAGCATTTGTGTTAACAGCAGTTGAATTACAAAATGGGAGAAATGGTTGCAGAATTTACATGTAACTTTAGAGAAATAGCTGCTTTTGTGAGTGCAAAAAACCTGGACCATTTAAGGGGGAGGGCGCACACAGGGAACTATTGTGAAAGTAATGAGGAGAGGATCCAAACACCTCACCTGCTTTATCCCTAGGTGTAGAGGGAATTCAAAATTAGACTCCAGATGGCGAACAAACTCTGAACAATGTGAGCTTCCAGCCAATATCCCTCGGCAACGTTAATTTATAGCCTAACGAGTGAGCACCTTGGTTTTCTGCCAGTCCTAGCTAAAAGCACATTATATGAGGACTCTGTAACATAGTCAGCAATCCGTTCCAAGCCAGAACATAGACCACATATCTGTGAGCTGAAATTAGACAGCACAGCCTGTTAACTGGCCTGGGAGACACAGGTAGGGTGACCAGACAATAAGTGTGAAAAACCAGGACAGAGGTAGGGGGTAATAGGAACCTATATAAGAAAAAGACCCAAAAATCGGGACTGTCCCTGTGAAATCAGGACATCTAGACACAGGATGAACTAACAGATTTGTCTGTGTTCAGAGTCCTCAGTGAAAAGGTTCCCCATGTATTCATTACAGCCAAGCACTGTCCCTTCTCCACTGGCTATCAGCATCTGTGTTTTTTTATAAAAGTTTGTTTGCCAAAATTGCCGTTCAGGTTATTTGGCAGGATTTGCATTATTAGATTCAGGGGCTGGGTTGCTTTGTTGTTGGATGAAAGACTAATCCGGGTGTGGCTAATATCTGAACAAATCCAAAAAAATTAGAAAACTCTCCAAAAGACGTTGTTTAACTGTAATAAACTGGGTTTTCCTTATTACAGTGCGAGATACTAAAGTTGTCACAGTGGAGTTTTATATCTTTTCATCCGATATGGAGTTGCAGAAAGCATCAGTGATACATTTTCAGGTAAGGATAATTCATATTTCTTTGTCAGATATAAAAAATGCTCTTGGTCTGTAATTAGATCTTCAGAGTCCCCATGCACCCTGCCAATTATTTTCCAGATTGCCCAAATATCGCATGAAAACTTGACTTCATTCTGAGAGATTTTCATCAACTCAACAGCCTGATAATGTTGGGATTTTATCAACATTTTATTCAGATTCCCAAGGCCAGTGCCAAATTCTGCTTCTCAGTCCTGCCTGGTTCTGTGCACTCGTGGGGGGGGGGGGCGGGGCGGGGGGGGGGGGGGGATGACTGTTGAGTGCATTCTACTGCCACTAATGTCGGTAGGAGTTTACAGGCATACAACACCTTTAAGTGTGAGCACTGATGGAGACCAGCAAGCTTATTTATGCAAAGATATTGGTGAGGTATTTTTAATTGTTCAGGTAATTTAAATTTTTGTGTTTTTTTTTTTACTGGATTGTTTTGCATTATTACTGCAGTGGGAACTATGTCGCTTTTTAATTGGATTAGTAGGGAAGAATGGCAACCTTCCCCCCCACCTCCCCCACACACTTCCTTTGCAATATCTGAAAGAAGAATGTTAATGTAAGGTTGCTAATTGTCCTGTGATTTTGTGCCTTACATTTTTAGAGAGCCATTTTATATCTGCTTTTACTACCAACTTCTTCCACTCAGGTGTTTCAATCCGCTCATTGACAATGGTGATCGGATGTTCAAAGAATTAATTTGATCTTTGTTGTTTACCCAGCTTGCTAAACAAACTTCTTGCACTTATCAGTAAGTAGGGTGACAGGATAGCAAGTGTGAAAAATTGGGAGAGGGAGGTAATAGTTGCCTGTATCAGACAAAGTCCCTAATATTGGGACATATGATCACCCTACCAGTAAAGCTAGGTAACACCTTTCTAGAAGAAATTCTTGCTAGTATGTAAAGGTGGAATTCACTCCTGTGAAGAATTTACTCCACATGTGAAGAAGGCCAATATGTGGCTACTCTATGGGCACAATAGTGGCACAGCTGTAGTGCTGTGACTATACCATTATAACCCTGTAGTGTAGATGCAGATTATAGCAACAGAAAGGGTTTTTCCTTCACTGTAAGAACTCTACCTCCCTGAGCGAAGGTAGCTAGGTCCACAGAAACAGTCTTCCCTTGCCGTAGCTGTGTCTGCTCTGGGGTTTAGCATGGGCATAGCTGCTCTCAGGATGTGGATGTACCACTTAGGGCTTAAATGAGAAAATGGTAGACAGTGGTAGATAACCTTGTTCACCCCTTTGAGCAGGTATGAATTTCACTCAGTATGATTGTTAGTCTATTGATTAATGAATGCACAAGCTTAAAGGACAATGCAGGAATTTAGCCTTAAGTATCGTAACTGTGGGTACTGAAAAGGTTAAAAAACACTTTAGAAAAATGGATGGAAAAAAAGAATCCAGTAACTCAGTGGGTGTGAGGAGCTGTTCCTTCGTGTGCATTCATTAGAAAATTTAGGGCAAGCAAAATTAGAGATCTTTTTGTAAATGTAGTTTGTTATTTTCTGTCTATTCAAGGTTTTCATGAGGGGATGCTCACCAGGGTATCTAGTGCACCGTTTGGTTGTGAAGTCTGAAACACATTCTGACTCAAGCCAGCCTTACTTCCTCTTCATCTTGTTCTCATCATCTTACTGCACTTCTGCCCAGGTCACTAGTGCTATTACAGATGCTCATCTATCAGCCATTCAGAAAGTTACCAGTGACAAAAAGGAAAGGAGAGTCTGTGGAGTGGGCATGCACTGGGATTGTTTGCATATGTTTTGCCTCTCTACTGGAGAAACGTACATGATCACCTCTCCACCCGTCAGATGTCATTCTAAAAAAAGAGGTACCTCCCTAACGCCCTTCCTACTTCTTTTAGGGCCAATTAAACTAAGCCCTTAAGATGTAAAATATCTCAATACCCCTGGGGCCTGAGCAGAATGGCAGCAAACCTGTAAGAATAACAGAAACATAATATTTCTTATTCTTAGTGTCGGTTAATCTTGCTATTATAATTTCTGAATGTCTTTATAGTAGAGTAAAAAAAATTGCTCAGCAAAGAAGCAGTTAGGTCTATCAGACAGCTAGATAAATAGTAGAGCCAAAACGCAGTCATGGCCTAGGGTTTCCAAAATGTGAGGTATATCTGTCTCCTATATTTCATATAGTGGTGGCCCATCAAACATTGGATGTTATATCTTGATGTTTGGGGCCCTTGCATGAAAATTCCAAAAATCCAGACTCTCTAAAATACGACCTTGACCAAACGTTCTTCTCTTTTGACGACTTCTGTTCAATTCTGGATCTCTATATTGTGCCTATCATCATGATACCTGAATGGCAGTGACTCAGATTTGGGCTCCAGAGAAGAAAGAAGTTGGGTAAAAAAATATAAAGTGTTTGAATGGAAGCTAAATGCCATTGTTTATGAGCTGCCAACACACTTTTTAGTATACTTACGGAAATCACATGACTCCAGTATCTAGCACTTTAGGGAAATCATCAGATGTTAAGAGATTTGCCATTAGAATCATGTGTATTGGCACTGGTTCCACAGAGCTTATTGCAAGATGATGGTTTTATATGCAGCCTACCGTGTCAACAGAAGTACTAAGCAGTAAACTCTACATGCTAGTATTTACAGGATCACATCCATAAGATGTTTGCTAATAAAGGGAAAGTAAAATGTTACTAACAATTCAAATTCATAACAAGTAACTCACAGCATACTTTATTATTTCTTCACAATATTAACTAGACAGGCATAGAAAGTTTAATGGCAACATGTAACAGTTTAAACACAAAGAACAATGTAATCATATTAAACAATAATAAACTGGCAAACTACTTTACCTTACATACATCATCCAAAATAATGGATAAACAATGTCTGCTTATATACAATGATGCTGGTGATATTTAAAAGACAAATATTTAAAAGAAAAAGAAAAAATGCTATTTAAATAATAAAAATATACATGATTCTGTGTGTGGGATGGGAGTTCTTAATGCTTTATAATTTGGTTGTAAGGATTTTATCCCAGGATGAAGCTGCATTAACTTTTAGCACAGGAGCACATTTTAAAAATCAATTTAGATTATACTGTTTTCCTTGCCTAGTTTTGTTTTAAAGATACATTTATATATAGGAATGCAAAATAAAACTGCATTTTTCTGGTTTCAGAGGATATTTACACTCCAAAAGAGTGAATCCAAGAAAGTTTAACTTCTTATACATAGTATTAGGAGTTATTAACAAATAATGTGAAGGAATCCAGATGCTACCTTGTTTTTTTAAAAAATTAGAAATCCAGGCTCTTTGCACATGCAACTTCATTACACTTTTCATCAAAATTTAAAAAGATTTTTAGGATATGAATAGTGCAGAAGCAGGCCAACCACATGACCATGCAGAACTCCCACTGAGGTGAATGGGAGGTTTGTGTATGCAAGGACAAGAAGTTTTGGGCCCATAGCCTGCACGTTATAGCATCCCATATTGACCTTCACATGCAAAAGTCTATTTCCAAAGGACGTATTCCAGTCTATAGCTGTGTGCTTTAAAAGCATCCCATGATTTCACAGATCGCAACAGGAAACTAAGATAATATATTAATTGTAATTATGGGTTGATGCATAAACAGATAGATGGTTATGATTGAATTCTACTTCTTGGACCAGTGTGGCCGTGCTCCTGCATCATACAAGACTGTGTGTACGAATCCCACTCTAATTGCCTTTCAGCCCTCACTATCCCACGTCTGTCGGTAACTTCAAATACCACATCAGACATGTTATTCCATTGTCAGAGCCAATGTCTGAAATACCAAGAACTATCCTCTGTCTCTCATCTGATTTCTCAATACTTAGTTCTAAAAGAACGGGAAAGAGCCTAAAACTCTTATTTACTCTGTACATACAGACCTTTGTTTTCAGTTTTTATTTTATTCCATTTTCTCTGGAAATTTATCAGTGTTTATAAACACAACCACAAAAATAGGTGAAAATCAGTGCAAAAAACTATTTTTCTGGGTAAATATCGGGGTTTAATTTGGTAGATGGAAAGACAGATTAAGGGGGGAAAGTATTCCGTAGATTAATGCTTTGAATTCCATTCACCAGTGTGGTTTGCTGAACTAAAACAGAACTCAAAGCACAATGCTACCTCTGAGTTTAAGAAAACAACATCTCTCTAATCCCCAAATAAACCTTTTTATTGTTGTAGACTTAGAACTATTAGCGTATAAATATTTACATATTTAATAACTGGGCCACACCATTTGCAGCGCATACACTCAACTTCAGCCTTTTCTCCTGTTTTTGTTTTTTTTAAAACTTTCAAATACTTGTGTTCTGAAATGTATTCTGATACAGATTTTTGTTTTCTTCTCGTTTTAGTGTGTCAAATCTTTAACCTGTTATTTGTTAACAGCATGAAATGTGTATGGTTGGTAAGATTCATCAGTATGTTTAGATGCGCAGGCACTCCAGAGTTTACATGAGTGCCTGTTTGTGTGTATCTTTTAGACTAACACATAGCCCTGCTTCAACAGGCAGCTTTGCATATAATCCAGGGTTTCTCAAAGTGGGGGTTGCACCCCCTTGGGGGGTTGCCAGGCGCCTCCGGAGGGGTTGTGAGTCCCTGTGGCTGCCGAGAAACTGCCGAATTGATTATTTCCGCATTTGGCGACTTTTTGGCGGACATACCAAGCCCTGTTGAGAGCACTCAGTATGTCCACCAAAAATAGCCGCGAATGCAGAAGTAATCAATTAATCAATTCGGCAGCATTTCGGCGGACATATAAGGGTCGCGCCGCGCAGCTGGAGAAAAGCAGAGGGTTGCGGTCTCAGGAAGTTTGAGAACCACTGAGATACACACAGATGAATGTATTATCATAACACATATATTTTATGCAATGTATTGTATAGTCCTAATTAAACAAGTTATTTTTTATATATTTGAATAATACAAAAGTAGGGTGAAAATCAGAAAAAAAGTTATAATACTTCTGTAAAACCCAGGAAATTTTCAGTAAAAATCAGTTAAAACTGAAAACAAAGTGGCTTATCGGTACATTGTAGAACTATAACAAATCTTAGATGATCTTCTAAAGTTTTCCTTTATTTAAAAAAACAAGACTTTTTATTATATTATTGAAAAACAAAGTCCAAAAGAATTAAAGAACAAAAAAATTTCTGGTACAGTAAGGTCAAATATCTGATCTGGTTTATAGATGATTGCTGCTAGAATTCAACAAGGCTTTACTTAAATACTTTGTGGGGGAATTTTTGTACTCTTCTGCTCTGTTTATCTTCACTGTTTATCATTCTTTTTCTTTTCATCTAGATGAAAAGAGGCCAAATTTCTCTGACATTTTTATCCTCAGTCATGGAGATATTTCAATGATCTATCTCCTCTCTACACTTCTTAACATCTCTTCCCATGTTGTCCCTTGGTTCTCAACAGCCAAGTAACTTCAGAAGTGCAACTTTTTATATTTTTAGCTTCTTTTTATAGATTGACACCAGAACTGATCGTGGTGAGAGAAGTGATTTTTAACTGAAATGTAGTTTTGGAGCATGACTGTAAGGCCTTGCATTTTGTAGGGGAACTTCTGTTTCATACGGTAACAAAGAAAATGGAAGGTACAGGAATCACTGTGAAAGCAAGAGGTTGATGGGGAGATTTTTAAAACAAGTTCAAGCTTTTATATACATTCAATGATTCTAGTATGGTGATTAATAATAAATGCATCATCAACTGTCCTTACAGGTAATGCAGCCATAGCATTGTACAATTCTGCAGTCAGAATGGGAAAACTCCATTATCTGTTTAATAAAATAACCATTAACAGTTGCCTTGACTTTTTTAACTTATTAACTAATATGCTGGGAATCCCAGTGAACAGATACAACAGAACACAAATTGGCAGCATCTACATAATCATCTCTGTAATGTGGCTACTTCATATTACTTCTAAAACAGCTTTGAAAAATCTTGCCACTGGAGGATAGTCCAGAAAAAAACCTCTATCCAAATTATCTTGGTCGTATAGCAGCACAGGAATTTATAGTTACTCTTTTTATATTTTTTGATCATGTAAACCGTCAATAAACAATTCAACATGGAAAAAGTTCAAAGTCAAATAATTCATTATCTTTAATGGGAGGTTAATGGGAACCAACTGAAATGAAGACTAAATTGTGAAATGTGAATTGAAACATTAGTACAGTGCCCATTTTAGTTCATCTTTGTGCCTGGCTTCCCATAAATTAAACCTGCTACATGAAAAAACAAGCCCACGTTCAATTCCAAATAATGTGGTTCTCTATTATTTTTAAATATTTTTCAGAAGTGCCTTGCACAAATGCATACAGTTTTGACATTTCAGGTGTTTTTACTCAGCAGAGTTTAAAAACGGATCACATTTGCTTTAGAAACATTAGTTCCATTAAATGTTTCTGTAAAATTAAACTCATTTCAAATTTGAAATGCAACGCTCGGTCCATCTTTGCCCATAGAAAGTGTAGGTGCCATGACTAAATAGCAATAAAAATGCTGAGATGCACAAATCTAAAAAAGCAGCTTTGAAGAAATCACATCAATTACAGCCTTAACAATGAACATATTACATTCCTAAATTACTGCAGATATTTTGCATATAATGCCACAAAGTTATATTACTGAAATCTCAAGGTTGACTCTGCACAGTTTTTCGTTATATTGTTTTCACTCTGAAAGTACTTATATGTTGTTCCTGTACTTTTATCCAGAGCTTTCTGTCCCTGGATGTACATTTAGCCACAAATTTCATATTTTGACAGTTTCATAGTAAAAAAATAAAAACACTTGACTTAGAGGTTTTTAAGGTGGAATTCAAAGAAGCCAAAAGCTTGTTAAAGCCCACTTTAAAGTACGTTGACATGTCTAAGATATATGGTTCCAGGATTTATGCAGTTGTTATAAAGCTGTATATTAAGTATTCTGAATTAATCTTATTTAAATTGCATTTATTGTTCAAGAAGTCGACTCAGTCCATCCTTTCCCCCTCCTTATTTTCCCCTGAAATGACAATAAAGGAATCTGGATGTCATTGAGTCTCTGTCCAGCTAGAGGATTAGGACAATTTCTTCATCCTCTTTATTTCTGTAGAAAGTCTTAAGAAATTATTAGCATGAAATACTTTGGATGTGAGATGGGGGAAAGAATACAGGTCATCTGACTTCTTTGTTATGAAAATGAACGTGATTTTGGTGCCCAGTTTGATAAACAAGTATAGTTGGAGCTAATCTGGGACTCAGATGAGGTCTGTTTCTTGCCAAATAAATTTAAATCTTTTTCAACTTTCAGAGACTGAGACACCAAACTTAATTGGTTTCAAAACCCTGGAGGAGCTCAGCAAGTAAACAGGATCAGTTGCAGATATGAGCCCACTAAAACGGGACACAAGTCAGGACTCCAGACTCCAGCTGTGCTCTGTAGAGGCAGGCACTTACGGTCTCATGGTTTTTGTGTGTGTAGCTGTAAAAGACATTTTACTGCTGAGGAAATCATTGAAACAGTAATTTCTTGCATGTCCAAAGGATTTCATTTCATATGTTCATAAAGAGTATCTGAATGGACATATCGTTTTAAGGTAGCAGATGATACTGTTATGATTATGATGTATTGGCACAATTTGGTATCTTAAAAATACTTTGAAATACAAATGCATATATTTTATGGAACAGTTGTCCTGCCAGGAGACTCCTATAGATGGCTGTCCTTCGAGAAGTTGCTAGTCTGACACCAAGTGCGTACCATATTGAATTGTATACTAATGTCAGTACTTGCCAGCTGGAAAGAATTCTAACTTTGGATCTGTGAGAAATTGTAAGTAAAATCAACACAATTACACAGCCTGAAGCAGCCCAAGTAACTGCTCCCCCAAAAGAAAGCAGGTAGGTCTTTGTCAGTATATTTAATCCATCCAGCTGCATTAATTAATTTTTTAAAGAAAAAAGCTTAGGGTGTTTGGGACTTATTACAGTTCATAAGAACATTATGTGATACTCGGATATAAATTGTTTGTAGAGTTTCTGAAAATAGCAAGTTAAATGTAAATATCTTTAATAAATAACTTTGTTTCCTGCAATGTAAAAAATAAATGATACCTCCCTTTGGCAGTAATAGCTGATTTATATTTAGCCAGGAACTTCTGCTCATAAAACTAATATCATTGTGCTACTGGAAAAACATATTATTTTATTGTTTCGTAAGACTTTTGTAATCCATGGTTAGATGGTTGACTTCACTTATGTCCCAGATAAGCGCCAAGGGTGATGCAAGCTCCCACCAGAGCCAGACTTAGGATAGTCTTCAAAGAGATCCAGGAGAAATCAAACAAAGGCCTCATGTTGTTGCCGTACAATTCCACAAAGGCATCCTGAGTTGGAAGGAAAGGAAATAGGAATGTGAGATTCCATAGCAATATGATAGGCAGACAGGAACAAAAGACATTTGTTCATTAAAGCTACATTAATAATGATAAACACAAGTTATTCAGAGAAACGAAGAAAAGCACAAGAGTGATCTCTTTCATAAATGCAGGTAACTCCGGAACCATTTCAGCATACGAACTACTACTAAAATTTTAAGTTCATTAGGTCAGGAATTGTCTTTTTGTACAGCACCTAACACAATGGACTCCTGGTGCTACTAAAATGCAAATAATAATTAATAATAAAATAAGTCTAAGCACCTTCACCTCCTATTGATGTCACTGGTATTTGTGGGTGCTCAGAACTTCTGAAAATGAGGCCCCTTTTGTTTAGTTTCTTAAATATGGATTAAGGAACCTAACTTTAGGCAGCCAGGTTTCTTTTCAATGAAAAGGTGGCTTTTGGTGGCTTTTATTTTGTGACCATGTTGAGCTTTACATTTTCTTGTTATCTATGTGTAGTCTCTCTCAAGTGCATAGAAAACTGTTTTTCAGACAAGAAAACTAACCTTTTTAATGAAAGGTGTAAAAAACATCTAGACATTGGGGAAAAGATGAAAACTTTCTGAAGTCTGAAATAGTAATCATATTAATAATGCTTTGCACTTACATGTTGTCTTTCTTCCAAGGAGCTCAGAGCTCTTTACAAATATTAATTAAGCCTTCTACTATCCCTGAGGGTAGTTAAAGTAAGAGAGAGGTTAAAGGACTTTCAAAATGTCTCATATTAAATTGGTGGTAGAGTTTGGAATAGAGTTGTGGTCCCAGTTTCCTGTTGTAATTCCTGTACTCTGCTATCCAGATATTGATATATATCCTGCTAACTCCTACCCTTGTTTGTAAAGGTTTTGGTGGCAGGGTTTCAATTTGTTGTAGAAAATAAACATTCCTTTTTTTCAGGTGCACTTCCTGTAAAATATCTTCAGGCATTTATAATGTTACATTTTTTAGAAGGCGAATAGCCTTCTAACATACACAAGTGTGTTCATGAATTACAGCAACAGATGGGGAAAAGCCACAGTGTAAATTACATGAAATAACAATAAACCTTTCAACCATGCTGGGTGTTTTCCATAAGATATGGACACATTATAGTACTTTACGCTATCCTTTGTCATCTGATATCACGAGCTATCGTAGGTCAGAATGGAAAGTTAGTTTTTGCCACAAGAGGGCATGTACGTTTTTTACATTTTGTTATTCAAATCCTGTTCAGTAGAAGTTCAGCTCTGAGGGAAATGTACTTAAATGGAGAAATTGTGTCTCCTTCCACAATTTCTCTTTATACGAAGTAATTCTGGACCAAATCTGGCACCCCTTACTGAGGCAAAACTCCTGTTGATTTCAGTGGGTTTATTGCCTGAGTTAGGAGCTCTGGGGGTTGGCCCATAGAATGACTGTGTGTGCAGAAAATGCCTCTCTCTTCATATCATTTTTTGACATTTTGTTCCGTTAGGCCAATATTTTCAAACTTGTGTTGCTGAAGTTAGGTACTTAAATCCATATACAGGCACCTAAATAAAAATCTGATTTTCAATTATGCTTCCACAGAAGCTCTGTGGGCTGAGAAAATCAAGACACTTTTATTTGAGTACCTAACTTCAGAAACACAAGGTTAATAATGCCATTCTTAATGTTTTGTTGTGTTATTGTTGGGTTGTAAAACACATTTGCTGTGCTGTTTTTCAAAAAAACACCTTTTACTCCTCCTTACGGCTATGAGATAACAGACTGCAAGCAACTATTACAGACTGGGCTGAATCCTGCAATCCCCATTGCAGACTCTCACTGATTTCAATGGGGATTTTGTCAGTGTAGGCAGTTCAAGATCAAGCTTTGTAAAAATATGACAAGGGCAAAGTTCAATATACAACACTAAAACTATAGGAAATAGTAGGGGAAATTTAAAAAAAAAAAAATTGAGAAAATGCAAGTCACATGAAAAGTTTTTAATGTTAAACTTCAGCGCTGCTCTTTCTACAGTCTAGAGCCTACTTCCATTACACCAATGGGAGCAGAAACATATCCTGTATCAACCCATCCCCCAGGTTTAGAGGATGCTCAACCCAATTTATTATAAAAATAATTGTTAAGAACCCAACAGAGAGAGTTCTGGGTGCCTGGCATGCAAGTAGATGAGAGGGATGCATTAACGCAATGCAAAAGCCCTGACTTTGGGCTCGAGAAAAGGAATGTCAGCACAAAACATTCAGCATGAAATAATTTTTGTTATTGGCACTATCATAATAACAAGATGAACCCAACCTTATGGTTTCTGTACTATATATTACAAGTAGCTACTTTATGGGTGCCTTTTTATTGCGCTTTTGCCTTCTCAAACATCCTGATTAGGCTTATTTCCGAAGCCTGTTTGAACAGCCTGTCACTATTTGTTTAAGTTTCAAACCTGTTTTAAATAAACACATGCCCATTTTATGTATTAAAACAACAGAAGGGGGGGGGTCTACCCCCCGTTCCTAGTTAAAACTGCTTTTAATGCCAAGAGAACTCTAAACTGTATACAGAATGTTCCATAAGTTAGGTCTCTTTCTATGTGTATGTACATTAGTACTTGTAATTGGATTTCTGTAATCTAAATTGATCTGATTAAAATGAGTGTCTGTATAAAAAGAACCCACACACGACTTGACACAAACTGCCTGAAGCGTTTGAACTCCTCTGAGAAATATTCTCCCTAGGTAAAAATGCTTTGCACCTACACAGAGGCTCAGAGCCTGGGTCCTGGGTACAGCCTGATGGGCCGTGGCTGAGCTGCCATACTTACGGCAAAGGCTTGTAGAATTTGAGAGAATGGTAACTCTTGTAGGTTTTCATTTTCTCTAGAAAGTTACTCTGCTCATATAGACTTCTCTGGGACAGTTCAAAAACCCTACAGAAAGGATTTCCTTCTCTATGAAACTCCATAGGTTTTTGAAAGTAATTTCTATAGCACCCTACTACACTCCCATTACAACAAAACCCACCCTTTGTCTTTAATCTGTAAATTATGTTGAACTTTTCCATAAGGAAAGGGGGGTGGGGAGGAAGGGATGGAATTCTCATGAACCTGCTACATTCTCGTCTACAGTAGGAAAAGGACTGGCTGGTGGATGTATGGAGCTGTGTATACATCATTACCAAATTGCCCAAGCTGCATGGACGTCTTGGCCATGATGTTCTACATGGCTGGGCTCCCCATGGCAGTTCTCCTCCACCATACACACCCACAGGAGTTGGAGAGAGGATCTACCCCCCCCCACCCCAATAACTGGCCATCTCCAGTTAGCCACCCAATCATTACTGAAGGGTAATATTGCTGCAAATTCATAAAGGCTCAGTCTCATGGCTACTCTCTCATCTGCCTCTCTCTTGTACAGTTCAGGCTGGGCCCAGATTTTTGAGGCTGTGTAGAACTAAATGTTTCCCATATGCTGAGCTTAGTGATGCATTAACAATGTGCGTTTTCTTCATTGAAAATATAAAGGGAAAAACCAGCCTAAGTGCCACACGCTGCATTTATTAGTAAGGGGGTGGTGGGCAGAGCAAACATGAGGAAGTAAAGACTTCCTTTTTCTACCTGAATCAAACAGCTGGTGAGGAAGTGACTTTATTTCCCTTATCATTGGTTGACAGGATATCCTCTTGAGCCACATTGTATTGAATGAAGTGCCTATGAGACTTCCATTTCACTGAACGGGAATTGCCTTGTAGCTATTTTATGCTGCCCTCTCTGTGACTCCAAAATAAACAAAGAAACAGCACTAATTTTAGGCTTTTGAAGAAACTTTCATGACACAGCTTTACAGAGAATGATGTAACTGCTGATGCTGAGAGTGAGTGGATGAATGACTCTCTCCCTTGCCTTAATATGAAAAACCTAAATTTTCATAAATCTCTAGCTTTAGGAGAAGAATTTAAACATGACTAAATCAGAGACTGTTATAAAATAAAAACCTCATTAAAATGTCATCCTACATGTAACAAGCATGTTCCTGGAACATGAAAAAATAGACAAAAGTCTTGCTGTTTTTCTGAAGAATTCATTGATATTTTATGTAAATACAGACTGAGTAGTTATGCAAATAAGAGTGGCTCTGAGCTACTGGATATTGTGCCTGGCTTTGGTGTTTCATGATCCTGACATTTACAGAAGCCAAGAGCTTTACTCTTGGAACACTGAAATGATAGCAGCCCAGCAGGATGTGCATTTCAAATCTTACTGCAAAGAAGCAGAATTGTATTGCAATAAAATCTGTGTTGAGCACCAGCAGGGAAGCATCAGGGGATGGGCTTGGTTCACTATGTTCAGCATTGTGATGATAGGGTTTTTAATGCCCTACATTTGCACACCTGGGCAACCCACTGTGCAATATGTCAAAGCACTGAATTATTTTCCAATCACCTATTTTCCAGTAGTGGAACTAGACTGGATTTGACTCCCTCTTACTTTTTCCAAAAGCTTACCCTGAGGACTACTTCTGGTGTATTGTTTCCTCCAATGAACTGTAAGACTAACTCTTTTCAACCCAGTTGGACAAAGTATCTCTCACACTGTTCCTTATCTGTACTACCTGTTAGTGCAACTACCTGCCTAAACAACCCCACAATCTCAGGGGCAAATAGTGTGGTTCTTATTCTTCCATTTAAGTCAAGGTGAATGAAGTTAATGGAAATATTGCGAGACTAATGACTGCAAAATATGGCCCTCAGATTGCAAGATCTGATGAAACAGTTTTGATTTGCGCATGCCAGCCCCTGTAAACTGCTGAATACACTTAAAAAGCTATAGTAATAATAATTATAGTAATTATTGTAATAGGCATGAGTGGTGGTGTTCTCTCTTCTGGAGCTGAGCCTATGAGAAAAGGGATATTTCACCCACTATTCTGAGAGACTAGTAAATAAAGATTGGTTAGGGGGAGTGATTAATTCAGTCTGGTTAACCACATGATTGGTAAGGTAGTGGTAAGTCAGTCAACTTGCACAGAAATATACATGATGTTCAGTCTCAACTGCATGCTTGTTAAACCAAGTCAGTATGTGAAATGTTTGAGGCTTAGTGTTTTCATCTCACTAAGTTACGCATGAGTCTGCAATTCCCCCCAAAAACCCCAGACCCAGATAAGTCTGGCACTAGGATACCAGCTGGAATATCATTGCAACATCATTACCCAATCATATCTGATGATGTGACACCTCTTCTCAGGAAGCAATATTTATTGGAAAATGAGCAAAGCGTGCATGTGGGGGGGGGGGGCCGGAGGGAGAAAGATCTTTATGTCCAATCATCTCAATTCCACAAAGAATAATTCAGTTTTAGGCCCATCAGCATGTTCTAGCCAAACTAGGTTATAAACTTAGTTCTGAGGAATTTAAATTGCATGTAGCATGATAGTCTAGGCAAATACATGCGTCAACATTTTTCTATTGTTCCAGCTGCGAGGAGGGAATAAGCTCCATGTAACTGCTTCCTGAAATTTCACATTACATAAATTCAGTAAAATCTTATATTGGTAGCAGTACATTTTTTACAGATAGAGGTTGGGTAAAATCTTGTTACAGGGTGAATCAAACTGATGTGGGACACTGTCTTTCACTTATGATAGTTAAAGAAGCCCAGTTCAAAACAAGACCTAATAGAATCTGCCCAGAAGCTAGCACTACGTGGGGGTGGGGATGGGGGTGATCCAGAGGGTAATGTGGCCAGCTCTGTGTGAGGGTAAGAGAGGGCAGAACATACAGAAACTCAGAACAGATAAGAACTGAGAGAAAGGCAAAAATGAATAAAGCCAAGCAGTAGCCTGTGAGCACAGTGTGACCCTAGCTCGCGATCTTTTGGGTTTATTGGCTTAAAGCAGGGTTGTGGACAGGGATCAGGGTAGTCAGAGGGCAGGGAACGGGGGTGTGGGGGGGGGTTGAATAGGGGCCATCAGGACTGAGAGGAGGGGTTGGATAGGGCAGCAGGGGGCAGTCAGGGGACAGAGACCGGGGAAGCGGGGTAGGTGGGGCATAGGTCCTGGGGGGGGGCTGGATGAGGCAAGAGTTCCAGGGGGAGTTGTCAAGGGGTGAGAAGCAGGAGGGGCCAGTTGGGGGGCGGGGGCTGTGCCACGCCTAGCTGTTTAGGTAGGCACAGCCTCCACTAACTGACCCTCCATACAATTTCAGAAACCCAGTGCAGCCCTCAGGCCAAAACGTTTGCCTACCCCAACTTAAAGAGGCTTGGGGCTGTAAAATAAGAAACTGCTCGACGTTGTTGTTTGTTGGTTCTGCCTGCATTCGGCAAAGCAGGACTTTGTATATTCCTTGAAAGAAAACAAGATTGCATCAAAGAGCGTATCAGACTTTGTCGACTTCTACTGCCAACCAGAACATCCCTGGACCCCTGAAATGTTAGGTGGAAAAGTGCCATACCCTTCGAAGTGGAGAAGTTAGATGTATTACATTCTCAACTCTTTAAAAATGACTTTACAACTAGAAATAAAAGTGACAAAAATGAGTTTGGAAAAAGTCAGCCGGGGCCTCTATTTCAAACTTAAAATACTTAAGGCTCCACGACTGCAAACACTTTCCTGCTGTGAGTAGTCCCATCAGCCTTTACCGCCTTGAGGCCTAAACAAGGCAGTGGTGCTGGAACTAGCGGTACTGCTGCACCCCCAATTTGAAGCAGTAATAACAAACACCAAATACACAGTTTCCATCATCAGTACCTTCCCACCCCCAGGCTAAAAAAAATTGTTCCAGCACCCCTGAAAATTGGGTGCTTAATTCTGCACTTGAGCACAGAAATGCCGTTTTCATGTTAGATGCCTAACTGTGAATTTGGAACTAGACCATGTAACTCAGGAGCCCATGTGAAAACTGGGCTCCCCTTGAGCACTGTACTAATACACAAAAAATATTAGCACATGCCCCATTACATTCCCTGTGTGTGTTCCAGCTGCCAGTGCCTATTAAAAACTGCTGCAAAAGAGTTAATTCATATAAGTGTGAGAAATGGGAACTGAAAGTAGTTGCTTGTTACATGTTCAAAGTAGCTTGGCCTTAACTATTGTCATCAACACACTGTATCCAAGGTGGAGTGCCTGGTGTTTTATTACAGCTGTTCAGTTACACTGGCTCATGGTTCTGATCCTTGCTTGTTCTAATCAGCAGGTGCTGACTGAGGTTATATTAAAAAAAAAAAACATACACACAAGGAACATTAGTTTCCTAAAACGAACTTGCTCAGAGTGATCTCAGCACTAGCCAAGGCAGCAAATCAGCACGAAGAGGGCGAAATGGAACTAGTGTGAGCAAGCTGCAGCATCAGCTGAGCACCACGAGGGTCCAGTCATGCATTCTGTCTAGCTCTTGCTTTTTAACACCTTAGGAAAATGTGTGATCCTTCTTATTTAAACTAGACATTAAGTTTTGACCCAAATGCCTTTGGTTTGATTGACCTGCCCTCACCCTTAAGTAACAGCTACCCAGCACTGGATCTGAACTCATGGGGTTCTAGTCCAGCGCCTGTTGTAGACTCTGTGCTGTTGCAGCACATGATGTTAAAAGTTCATGCAGTGCCACTGGCACCTTCTTCAGAAATGCCTTACATTCTTCACATGGCCTAAAGCAGACTTTCTTTAAAAAAAAAAAAAAAAAAATCTTGTGATTGTCAAGTGATTTACAGAAAGAACTCACATTTGTAATAAAAAGGCTGCACCAAGAGTAAGAATGTTTGAGCCAAATAAACAGTCCAGGAGACTTTACTGAACAAGTACGTCACCTCCACCACCTTGGAAAAAATGACATGAACTTGTGCATGTGTGTTCTTTGGCAATGACATTTTTCCTGATAACCCCCAGGCATTTTAGTTCACTTGGAAAGACTTGGTATAAGGACAAGGAGCAGCAGCAGGGCTTTGGTTTTTGGCAGTTCCTCTCCCTTGGCCCCTCACAAGTCAATCTCTTCATATAGCATAAGTTAAGGCAGGAGGAGGTACAGGAAACAGAAGAAGTGCTGACATTATGTTGGGGGAGCATCGTAGCGCAATGGAAGCTCTCCTGTTATGACTACCCAGCATGCAATAATGGGAAGAATGAAGGCATGAGTTTGAACAGTCTCTTCTTCATTACCGCAGATGCACTGTAGTGGCCTACAGGAGTCCTCCTTCACGAGTTTATCTTCTCTTCCCAAGCAATAAGGGGAAATGAGATGGGGGCGGTTTCCTCATCTGCAGCTGGTTGGAAGGTAGATTTTCTTTGTCCAAGTGCCTCCCCTCTTCTCCCAGCTCCTGTTCTTTTCATAATCTCAATGACTCACACAGCTGGAGGAGCCAGGAGATAAACAAAGGGAGACAGCTGGCTCATGCACCTGCACAGCAGCGTGAAGAAAAATCGTGAGAGTCCCGGGAAATTAGGCACTTTGGAGGGTTGTAGTTAAAACAGATTTAGTGGGACAAGTGAAAACTTCCTCCTGCCACAATGAACCAAATTCTGCTCATATCCATAGTATCCTGAAGTGTCCTCCAGATTCCATACAGCATCACACACCCACTCCGCCCTCCTGAGTTCACCGGTTTGCATGAGGGCTTATAAAATAGACTGGCAACTACAAACTACATTCCTTTTGTTCACTCTGTTAAGCCCTTGTTAAATCTTAGCAGGTAGGCGCTAGCAGGGACAATATGAAAATCCAGGGCAAGGTCACTGTGTAAGGATATGATTAATATACAGATTGAGAGACTGCATTTTGTTATTCAAATCAGCTCCTTCAAAGTTAATTTGCATAGATAGTTGTAATCCATTAACTAAGACAGTTAGGGTTCTTCAAGTACCACAGCAGAGAAACAAAAAACAAAGACTTAAAAAAACAAACAAACCACAAGAGGCACCAAAGTGAAAAATAGGTGAACCTCCCTCAAAAAAGACAATTCCTGCTGAGATGTTTGAGAGCACAACACTTTTGTTATCATACATGTCTTTTTATTTTGCTGTACAAAAATAATCTGCTAGTGATAGATGCAAAGGCAGAAGGTCCAGGTTTTAAAAGGTATTCCTATACTGCAATTAAAAACCCGCCGGTGGCCTATGCCAGCTGACTCAGGCTTATGGGGCTTGGGCTAAGGAGCTGTTTAACTGTAGTGTCGCCATACGAGCTGAAGCCCAGGCTCTAGGACAGGGGTGGGCAAACTGTGGCCTGCCGGCCAATTTTATCTGGCCCATGAGCTCAGGCTGGGGGAGTGGTGCCAGTGGCCCGAGCTCACGGGAGGGACAGTTAGGGAACAAAGAGCAAAGGGGCTTAGATAGGGTCCGGGGGGGGGGACGACAACTGGGAGGGGGGTCTCTGGAGAGGGTGATCAGGAGATAAGGAACCGGAGTGGGGGATTGGATGGATCAGGAGTTCTGAGGGGGACAGGCAGAGGGTGGGAAGTGGCTGGGAGTCAGATGGGGGGGGCAGGCTGTTTGGGGAGGCACAGCCTTCCCTACCTGGCCCTCCGCACAATATTGAACCCCAAAGTGGCCCTCGGGCCAAAAAGTTTGCCCACCCCTGCTCTAGGACACTGAGAGGTGGGGGAGTCCCAGGAGCCCGAACATCTACACAGCAATTAAACAGCCCGTCGGCCTGAGTCCTGTGAGCCTGAGTGACCTGGCATGGGCCAGCTGCAGGTTTTTAACTGCAGCGTTGATATACCTGTAGTCACAAAACTGAACGGATGGTAAAGGCAAATAAGAAAAAAAAATAGTATCTTTATTTTCAAAATCAAACCATCATTCGTTAACTAAATGTTAAGCACTGATCTCTTTGTTAGTCTGTGCATTACTTTGTCCCGCACTTTTCCTAGCAGACTAAATAATTCTCACTGCAAATGCAGTGCACCTTGAGAACCAGTAAGTTTCCTAACACACTGACTATACCATAAACTTGGGATATGATTTCATGGGTAGCTGAGCACCTGTATCTTCAGTTAAAAGTTATGAATGTTCAGTCTCTCTTGCAAATCAGATCCCAAAAGAAGTCCTGTAAGTTCCGACATTTTTCATGCAATTCTACCCGTTTACCAGACATAAACATTGCTAGGGTGTACACAGCTGATCACATGGTGACATGCTGCCTATTGCAATTTATTAATGGCTCATGCAGGGTGCACAGAATTTTTCTAGCCTTAGCCATTAGGAAGAGTGGAAGCTTAGAGCGCAAGCCCTTTGGGGCAGGGACCATGTCTTTGTTCTGTAATCATATAGCACCAAGCACTATGGTGGTCTTAGCCAGGGCTCATAGGCACAATTACAATACAAAGAATAATAATGAGTCCCAGTAACAAAGTACCACTGAAGTCTGACATACTGCTGTTGGCAAACTGTACACACAAATCTTTGGGAACAGCTGGAGAAAATCACAGCCCCAGCACAATGAATTCCTATTGTTAGTCACAATAGAAACTAAAAGGAGCATTATTTGGTTAACCCTTTCTTTTTTGTAACCTTAACGCTCTTAAGGCCTGAGCTTCAAAAGGGCCAAGCAGCTGTATTCCCATTGGAAATTAAATTTCCGTTGGCTTTGGGGCTGTCCAGCTCTTCTCCAAACCAGGCCCTTAGTGTATAATTTCTGAGAATAACAAATCAGATTCAAGTTCATGGAGTGCTTGAGCCTGTCACAGTGATCTGGAGTTCACAGCACTAGGAAGGAGAGGGCCATGATCCCTACAGCAAAACACTTCATTTATTTATTTGTCTGGCTTTTACTACAACAAATTGGAAATTCCCACATTTCAGATAATCAAAAGGAGAGCAGGACACAAAAAAAGGAACACCATTCAAGACAGAAATAACAATTAAATACAATTCAATGCACATCAAAATTGTGTGGGAAGGAGCTACTCTATTTCTAAAGTAACTATTACTTCAAAAATTGATAACTGTCGACCAAAATTGCATGAGATAAGTGTATTGTAGAGCAAGTAAAAAGTGTACTGTAGCAAAAGTAAAATCTTCCGTCTTCCTAAGAAGCTAGGTCAGTGCTAACGGGTTCATCCAGAGTGAGGTTAAAAGGGCATGTGCGTTAGCTACAAGTGCTGCACAGATGTTGATGAAATCATGGACTGAGAAAAACACTGTGTTTGGTACCAAAGTGAAAGTGTATCAAACCAGTGTACTACCAGCATTATGCCATGGTCTGGAAGCAGCTGCATTAAATGAAACAGACATCAACAGTCTGGAGGCAGTCGAGATGAGAGTTCCTAGGAAAAGGGGCAAGTGGAATGATTTTAAGACAAAATGAACACGTTAGAAGGAGAGCAGGATGTGAAATCAGGGTACGCCATTGGCTGCAGTCAAAAAGATTACAGTGATGGGGGATTGCAGAAGACAAACAGATGATAAAATAATGCAACCACAACCGAGGTCACGTAGACTGAGAGGCCCACTACCAACTAGGTAGCGAAACAGGGTGTGCAGGGGCACGACCAGGCTGGGCTTAATGGAGGAACAAGCCAAGGTCAGGAATGAACGGCAATGCAGTAACTGCTCCCTCTATCGATAAAGATGCTCTGGGGTGAGAAGAACAGAAGTGTGCTGTGTGCTTCCTTAATGCTATTCATTTAATTCTTATCAATTTTCATAACTAAGTATTCAAAAGTGATCACTGCAAATATTACAGATTCTTCTATATGGAGAGAACTCAAAATATCCTCTTCTCTGTATACATCCCACACAGTGAACTCTGCACTAGCAACCACCAGTGGAAGGAAAATCCCTATCTTAAGTGGCCACTTCAAGTATCTGTAAGAATTTATTAAAATACTATCCACATAAAGGATAGCTAGGCAGAGAGGAAAATGAATACAGGATCCTTGGGATCCACATCTGGTATAAAGAGAGGAACCAGATGCAGTAATGAGACAACAGCCGGCCATAGCACTGCACACAGGATGACTCCTTCTGGCAGCCAGCTGCTAATTGAGAAGATGGTCAAGATCACAATTCTCCAATACACTCAAGCTCTGCTTCACCCCCACTTTGTCCCATGTGCCCAAACCTCCCATAGTCAATGTGCCTCTGTCCCCAACATTGGAGGTGGGTTGGCGCAGGAGCTATCTCTGTTTACGTTATGTCCTTGAGTAGTTCACCTCTGCAAAGAACATTGTCTGCTGGCTATTCACAGCTGTAACCCAATGAAGAAGTGACATAACCACCAATAATATGGCTTTAGGACCATCTCTAATTAACTGTTACATTTTAGCCAGTCTCAGGAAATAACACATTTTTGTCTGATAGGCTGTCTAGGTTCTTATACCACATACATTGATGTGGAATCTGAGCATCTAGTGATGGATGCAATTTAGTTAGCCCTTTTGCAAGCTGACAGTGGAAGTTGCAACTCAATATCCTATTGCTCCTAAATGCAGCCAGCTCTAGTGAAGTTGCCTCAAAAGTTCCCAAACTTAGCAGGCCTTCTGCTCAGTTATGCTCCCAGATAATGCAAGAACATAGAATGGGAAACTTGCCAAGCATCATGCGGAACCAAAACAAATTCAAGGTGCTGCAGGTACGAGAGCTAATGCAACACACCATCTTGCCAAAATACTATTGTAGCATTCCCAACAAGCTCACCGCATCAAGATTTTACTTTGAACTTGATTTTCTTTTTATCTTTCTGCACTGGGAATATGTCTACATATCAAGTAGAATGTAGCATGGCAGCATGGTGGCAAAATGGGCTAGCTCCCCTGAGTGCATACCCACAGGGGACTATAGGCCTGGATGTGAGGTGGCTAGCGCCTTCCACAACTTGTGCCATACGGATATGTCTTCGCAAATGGGACTATCACCCCAGCTGCAAGTGTAGACATGCCATAAGAGGCTTATCCATCAGAGGCCAGGAGCATCACTGCTTCGTTAATTCATAGTAAATAAAAAAGTCACAATTACAAATCATTTCTTAGTTTCAAAAGCTGGAACTGGCCTTTAGATTTTGTGAATTCTTAAGGCTTGATCCTGCTCTGATTGTCAGTAGGAACAGGATCATTCCCTGAAAGAGCAGTTTTAAATGCCTCTTCTTCTGATTGTCATATGAGTCAAGACAAGAAGATAGAGAGGAACTGGAGGTTGGGGGCAATTAAATTGTACCAAATATTATTCAAAAATACTCTGTATTAAATTAGAGGAGATGAGAAAAATGGAGATCTTGTCTACACTAGAAATTTTGCTGCTTTAAATATCCCAGTATAAAGTGGCAACCCTTAGTGTGGGCCTGATTATACTGGTATATGAAGCAAAATAATCTATACTGATATAAGGCATCTTTATAGCTGTATAAGTGTCTGTACTACAGATGTTACAGCTGTGCCGCTGTAAGGGCTCCTTTGCAGGGGCTCTATGCTGGAGAGAGAGAGCTCTCCTGTCTGCATAATTAAGTCCCCTCCCACCACTAGCAACTGTAGCTATGTGGGCAGGAGAGCGTTTCCCCACTGACATAGTGCTGTCCGCACTGTCGCTTTTGTCAGTGAAATTTACATCAGTCGGGGGGTGTTTTTTTCACATCCCCGAGCAACAAAAGTTTTACCAATAAATGTGTTAGTGTAGACAAAGCCTAAGGCTTATACTAGTTTAAATAATCCATAAAAAAAATCATCACACCCCTAAATGATGTAGTTATACCAATATCACTTTTCTGGTGCAGACCTGGACCTAGTAAGCCAAGAGGAAGGAGCAAAACTGGAGGAATCATTTGCAGGCTACTGATTTATTATAATTTGTTCTTTAAAAGATCTTGCAGATCTTTCATGAAAGCAGATGAAACAGAAATAAAAAACCGCCACACCAAAGACCCTTTTCCTTTCCCCTACTACTTAATCCCATAACATTAAAGTTAGATTTGTTGATTTGTTTCTGGAAAGCAAACTGAACCAAGTCCATGACTGCAACACTAAATTAATTTGGTTATTTGAGAAACACTTTATTTTAAATACTCCCTACAGAGTCTTTAGTATTTTTTTATATTTTGTTTCCCAAATCTGTTTGACCTGAAAGGAGAGCATTTTTTTTACAAGCCACAGGATTGCAGAATTAGAGTAGTTAAGAGGCGGAACAGACTTCTTGGATCATTAACTTCATTCCCCCAAGAGTTCCCCCAATATTGGGGAGATAATAAAGAGAGCATCTGACTAGGAAAAAAAAAATACCCTGCTGCACTGTTTTCCTCTTGCCTGGCTCTTTTCTCCATACATTTTGGGACCAGAATTTTGTAATAAAATGTGGGAGACTTTACTGTTCCTCCCCTGCCTCTCTCCTATATTTTCTCATTTCATTTTAGGCTTTATCCTCTCACTCAAATGCTCATTGCTTGCATCCTACTCCTTGTATTTAGTCTATTTTCTTTTTTGTATACTTTGTCTATATTTTGTTCTTAATTTTGTTCTTGTACATTTATTTCAGATCTTTAACCTACCTTTCCCCCGCTTTTACCTTCTCCCTCACAGTGCTACCCTAGGAAATTTCTGCAAGGTACTAATTCTGCCTTTCCTCTTCTCTACTAATAAATTGGCTACTCCCAACCCCAAATTGCAGTGAATGTAGAAAAGGACAAAGACATGTTTAGCATCATGTTTAGCTAACCATTACAAAACCCTAGTCCCCATAAATTTCAACCATGATCAGCTGACACAATGCTGGACATAATTTATCTGTGCAGAATGCAAAGTTGTGAGCAGCACTGTGTTAATGAGACTCTTCAAGGTCATGCTTTAACGTAACGTTTTATCGTGAAGTCAAGCCCCACATATGGCGCTGTGAAGAAAGTTTAAACTGGTTTACAAAAATGTGTAATGCACACCCAAAATACAAAGTCAAGTTTATTGGAGAAGCCAGGAGCATGGGGGGAAACTTGTTATATGTGCTTTCCTGATATAGTTTACATCCCCCATTGAAACTGTGATTGGGTTAAAACATTGCTTTCAGTACAGTTATATGAAATTCTGTGAAGCCACCACAAAACCATGACAGCAGAAATGGAAGATATGGTCACCCTATCCAGGTGGCTCAAATTTTAGCTAAGAGCATTTGTCTTGTTGCCTGAAGAGAGGTTTTTCTTTCCATTCTGCAGTCTCCTCCATGGTCAAAGAGAGATATTAGCAGCTGGGCTGCCTGAAAAGTTCTCTGAAGGCTCTGAGACTGACATGTCTGCAGGAGGACATGCTCTTGAGGATATATTTGGCATCTTTCTCCTCACTTGTGCATATGGCTATCAGACAATAAACTGTTCAACATTTTAAGAAGATTGCAGTTATCTTTCCACTCTTTTTTCTTTACATAAGAAAAAAAAATCCCTCTCAAAAAAGTTTTATTAAGCCTTTCCCACCAAATAGAAGGAGAAAGAATTCCGTTTCTTTAAAAAAAAAATTGAATTTCTTAGATGTCTTATCAGTCTCTTTGGAAACAAGTAAAATAATGTCACATCACGTAAATAAAGAATCTAATATTTTGAACATAGGAACTGCCATACTGGATAAGACCCATAGTCCATCTAGTCATTGGCCCTGTCAACACTGGTTCTCCACATGTGAGGTAACTCCCCCTCTTTGTGTGTCAGTATAACATGCATGCATCTGTAATTTTCACTCCATGCATCTGAAGAAGTGGGATTTTTTACCCACAAAAGCTTATGCCCAAATAAATCTATTAGTCTTTAAGGTGCCATCAGACTTCTTGTTGTTTATTTAGCCATTATTACTCAGTGGCTCAGCTACTAGCACTTCTTGAATTAATTTCTGTTTGTTAGTTAAGACAAAGTCAAGAATAGCAATCCTCTCCTCTTATGTGTTCTATATAAAGTGTCAATACATTGTTTGTTTAAACTTTGTCCTGTTGTGCCACTTAACCAGTTTATATGTGGGTCCTACATTATCATTTTGTTCCAGTTTGCTGCCTTATTGATTTCTCTCAATGTTACACACTCAATTTCCTTTTCTTGATCTTGAGGTTGGTAGTGTAGCCCTGCTAATCTATTTAGATTCTTATAGGTTGGGATTTGTATCTTTGTATTTGGTGATTCAATGCTGTGACCGCCTCCACTCAGAATTTTTTCGCTTACTAGAGTCTATCTAATCTTTTAGTTAGTGGTGGCACTCTACCTTTTTGGACTAGCCTGTCTTTCTTGTATAGATGTAATTAGGCATTGCAGTATTCCACTGGTTTTTGTCATTCTACCACACTTCCATAATGTTTATTATATCAAGGTCCTCATCCACGGAAAGACATTCAAATTTATATTTTTTTTTATTTTTAAACTTCTCATGTATATACAGATATTAACAGATGTTTATTATTGTCTAGGTACCTTTTTTTATTTAACTCTGATTTGACATGCTGCTGGTTTTAGCAGCATTTACCTGTGTTTTTATCCTGTCCCTGTTCTAGTTCAGTTGTAATTTGCATCCTGTCTTTGGTTGGATACACAGATATTGTTGTATTACCAGCGTCTTTAACAGACGTTTCTATCTATGTGCTTCTTGTTCCTGCTGGCTCCTGTCCCACTCTTAAACACTCCTCTAAAACCTTGTTTGTTTTATATGGCAGCTTAGGTTTTCTTTTGATCCCCTCTGTATAGGGTCTCCCTTCCTAAAAATGTTTCCTCATGCCTAATAACCTGACACCCATCTTCTTTGCACTGCTTTCTCTACCAAGCACTGAGATCCGGAAGGTCCCTCTGTTCGCTGGACCTGCATGAGACCAAGAGACTGGAAGTATTTCAGAGAAAGCTACCTCTGAGGCCTTGGACCTGTAAGCCTTCTACCTAGTAATCTAAATTTAGCTTCCAGGACACCTCTCCTACATCTCTGGTACCAAGATGTAACATGACCTCGCCAACAAAATAGCTACAAGGAATGCAACTTATCACAACAGGTGGGAGAGAGAGCAAGAGGCTCCAAAGGAGGACTGAGAAGCCTGGAAAGGACTAGACTGAGATCCCTTTGGGAAACCGGATTCTGGACTGGAGAAAATAGCCTCTCAAGGCCTTTGACTGTCATCACATGTGAGAACTCTGACCTGCTCTGGAGGTACTGATGGAATGCTGATATGCCCACCAGGTGCAACTTGATCGATGACAAGGCAAGGCCCTGACACTTTAAATGCAGGCGGTAGTACAGTATGGATTGTAAGGAGGCACTGATAGGGGAGATATTCTGCTCCGAAGCCCAGCAGGAGAAGAGCTTCTACTTCACGAGGTAGATAGCTCTAGTGGAGGGCATGACAAGTGGCTCAAAACACCTCGATACTGTGTTCCGCCTGCTCTTTTGAGTTGTCCTTGTTGAGCCAGTTGTCTAGATAGGGATAGATCTGGACTCCCCAACACTGGAAGTAAGCTGCGACTACCGCCGTGCACGTTGTAAACATTCTTGGCGCTGTCGCTAGGCCGAATGGGAGCACTGCAAACTGGTAATGTGTCTGACCGACCAAAAACTGTAGAAATCTCCTGTGGCCAGGAAATATTGAGATGTGAAAGTAAGCATCTTTCAGCTTGAGGGAAACATACAAGTCTCCAGGATCCATGAAGGGGATGATGGAGGCCAGGAGACCATGTGGAACTTGAACTTCTTGAGATATTTATTGAGGTCTTGCAGTCTAAGATCAGGCATAGGCCCCCTTTGGACTTGGGAATGAGAAAGTACTGTGAGTAAAATCCTGTGGGAGTGTCCTCCATGGCCCCCAGCCACAGGAGGGCCTGCACCTCCTGGGCAAACAATTGCTCATGGGAAGGGTCCATGAAGAGGAATGGGAAAGGGGGGCAGGAAGAAGGAATAGAAAGAAATTGAGGGTGTAAGTCCCTCATGGGACCATGAATATCTAAAGTATCCTAACACTATTAGGAACTGTTAACGATCTCTAACAGCAACTATTTACACAATAGTTCAAAGAACTACTGAAAGAGAACCACTTGCTAGAACAAGGGGAACATTCCAGCATGGACACTGGTGGTAAGAAGGAACTGAGGGAAGGGGCTGGCAGTGCCCCTTATACCGGCACATACGTGCACCCCTCCAGAGGGTGCCAGAGTCAGTCCCATATGGATACCATAACTCCATGTAATGGACAAGAGTAAGCCTTCAAATAAGTTATATTTTTCAAGCTTTTAAGAAATGGCTAGACTCAGGTTGCAGTTCAGGCTCTCAAGCATGTGTGTGTGTGCGTGTGTGTAAAATGATATTTATGGAACAGAAGAACATCCTGCACACAGAGGTGCCAGCTGTAAATCTGCCAGTGTTAATCTCTCTCAATCTCTCTCTCTAATGATCAGTTCTTCCTCCCAATCACACCTCTTCATCCCTTCAATACTTTCACTCACCTCTCTCAGGCCACTAACCCACCAGTCATTCACCTCACACCTTACCCACTCCTTTCACTCTCAGTCATTTGCCTGCCCTTGTCACTTAATCAGTCTTGCACTCATCAAACCATTTCTCTCAGACACCCACCCACTTTATCCACCTCTCACACCCAATGCAGATAGGGACTTCATCAATGTTCAGTCTGAGATTCTCAGGCCAGAAGATGCAAAGTGAGTGATGACAGCACTGGATTGGAAATCCTACTGTCAGGAGATGTGGCATATGTTCCTACATAGCAGAGGTGCACCTTATTGAATATCAAGGTTGGACAGGACCTCAGGAGATCATCTAGTCCAACCCCCTGCTCAAAGCAAGAATAACCCCCCATTAAATCATTCAACAGATTTTTGCCGCATACCCATAAATGGCCCCCTGAAGGATTGAACTCACAACCCTGGATTTAAGAGGCTACTGCACAAACCACTGAGCTATCCCTAAATCTACTTAATCAGGTCAAACAATTGCCCATGTCGCTCAGTTCCTGTGTGAGTTTGTGTCACATCAGGCTCAGATCCTCAAAAGTATTTAAAGACTAAATATCACAGAGGATCTGTGCCTTACTTACAACAATCCTGGTAGGGCTAGTCAAGTGGGATTTGTTACATGACATTCTGTACCCCAAAGCAACACCCTGGCACCCCCATATTTACCATGGTGATATGATTATGGTATGTTTTATACAAAGTATGTCATGTAAGGTATCAATGGAAAAGTTATAATTTGCTGAATACAATTACCCCATTTGTATGCACATACACTTTTTGTATCTAAGGTTATGAATATGGATTATGTATCAGTATTTCAAATGTGTTTGTTCCTAGGTTACACCCACAAAGTAGTTTACAGCCAGTCTAGCCAGCACATTGTGGATGAACCATTCAAGGCAATGGCCCATTGAGAAACACAGTAGGTCTTCGCTGGACTTCCCTGTGAATGCTCTAGCCAGAATTTAGATAATAGCCCCTGCTATGATTCACTGAATTATGCAAGGGTATGTGACCAGATCACGTGATACTGGCAGGGGTGAAACTGAAATTTGTCTCTTACCGGTACCGGGGGCAGCTTTCCCCCCAATCCCTGGAAGGGGCAGGGCCTCAGAGGGCAGGGGCAGGGCTGGGGATCAGCGTCTCCCTGCCAGCTCCCCCCTGTACTGCCCAGAGTTGCGTAGCTGCTCCTTTTGCCTCTCCACCACAGGTGGCCGTGGGGAAGGGGGTGGGTGCCAAAAGGGACAGGGATATTAAAGCGCTGCCGCGGCAGCACTTTAAAGGACCTTACTTAAAGTGCTGCCCTGGCAGCACTTTAACATCTTTGCCCCTTTTGCGCCCCTCTCCTGTTGGCAGCCCTGCCAGTCGGGGCCTGGCAGGGCCGCCGCTGGAGGGACGCAAAAAGAGCAGCGAATAGGGGCCGGTACAGGCAGCCACTTTTTACCGGTACACTGTACTGCCTTACTTTCATCCCCAGATATCGGTCTTCATCGTGTGCCTGTACTTTTCCACTGACTGTGCTGGGGTCTTTGCTTGGAACAATGAAGTTCTCTCCACGTGGAAGAAACTATAAAAGGGGAAGTGACATCATCAACACCCCATAACTCAACACCTGGAAACATCCTACTTAGAGGGGAGGGATGGTTCAGTGGTTTCAGCATTAGCCTGCTAAACCCAGGGTTACAAGCTCAATCCTTGAGTGATTTAGGGATATGGGGCAAAAATGGGATTGGCCCTGCTGTGAGCAGGGGGTTGGACTAGATGATCTCCTGAGGTCCCTTCCAACTCTGCAATTCTATGATCTCAGGAACAAGGACTAGGGAGGTGGTCCCAGGATGAAGGGATTTCTAGCCTGCTTATGGAAGATTGGCTGACTGTACCATCAGGGTAACACACTGGTTGACTCAAAGCCTGTCTTGTGTATAGAGCTGATTGCAATTTTGTTTTATTTCTTAGGTAACCAACTTTGATCAGTGCACTATTATTTATAATCACTTAAAATCTCTGTGTCTCTAGTTAACAGAGGTGTTCTATACATTTTATCTAAAACAGAGTGATATTTGAAGTTCAAACAGCAATCTGCTCAGAAACAGGGGCTGGTGCATTGTCCTCTCCACACTGAGGGAGAGACAAACTGGGTAATAAACTTACAGTGATCAGGCTTCTGACAGGGCAAGACGGCACATCTCTGGGGTCCTAGGCTGGGGATCTGGGGGAGAACTGGCTAAAATCTCACTATTGCTGGTTCCTGGGTGGCTGGCAAAAGCATTCATGGACCTCAGGTGGGTGTGTCCATGCCTGTAAATGTTTATGTGGATGCAGGACTGGGAGAGGTGTGCAGCTTGTCACAGCATCACAGTGACAAAGGGCACCCAGGCTGGTGAGACAGTGGGCGCAGCAGTACCCCAATACCGGGGAAGTTCATCACACTCCTGCACAAGCAGATTGAGATCCACCCATGCTCAGATCTGGGGCAAGTATTCTTCCTTCCATAGTCACTACAGAGATAGGTTGCTCACAGCAAATCAATTTTAGCTCATCTTTCACTTTATCTAGCTTTATATTCCTTCACTTGGTTACTATAGGAAAACAAAAGTCTGACCAACATTGGTGTATCATCTTACTTCAGACTCGAAGAATACACAAAATAATGAGGAGAAAAAAATGTCATGCGTTTTCTCAAATATTCTTCAATTTCTTAGATATCTGGTGAATTCACTGGAATGTTACAGGACTGTTCTTGTGGCCTAGTCTTAAATGACTTATTTTATCCTTTCAAGCCATGTATGCACCATTTATTGACAGAACAATAGATGCCTGTCAACACCTGCCACCTTACAGAATGACTAGGGAGTATTATAGTCTGATTTAGAATATTCATCAGCTTTTGTACAGTACCCAAAACAGTTTTTCTGTAAACAAAACCTAGAGGCAAAACTAAAAACCACTAAATATCAGTATAGTAGGAGGCAGACCACACATCAAAAAATAGAGAAATAAAAATCAGTTCCTAGTGACTTTTGTTGCCAGTTGGTGACTATCCACTGGAAATTATTTAACTAATCAGCAGAGTCCACTGGTTACTAGCTGGACTTGTGCTATATCCATCCTGTACATTTGAGTCGATGATGAGAGTCTGTATTTTTCATCAGCAGTCTGATATGAAATTCACTGATGTCAGTGGAAGATTCCAATGATCTCAATAGGTTTTGGTCAGGTCCTTAATGAGCCATTGCTGAAGAGGCAGCAGAGCATCCTCTCAGCATAACTCTGAATGGGGATTTCTAGGCACATGGGGCTAGCTTTACAAAAGAAGTTAGGTGCCTAATTTGCCACCTTAGAATCAGGCCCAACTGGGATTCACAAAATCTCTCCTCAGTTGCCCTTGAGTCCTGCAGGTGCCTAAACACACTCAACACCTTCACTTTTGCAGTAAAAGTTCCCTATGTTTCTGCCTCCGTGCATGTGCACTGTCCCCCACACCAGGCATCTGGGCCCCAGTGAGATACACAAGCCTGGGGAAAAACAGGTGTTCCTCCATCTAATGTGTATGCAGGGCCCAGTGTGGTGCTCACAGCTCACCTACAGCTTCATGTTCCCTCCTCCACCTGAGCAGGAGAAATGATTTGACAGGGATCTGCCACTTCTCAGGTGAGTGCTCTAATCACTGGGCTATAGGCTATCCTGAGGTGGGGCGCTCTCACGTTCCACTCTTTGAAGCTGTTCCACTGGCTTATTAAAAAAAAAATCTTTGGCCCAGGGGGACTGGATCCTGGGGCTCTCCTCTCCTGCATGCTCTACCCACCATGTTACACCATCATTCTCCTGCTTGCATTCATTCATTCTCTCTCTTTCCCACTTCCTCCACCCATAGGGTGACCAGATGTTCTGATTTTATAGGGACAGTCCAGATTTTGAGGTCTTTTTCTTATATAGGCTCCTATTATCCCCCCACCCCCGTCCCGATTTTTCACACTTGCTGTCTGGTCACCCTATGCACCCAACCATTTTTTCCTTATGTAGCCACAGTGGAACAGCTTCAACAGGAGAGCGTGAATGGGCATCTCCCACTGGCTAGATTAGGTGAGAAGTTGCCTCATGTGCTGGCCCTTTTTGAATTCCATTCTGAGGTAACTATCTCCCCCCATTCACTGTATAGGGAACCTAGGCACCTAACTGAGGCTTTGTGAATCACGGTGCTTTTCCAGATGTCATCACCACACCTAATTTCTTTGTGAATCCAGACCATGGGCAGTGGGTAAGTGATTCTGGGACCATCTGGCTAATAACACATGGATAGCAGGCTGCAACGCTGACCCCGGAAGGGGTTTTGCAGGCATTCTGTATAGTTCCTAGAGCATTCCTACCTTTTCATGTACCATTCCCATGCATAAAACCAGTTCACTTGGGTTTTACATGGGACCCTGACTTGGCCCTAAACCATTAAAGAGCTGAGCTCATATGACCAGTAGAAGTTGACCCTATTAGATTATGCAATTCTTGTCTTTAATAAATACTTCCTAAAATCTTCAGTTTTTAATCAAATCACCCTACTATATGGCAAAGGATGATCAACAACATTTTGTGTGTCCACACATTCCCTAGCCTGATAAAATGTTCACTGTATATTAAGAATCGAAGTGGAGTCAGTACCCTCATAACATATATTCATTATACAGTTAACGAACACAATTCATTAGAACAGAAGCTATTTATGACCTCAACTGGATAACAATTTGATGGGGGCACTGCAGAATTTTAATTAGGAAAATAAGAAAGAAAAACTGATCGAGGGAGGGTCGGAGATCTGCCAGGCAGAATTGTTCCAAAGAATTTAAAACAAAAGATGTATTTGTTTTACTAAGTCTTTGTCCTCCTTCCCCATTAGCAATCGTGCAGAAAACAAAACATTGTTGGCTTTCTTTCACTACGATTAACCGTTTACAAGGAAGGCTCTCTCACCATTTATACTGTGTGCACCTGTAGGTAGAGAGAGACTGATAAAATAAAACTCTGTGGGTCCCCAGTTAATTTGTATCATTGTGTGCGAAAAGTAAGAGCAACTCCTCTGAAGGCAGTGGAGTTACGTCAGTTTAAACCTGTATAACTGAAAAGATAATTAGGCGCTATAATTATCAATAAAGTGGGATAACAAAAAAACAGTTAAATGTAATATATTTGATCAAATACAGAATGCCACACATCTCTACAATCACTGACAGGGTTAAAGTAGAGATGAGCTGAAAGTGAACTACCAAACAGAACGCCACTAGCTGTCACCATCAACCCCGAACTAAAACCTCTCCAGCGCATCAAAGTTCTGCAACCTATCCTGAAAGACAGTCCCTCATTCTCACAAATCTTCGGAGACAGGCCAGTCCTCGCTTACAGACAGCCGCCAAACCTGAAGCAAATACTCACCAGCAACCACACACCACACAACAAAAACACTAACCCAGAAATTTGTCCTTGCAACAAAGTCTGATGCCAACACTGTCCACATATGTATTTAAGTGATACCATCAGAAGACCTAATCACATCACCCATGGCATCAGGGGCTCATTCACCTGCACATCTCCAATGTGATATATGCCATCATGTGCCAGCAATACTCCTCTGCCATGTATATTGGCTAAACCAGACATTCTCTACGCAAAAGAGTAAATGGACACAAATCTGACATCAGGAATCATAACATTCAAAAACCAGTAGGAGAACACTTCAGTCTTTCTGGTCACTCAGTAACAGACTTAAAAGTGGCAATTCTTCAACAAAAAAACCTTCAAAATAGACTCAATGAGAAACTGCTGAACTAGAATTAATTTGCAAACTAGATACCATTAACTTGGGCTTTAATAGAGACTGGGAGTGGCTGGGTCATTACACAAATTGAATCTATTTCCCCATATTAAGTATCCTCACACCTTCTTGTCAACTGTCTGAAATGGGCCATCTTGATTATCACTACAAACTTTTTTTCTCCTGCTGATAATAGCTCACCTTAATTAATTAACCTCTTAGAGTTGGTATGGCAACATCCACCTTTTCATGTTCTCTTGTATGTATATATATCTTCCTACTCTATGTTCCATTCTAGATATCTAATCAAGTGGGCTGTAGCCCACAAAAGCTTATGCTTAAATACATTTGTTAGTCTCTAAGGTGCCACAAATACTCCTGTTCTTTTTACCAAACTTTTGTATCTTAGAATTTCCATCTAAAAACACATTTATTTTTACAGGTATTTTAAAGATTGGGTGGGAATGGAGTGCGGGAGCATGTTGTTAATTCACTTGTCAAACTACTGTTTGTTTTAGTTGCCATAGCTACAACATTTCTTTACATGCTGCTTTGGGAAAAGAAGCAGTGGTGTAGTTACAATGGTGCAAGTGATGCAGTCATGTCAGAGTCCACAAGGTTACAAAGGCCCAATGAGATGGAGTCATGCTTCGGCATGTCACTTGGCACATGGCATCTGAATGCCACTCATCCCTGCCAAATCTGAGTGGAACTGAAACTGGTCCCACAGGGATCGCCACTTAGGATTGGCCCGGCCACGCCCACTCCATGATGGAGGAGTGGCTGGGCCAAACCAGAGTGGAACTGTGACTCCATGCACCAGGTTGTAATGCCACTTATCACTCAGATTTGGTCCATGCTGTGTGAAAGCAGGAACGAGCAGAGCCACTGGGCAGTTGGGTTCAGTAGAAGCCATCATAGCCAGGATGGGCATGGAGGGCTGGGCTGAAAGTGCTCCAGTGAGAGACCAGGAAGGACCTGGGATGGTGGCTGAAGGGCTAGGGGAAAGTTGTTTGTGGGGTGAGGAGTTGGAGCAGAATTGGGAAGGGGACCTATTCTTGCACCAGGGTTCTCTGGGGTCTTGTTACACCAGTGAAAAGGAGCAGAAATAAGTAGTTTGCATACCTCAACCTAACACCCACTGGCTAAATGTCTACTTGCTAACTGGCTTTTTAATATCCATAGTTCCAACTGACCCAATGGGCATTTCAATGGTTTGACTCAACTCTCATCAAAATCCTACAAAACTCAGTATTTCTGATTATATAAGAAAACAACATCCTCTTGTCAGAAATTTGATTTATTATTCACTTATATAATGCCAAAAGTGTTCCAGGCACTTCCTAGACTTGTAAGAAGAGATTCCAAGAGAGATTCCAAGGAAATTACAATATAAACAGACAATATAAGAATGGGAAGATTATACAATTTTTTTCCCTTTTTTCCCTATTTACCATTATTTGTTGTTTCTAAAACATGCTTTTTTTGTTTTTAACCCTTGCTTTTTTTCTTTTAATATAACCCTTTTAAGCTTTAATACAAAATTAGTAACTAAAATCATACGAAGCTTTTGCATTATAAACAATGTATCATATAGGAAGGAACTGGAGATGTAGCAAGATGAATCTGTTTAATCTGAATATTTGTTGATCTGGGTCAGTAACTGGGTGGGTGTTTGTCAGTGGCCAGCAGGTGGTAATGGCAGCAAATGGCTTATAATGGACATGGATTATTTTTAATTTTGGTAAACATATCCAAATGGATGTGATTTAAATTCATATATGGCATGGCTATATATTTATTAAAGAGATTTTAAAACTAGTCTCATAACATTGTTTACAATAAAACATCTCACTATTATTACATAGTACTTTTAAGTAATATTTGAAACCAGGTTACTGTATCTTAAAGAAAAAGAAAAAGTATTTTAACTTTTACCATGCAAACATAACTGACATTGCTTATATATTAGATGCAAAATGTGTATTTTTTCATAAGAGTAGGTCAAAAATATCAGCACCGTTTAATACTGATTCTCTTAAACTTACTGTAAGTGAAGCCAGTTTTACCAGAATAGACCAAGTTATTTTATTGTCAAATAACATTTTTAAACACAAAGAAAACAACAGAAAAAGTACAGTTACTAAATATGAGAGACCGTACAAGGGGAATTTCCAGAAGTCACTGATATTAGCAATTCACCTCTACATTCCCTTCCCTTCTAGTTTCAAGATGGGATGATTATAAAAAGGCTGATTTGTCAGAAAAATGAAACTGAGCAAATTTGCAAACTGACACCAACCAACCTGGGGAATTCCCATGCCTGCACGTCTGACATGCATCCAAAGAAGCAACAAACCCGAGACAGAATTATTTTATTTTGTTAAGCATAATTCTTTCTTCCATTCCCTATTTCTAAACCTCAGTAGTAATGATGATTAAAGTTTTGTTTGGCCCAAACTATAATAGTCCTGTTTAGAGTAAAAAACAGTTTTATTTAGCCTTGCCTTGCCCCTTATGTAGCCATTTACACCTGTTCAAGGTGAGTGCAACCACCACCTGCTCAGAATGGTAGCTTTTTGTACACCCACTTTGCACCAGTGACAATTTCTATGCCTATGTTTAAAGCAGGGGGGATTCATGCCCTGGGTATTAATTTTTAATGGTTCAACAAATGAGAACTTTTTATGAAGCTACATTGCGTAATTTCCTTTAACTTTTTTTCCGTTTGTTTTTGGCTTAACTGATAGGGGATGAGGAGGAAATGTCTGCCTAGAACAGTCACCTCCTCATTATCATTAGAGGGCTGTCTCTGGTGAAACTCACTGTTTTATGGACACATAATATGAGATATCCTATTAATTATGCTAGTGTTATCTGTATCAGTGTTGTTATCACAGTAGAATATAACTAAGTTCATATGTTCAAGTCTTCTGCATGGTCTTTTATGCAACCACAATTGTACAAATCTGACACCAGACTATGCTCAGTTACAGTACAGTAAATCTGATGTAACCCCACTGAAGTTAACAGAATTACTATGGATATAAGCAGGTGTAACAGAGCAAACTAGCTTTCAGATGGGGGAAGTTGAGGTTAAAGAGTAATACATACTTATCTTCTTATATTGTTCTTGGAGACTATTTTTGGCACTCAGGCAGGATTCACAGAAACTCATAATACCTACTTTGGTCAATTTCACATAATTCTTAGTTTTCAGTATTCCAGAGGTGTGCAACAGGCTTTAAAGAAATGAGGACACACTACTGTCTCACCACATGCTTATGTAAATAGAACTACAGCAGTCCTACTATCTGATTGGGGGGTGTATGTTAAAATAGTTGAGAACTGTGTCTTAAAACAATATTTGCGACTATTCAATGGGATTGGGTCCAAATATTGTATTCTAAAACGAACTCAAAGTCTTCTGATGATCATAACAATGTGGTTTTAAAAGTATCACTTTAAAAGGTCAGCTATACCACCCTTCTAAGAGCACAAAGTATAGCGGATATATTGAGTCACACATATTGTTCATTGTTCATTTGCATTTGGTGAAATCCCTGAGTTGGACCCAATTTAGTAAGCAAGCACAGCCTTGGACTCCCTTGGCAATACTTACCTTGTAAATATAGCCACTGTGTTTCTCTAAAGCAAAATATTCCATCCTGCACTGCTAAATCACTCATGGTTCCTTTGATCTATCGTTCTTATTGTTCAAAACATGTGGGTTATGTCACATTGATGGAGAGAGAAAGAGGGATTATGGGTATTTTGAGATTCACATCTTGGACACATTTTCTGCTTATTCTAAACAAAGTCATCAACTATATCAATATGCAGATAACCACTAGAACATGACAAGATGTTAATCTGACCTAATATTGCATGGGTGAAAACCTACTATATCCATTGAGCTTGATTCTGCAATCACTTACCACTGAGCTTAGTGCTAATGATCATGGATAAGCCTACTGAAGTCAAGAAAACTATCTGTGCGGCAGCATGTATAGCAAGCGTTAGCAAAATTGGGCCCCATGTTTTTGTCCTTGTTTTTGCATATTTCCTCTGATGTGGACTGTTGTGCTTTCCAGTTGTCATGTGGGCAACATGTGCAACCTGTACATTGCACAAGTTGCCCTCCCGCTTCCGGGAGCTGCGCTTAAAGTGTAAGCAAATTATGTGGGTATTTTCTAAGACTTCTATGTTGTATGAGCAATGTTAAAAAAAAATATGACTCATTCTCAGCTCTGCTAGTGTTGTAGTTGGTACGTACCAGTGCAGAAAGATCAAAACTCTAAATCTGTAAATATAAACAGTTCCCACAGCACCGATTTTCCTGCCCTAATATTGTTGGTTAAATCTGACTTCACAATAAGAGGAGGAGGATATAGATTAGGGAATGTAGATGGCCAGTTCTGGAGAATGTGTGTTAAGGGAGTGGGGGGACACCAAGAAAATCATCCAAGAATAGAGAAATAAAGGAGGACGCAAAGAAGCGCTGACAAACTTTAATATTAGTAATACGGATATAACACATTTGAAACCATTGAATGAAGACCACAGAAAAACAATGTAATGTTGGCCAGCTCCAAAGCCCATTGAAGTCAATGGAAGACTCCCATTAATTTCAATGCACTCTGGATCAGGCTCTGATTGAGGATTAGTAAGAAACAAAAACCGACTAGCTTACAACTAAATGCCCTTGCTGCATTGAGAAGCATTTGAACAGAATAGCGCGAAAGCACTTAGTCACCGAAGGAATGGCATAAGAAAGAAACCCCTCCAATGTGGGTCTTAACTGTGTCCTTACAAATAATTTCCTAGCATCTTTTCATCTAGGAATACTAATATGCTTGGTAAAGATGAATTATTTAGTCTTCATAGCATCCCAGGCAGGTATGGGAAGTAGTATTTACTCACTTTATTAACAGGGAGACAATGGCCCAAAGAGGTTGGTTAAGTGACTTGCCCAAGATCACCCAGTAATCCAGTGGCAAAATTTGAAATAGAACCCTGCAGCCCTGACTCTCAGCCTCCTGTTTTAGCCAGCAGACAACATTACCATTTTGTGATCATTACCATTTCCCTAGTTTTGATGGCTTGTGCCTGCCCAAGCACCTAAAGGCTTGTCTAAACTACCACTTATTTCGGTCTAACTTCTGTTGCTCAGGGGCGTGAACAATCCACACCTCTGAGCGACCTAAGTGCCAGGATAGACAGCGCTGTCAGTGGGAGAGCTTCTCCCACTGACATAGCTACTGCTTCTCGCAGAAGTAGAGTAATTAAGTCGACAGGAGAGCTCTCTCCTGTCAGTTTAGAGCATCCTCACCAGATGGGCTATTGCAGCACTGCTGCACCAATGCGGCTGCACCGCTGTAGCAGTTCTAGTGTAGATTAGCCCTTAGTGTGGCCAGTCCTCATGCCTTGCTTTTTACCCCCTCTCAGCTGACACATTGCGATTGTCTCAAGTTTTGTTTTGATATGGTTACATTCATGAGAAAATAAAGAGACGAAATGGGGAAAAAAACCAAACCAAAACATCAAATTTCCACTTAATTTGGAAGCATTAAAGGTACGTGAGGTTAATGCCCTCTTTTTAGAGACCTATCGTGTCCCGTCCCCTGTCACCTGGTCAGGGTTGCTAATCCGACATCTTTCGTGAGCATTGAATTAAAAGAGCCAACAACAATAAAAATCAGTTAAGCTAGAAACAAATACCATTTAACCTCCTGCAAGGCTTACAGATGTCACGTAAGCAAGTAACAAACAATATTTATATTCACAATTGTTTGCTACTTATATAGCACACTGTTAAAAAAGGGGAAACCCACCCAGCAGGAATGAGGATGGGACAAGATTATATTGGACCCACATGCATTTTAGCTACTTAAAATGCTATACTATGTTGAGGAGAGGAAGTATCATTGTTAACAATATTAGAGCCACTCAGCTGGACTCAATTAAAAAAAAAAGTCTGCCCAACATTTTACATTGTGGAAGGCTGTGTAACTTGCTCCAGAAGTTTTAATTGAATCCAGCCCTTAAACACAAAAAAGAATTCTTTCAGACTAGTTCATGATATAAAGCAGGATAAAAACAACATACTGATTCTCCAAAATAAGGCTTTTGCTGTATAGCACAAGCTTAACCTGCGCTCAGGTCTTCTCTGATCAATGTTTATTACATAGTAGTGTTTACAAAGATTAAATAGTTCCAATCAGCACATTCTGTTCAATGTATAAGTAAGTGTGTCCTAATTTTGGCTTGATTCAAAACAATGCCCCTGATTCTGATTTCACAACACTGTAAATCAGAAGTAATTCCACTAAAATCTATGGTCTTAATCCTAAAATGAGGCAGAGAAATGCATACTTTGGTGAGTGGGGTAACAAAGATGGAATTAAGAAGAATTTGCGCTCACCAGATCATGGGGCCACTGTGTGCTGGTCTGGTCCCCAAACACCGTAATAGCCACCGGTGATCTCAGTGACTTAGGGGAGCCTGGGCCATGCTTTTTCCTAGCCACATCCCATATACCCACCACAGGGAGCATGCGGAAGGAAAAAGGACCAGTATGCCAGTTGTATGCCACACAGTAATACTGCATGGCTGGATATGCTGATTTGCATCAGTCAGGCAGTGTTAACAGCTCAAGATCAGGGACAATCAGTTCTCTCAGTGTAAAAATGGTGAAAATGGAGTAATTCTCAAATACATTGTGTTATGCATGAAAAATAATATTTTAACTAGAGGTATCAGCCCATTATAAGACTCCATCAAGAAACACTAATTAAGGGTATTTTATGTTTGAAAATGTTCTGTTTATTTGGAAAAATTAGGTGATGGGAGAATCGAATCTGAGTTTCTGACTGTTTTAAAATTTCCCTTTTGTATCATAAATTTTCCAGTCTTCATTTCACTTGTGTATACACACAACGATCACAGCATATGTTTATTATATTTATAGATTATGCTCCGCTACTGCATATAGATTACTTTTTTAATGTTCTGCCCATCACACTGACTGAATGGATTAAAAAGGCTGCTGATGTCAAACACATAGCTTTTTAACCCCTTAGAAAAATAATAAAGGATTCAGTCAAGGTGTCATAAGGTTTTAAATAGCCCATTGTCACAATTCACATTGTAGTATCCATTCAGCTACTGTACAGTCATTGTGTGAATGAAACTGACTCATTACTGAGCAAACAGATAAGAGTTTGGTGGAACTGATCAATATGTTTAGATAAGGTGTAATGAGAATACCTAGCAACCCGTGCCTTTGTCTGTACTTGGAAGATTAAAGATTTAAGGGAGAAAAAAATATCCTCTATATTAGAGACTTCAGGCCAAATTATTCTCTCAGTTACACTTGTGTACATCTGGAGTAACTAGGCTGAACCTTCTCTTCAGTAAATGAACCCTTTGAACTTCACTTTGCCCACACACACTCTTACTCACAGTCTGTTTACAGAGAAGTAGTCGGAAGTTTTAAAAATAACCCAATAAAACTGTCAACTTGGGAATGGCCAGATGCAGATAAAAAGCATAAAACTGTATAACTACATACAAGAAAACATTAAAATGTATGCAAATACTCATGTATTACTACTAATAGTAAATAATGTGTTGCTCTTTTGCCTGATTCCCCTCCCACCCCAGCCCTTATTAGTTGGAATTCCATTAACTGTGAATGGGATCTTTGTAGGAATTTGTACAGGAAAAACTAGGACAACATTTAGTATGAAACAGCCTTTGATAAAAGAGCTAGTTCCATTACCAAGGCTGTGTTCAATTGCCTTCTCTGTTTTCTTTCAGACAGCAGCTGAGTAATTTTAAATAATGGAAAAAGAGAATCTGTTTTTAGTACAAACTAGAAATTAGACTCTATCTGAATATTTTATATAAGTTAGCTTAACTTATCTGTTTTTCTTAGCAAAGCTAAAAATACTTTCCCTTGTCTACATTATATAATAATTTGGTGGAATACTGTACAAAAAATAAGCCTGGAAGAAAGTATTTTGAGATCTGTTCCATTTTTGGGGGTGTAGGTAGATATTTTTTACTTACTGTAAATGGACATGAAAGAATTAAACTTATCTGTGCATACTGTAAAAACCTGGTAGACTTCTTTATACATGTTTGCATGGACATGTTTACTATGGGGCAAACAGCAGATGCAAACTCCCAAAGACCTGGTACCTACCTAGTTGTACTTAACATAAATTTGCTTACAGAAAAATGACACTAATTTATGTTTCATGTACCTCAATACCACATGGTCTCCTTATATCCATGATCATATAGTGTTTAGTGTAGAGGTTCTCAAACTGGGGATCAGGACCCCTCAGGAGGTCACAGGGTTATTACATGGGGGTCACGAGCTGTCAGTCTGCACTTCAAACCTCACTTTGCCTCCAGCATTTATAATGGTGTTAAGTATACAATAAAGTGTTTTATATTTATTGGGGGGAGGTGTCACATTCAGAGGCTTGCTATGTGAAAGGGGTCACCAGTACAAAAGTTTGAGAACCACTGGTTTAGTATATACGCTGTATTGTCCAACATTAGATGCTTCTCACGCTGTCCCTAAACCTTTTGAGAAATGCAGAGTGACCCCAAATCTGCCCCTCCGTTGCCTTCAAAAATAATTTCACTTCATTTTGTTGGAGAAATTGAATTCAGTGGGAGTTCTGGGTGTTCTTTAGAGGTGTTTAGCCTCTTGCAGGTTCAGCTCTTTTATTAGATAACTCTACTTGGTGCTGGTGAAATGTATACAAAGTACACAGGACATAATGCTCAAATGCAACCTGCCCGATTGCTATGAGGCTATATCTCCCTCTCTGATGACTCTCACAGCAAGGATCCAGTCCTGCTTTCTGATCCACATCTTTGGGCTGCTGCACCTATAATGAGCCCCCCTGAACTCAGCTGGGCTTCCTTCAGGTGCAGCAGTACACCTCACAGATTGCAATGCAAGGGCAGGGACCAAGTTTCCACACAACAGAAATGGAAAGTTGTTCTTGGTTTATACCCTATCAAAAAAAATGTAATAAATAATAATCTTTTTGCCCTCCATATCAAACCTTTTCTTGCTAATTTCACTGTTTTTGTCACAACTATCAAAATTTCGGACAAAATTGCACTAGATACACTAAGAATAACCATAGTTAACCCTACAAGCCTGATGAAACATGAAGGATCAGCATAATCTGATGACAACTCCAACTTGCGTGTATATTAACCTTACTGATTGTTATTGTGTTATGGGCACACCTATCACAAGCACTGTCCCTATGCCCATGAGAAAAAAAATAATTTTAGAAGAGCCAGGGAACTGTTTGCAAAATAACTTTTTGAAAACAAAATCATTTTGATTTAATATAAACATAATGGGCTTTATTCTCTTCTCACAACCAGTCTTGCACTGATGCATCTCTAGTAACAGAAGTAGAGTTATTGCTGATCTATTCTGATGTGAGTGAGAAGAGAATCAGGCCCAATATTCAGGTTGCAAATTTCATCTAGGATTATAAACTGTTAACTTCAGCCTGAGCTCTTGGAGCCCAAACTTTGCTTCAGGCTAAGACTGTCAATCATCCTAATGTTAATAAGTCAGACCTACACACTGCAAACTAAGGGGCTGAACTCGGTAAGTGCTGAGAACTTCAACTCCCCTATGACATAAATGGGAATTTCAAGCACCTAAATACCTTTAAGGATCTGGACCACAGTGCTGGTCAAGATTAGGTCCCTAGACTGCAGGAAATAGTATTGAAAGTAATTCAAATATCAGTATTTGGATTCCATAAAAGGAAGAAGCATTTGGCTGAAATCCTGACAGCTTGAGAAATCCCTCAAAAGCACGAATGTCAGTACAAACACCTGAACTGAGAGAAGAATGCCCATGATAATCTTTGACTATATTTACAGGCTGAGGGCCAGCCAAACACTTATTTACTAGTCAGTGTATTAGAGACCAGGGTATGTCCTCTACATAAGAACACTTAATTTAGTTACTTCTTAGAGAAACCATGGTGTGCATGTAACTCTCAATGAGACTGCGTATGTGGGCCGTGTTATTGCTTACTAAGTAAAGAACACTATGCTTACGTGTATTTAACTGCACATCCAACATGCTCAACATTTGTTCAGCATGGATGGGCTCGGTGGTTCAATTAGCGTAAGCTTGGGCTAGTCTGAACCAGTTAAGTGTTCAATTAAGTATGATCCAGATAGTATGTTTTTTCCATGACACACGTACCTCTCTAATCCTTTTGGAAAAAGGCTTTTGGCTGACGTGCCTTGCACATATAAGACAGAGGATAGGAAATGTTTTTTATCTCAACATTGTGAAGGGGAAAAAAAATTATCGAATGTGACAGATTAGCACTGACTAAATGGAAGTTATTTTCCTGAGATGATATATTCTGCCTCCAAAATGAGTGATATACTGCATCACACAAAAGCACCAGTAGCAGCACCAAAATTCCATTTTAATTTTTATTTATAGCAAAATAAATGCTCATAAAGAAAAGCTTTAAAAGATCTTTGAGCAACATGAATCTGCATAAACAAATGCTTGTCACAGTGGAAAGCAATGATTATTACACAGAATGGAAATTATTAATCTGCACTGTGATAACTCTTGCATGCATTTAAAATTAATTAACAGGCCAAATCCTCTGTTGGTGTAAACCAGCAGTGCTTCAGTGACTTCACTAGGGCTACGCCAATTTACACCAACGGAGGATCTAGCTGATTACATTCTGTGAAAATGCTTCATTTGCTACTGCACTAGACTATCAAAATCTTTCATTTAAGCGTTGCCATAAGGGATTCCCCCCCCAAAAAATTAGTTTTTTTTCCCTGTAGATATAAAAATGAAACAGTTCTCTGCTCATCTGGCAATAGCTGGCTTAGGCCAAAATGAAAGTTCTGCTCAATTTGGGAAAGGAAGGACCTTCTCCAGGCAAAAATAAGCCAATGTGGCTGATTGCCTGTAGTAGCTGGACAGTGGTCCTGTGCTCCACAATGACAGACTAATTGAGCTTCTCAAAGCCAGAGTGAGGGGAAATCTTCTGAGGGATGTAGCTGGGAACTGAACATGCAGTTTGATTAGACAGTCTGTAAATTTGCTCTGAAGTGCTCCACATCATTGGCTTGGGAAAACCTTTTCAGAGATTGTCCCAGTTGTACTCATGCAGGTAGATTTCACCTCTGGGGCAAGAAAGATCCCTTTAAAGGTCAAACTGAAGAAAGACAAGCAATTAAAAAAAATCCTTGCACATACAGAAACAATAAAATGTTTCTCAGATTACCCAGGCACTCTTACTTACCAGGGCTCCCAGAAACAGCTGTTTTACCATGCATATAACTCACTCAGTCTCTCTTGTTAAGAGCTGTCACTAAAGTCACACATAGCCTGTGAAGGCTGCCTTTTATACAGTTAAACTAGATTCATGTGATTCCCTATACTTTAAAAGGATGTACACTGCCTTTTTAATGATAAAAATAAAAATAATGACTCTCCAAGCTGTAAGGCAGTATGGATGATCAGATCTATCCAGCCTAGAGCTGCAGTAGTATATGTAGGGTGACCATACATCCTGTTTTGGCCAGGACAGTCCCCTTTTTAAGCTCTGTCCCAGAGATCACGACTTTTTTGGGAAAACTGGTCATTTGTCCAATTTGCTCTTGCTGTGCACAGGAACACTGGGTACAGAGAAAATGGGACAAATGCCCAGTTTTGCCAAAAAAGTTGACACATCCCTGATATCAGCTTGCGGAGACCCTGGGTGGCAGGGGTTGGGCGAGCAGTAACACCAGGTAGCTCAAGCAAGTGGCAACACCATTTCCCAGTGTCCGGTTTGCACTTTAGGGAAATATGGTCACCCTAAGTATATGGTCACTGTACAAAGAAACCTAATATCTGGACAGCGGGCAACCTATGATTTAACATGGGCTGAGATTTCTGCGGGAATTCGGGGGGCTTATATGGCAGGTTGGACATTTTGCAGAACAAGTCGACCTGCTGCAGATCTTGTGCTTTTGGGAATAGCATGTTCTAGCAGCTTGGGAATATATTTGGCTAAATTGAGGCGAGTACAAAACAGAGTAAAAGATATATGATCTTGGTTTAACCACTCCTGGTGGAATGCCTGATCCACAGCAATAAACTAAGCAGAAATGGAGCTTTGACTAAGGAGATGGTGGTGGTGGTAGTGGAGACTATTAAAATAAATTAAGTAGCTTAATATATATAAGAAGATATATATGAAGACTGAACAAAAGAAGAGGACAACAGTGACTGTCAAATGTTCACCATTCATGCTCTTCCTATCACAGATGCTCTTATGCAGAATGCAGTTGTTTACATAGAAGGGAATCTCTAGGGTTTATTTAATTTAGAATTGCTAAAACCTTGACCCAGGTTATAGATTTGGTTGGAGAGATGAGAAACAGCAACAAGATTTGGCAATGGCTTATAATAATTACAACATTTGGAGAATACTATTATTAATATATTTGCAAAATTAAAAAAAGGTAAAAGTGTAAAGTCATCATGTGTTTCATTTGACCATGCACTTTCTGCTATTTGTATATGGTGTAACAACTGCTGTTCCTAATGTGTTAGTCTGGCATGATTTTCTGTTCCTTTCCCTAAAATGTCCTTTTATGGCTGCCGTGCAGTAGATCTGTTATTTTTAAACTACTGAGATTTTTTTTCCTAACACTCATCTGACTGTTCAAAGCCCCACCATGGAGTCTCAAAACATACAGCTGCATTTTTCCACAGTTTCACACTGAGTTCATTTCAGATTTGGATCAGCGCAGGATTTCAGTCTAGGATTTTTTTTTTAGATTTTTGTTGTTTGTTTCTTTAAACTTTTGATTGTTACAGGTGAAAACTGTTGCAAAACAATCTTTTACTTCTTTCGCAGCAAAGCTGTATTATTATTTTGGCTTCCAGAGCACTATGTATTTCAAAACCATCAGCAGTGTTGAACTGCTGACTATCATGATTACAGGTTTACATGATTTTATAGGTCAGCCCATACCCTTTTCCCTCCTGCCTGTAGCATGCAGTTCTGCTCCAAAAGTGACTGTAAAGACAGCAAAAAATTTTAGACATCTGCTATTCAAGCCAGAGGCCAGATTCTCACCTGGCGTAAATTGCTTTAGCTCCATTGATTACCATTGGAGCTATGCCAGTTTACATCTGCTGAGGATCTGGGCCATTGCATTTTCCAAGTCAGAGCTATTAAATTTAGTAACTAAAATCAATATTAACAGCTTCTCAATCCTATCAGCACTGCAAAGCAAGCATAGCAACACAGAGAATTCTATTCCATATTATGTTTAACAACCATAACTGTTAACCAAGTTCCAATTAGTTACACCTGTGCAAACCCACTGAAGTCAATGCAGAGGTTGCACAGGTTTTACTGAAGGCAGAATTTGATGGCAATGGAGTTGGACAGGTATCTCTGCAGCACTAATTTGAAGACAATGGGGTACTGATGAGGACCTAATTCGAAGAGGGGATGAGGAAGTACGCACACAAACCTGAAGGTATGAATGAAACCGATATTAAAAATGCAGCACATTCAAATAGAGCTTTTTTTGTTTTTACAAGGTTCTGTGTAAAGATAAGTGAGTCCTCAAACAGACTTACTCACACAGCATGCTGGAGAGAAAGGAGGGTTTACCCACTGGAGGTGGGATTCACAGGGGGATTCTCAGGGAGAAAACCTTTTTCTCAGCTCCCTGGACACCTGGGTTTCTACTGGCAGAACACCCATGGCACCTGAATTTTTGCCACTGGGCACACACAGCTGTCTCAGGCCTGACATCCCTGAGCAGTCTCATGCCAACCCCCAGCAGGATTTACAAAATAGGTGTTCCTCACCTATGTCACCTGTGGGGCCTGATTGGGAAGATGTGCTCAGAGGCTGCCTTAGAGCACGTTTACCAGATCAGGCCCCACACAAAACACAGCTGGAAGAGGAGGAAGATGAGGTGCCCTTTTACCCAACAGTTCAGTCGCTAGAGCATTTACTAGGAGAAGTTTTTGTGAGGGAAGCACTTGGGTGCTGGTTATAATCAGAGTTTCCATAATTGGGATTGGGGCTGCTGTCACCAAGGAAAATATGAGCTAGGGAGAGTTTTGGCAATCATCGGCAAGAGCGAGGTTTCTATGAGTAGGCAGTATTTGGCAGACACTGGGGGAGGAAGAAGCTGCGTTAATTTTCAGGGGGCAGGGAAAGTCATACGTTTTGGCAGTTGAGAGCTAGGGAAGTGAAGAGGGGTTTTGTAACTGAGGTGAAGGTTTGGCAGCTGTGAAGATTGCGTGGGCTCTTCTAGGCTTGCTACTGTTCATTAATAACCTCATGCTGGTATAGGGATGGAGTTCTGGAAGCATGCAGCTTCCTTGCATCTAGTGTAAATCTCTTCTCTGTAATCTTAAGAACAGGGTCCCATGCTAAAGCATTCTAGGCTTATTGCATTGAGAAGTTCTGGCCCTTCATGGCATCCAACCTCTCAATCTCCAATCTTATAAGTAAAGGTAAAGGTGATAAAAACCATAACCCATTAGAAATCCTTTGGCGGTATATGTAGTATATACACATATCCATGTTGTATTACACAGAGGAAACTACAGAACTTCAGTGCATTCAAATGCTGGCCAGACACAAAAATAGCTCAACTGACATTACAAGTATAAAAATCACAGAGTTCTGTTCTCACTGTTGTTTTACTCCTTTTTGTTGTCAATCACAGAGCTCTGTTCTCACTGTTGTTTTACTCCTTTTTGTTTTTCCTCCTTATGCAAATAAATCTTAGCTGAACAACCTGCTATAATATAAATTGAAGTTGTTAATATAAAGATATGTGCAGTATAGGCCCAAATCATTAAAAATGTTTTGTCTTCATCTCGTTTCCATACTGTAAAAGCAGTCATAATGTAAAGGCCTTAAAAAGTCAATTTATCATATGCTTTCACAAATATGAAATATCTTGCACGCCTAAAGTTTGTTATACATGGTCTTGGTCCTTAAACGTGTGATGAATGACAAACATGGCAGAACTAAAATACAAAATATAAATAAGCTGAAAACTTGATGCAGAATTAATCTTTTAAACATGTTTCTGAGAACTCTGATTTTTTTCTTATAATCAGAGACATATGTTACGAACTAATGGGTATGAATAGGTGTTTTTTTTAAACGATTTATTAAAATGCTCTGGAAATAAGTTAATTTTCATGCTCCATACATATTATTGCTTCACTTGGTTTAAAACTGGAATGACATGAACTTTGACTTAAAGGTCGATTAGCTTTCCTAGACCATTGCCCTAGATGTGCTTAATACAATAATCCAGGTTATCCAAAATCTAATTAAACACAGGTGGAACCTGAATTTGTTACAGGACAAGAGGGGTAACTGCTTTGGGTAGCTTGAAAAGGAAAGAGATGCTTAGCAGAGCGCATAAACAGAAGAGGCTATCCCAGTCAAAGCGCAAAGGGGCTGGTTCTGTTCCCTCTGGAGTCAATAGGAACAATAGGAACAACTTTAAAAGTGACACCCCATTTAACCATTGTTTTCTACCAGTATGCTTTCCCCAATACTAAAAACTTTGCCTAGGCCTTTTAAACTTTAAGAGTTTCCCATAGGTTCCTGGCCTATTTTTGATAGTAATGTTTTGCTGGTGTCGGATTGCAGTGAGAGTTTCCCTGTGACTGGTCTTATCTGTGACTTGGAAACTCCCCACAGCCTCTCATTAGAAAATTTTTTTTTTTTAAAAAAAAACCCCACACTACTGGATCCTCTCGCTGTAGCATACTGCAGTGTTAGTTTCTCCTGATCTGAACGTGCCTTTTTGTATAAAATTACTACTTATTGTGTAAATTAACTGATTCTCCCACTTTCTGCTGACTGCAACTTTGATGTCAACAAAGCACATTCTTTTTGTAAATAAGACAATATATAAAACGTGTACCGTTCTTTTAGTTTCGCTTAAACATGTGACTACTTCTGATTGAGCAGAGCCTTGCTGACATGAAATAGGTCTCTCCCAAGAGAACAGAAATTGCAATTCTGATTCCCAGTGGGCCACAACCTGAATAATTGTGCCTTTACTCCATAAAACTACAATCCAAACAACCAAGTGACAGGTTTAAAAGTGTGAACCACTGGCACCTATATCAGAAACTTAGATTAACATAATTACACCTTGATCCTGTCCTACAACACTAGATATTATATCTTTTTTAAAGTTAGTTATTGTAAATGTACATAGAATCACTACAGTGAATTTTCCAAGATCTCCATTGATAAATGCTGTCCTTGTAGTTGTACAGCGTACACACCAGTAAGGCTAAATGGTGATCTGGCCTTGAGGGAGTGCACAGTGGTGCGCTCAAGCAGCACCCTCATCACCAGCCTCCCGCTTACATGGACTACTGTTGGTATGTCTACACTAAAATTAGGCCTTGTCTACACTACCGGCTGGATCGACGGGTAGAGATCAATCTATTGAGGATCAATTTATCGCGTCTTGTCAGGACATGATAAATTGATCCCTAGAGGCACTCCCATCGACTCCAGAACTCCAGCTCGCCAAAAAGCACAAGGCAGAGTCGACGGGGGAGCCCGCTGTCGACCGCTGCCGCCGTGAGGACAGCAGGTAAGTCGACCAAAGATGCATCGACTTCAGCTATGCTATTCATGTAGCTGAAATTGCGTAGCTTAGGTCAACCCTCCCCACTAGCGTAGACCAGGCTTTAGAAACCCATGGTTGGCCCATGCCAGCTGACTTGGGCTTTCTGGGCTCAGACTAAGGGGACCCTCCCACTTCACAGAGTCCTAGACACCAGGCTCCAACCTGAGCCCGAATGTCTACACTGCAGTTAAACAATCCCTAAGCACGAGGCCCGTGAGCCTGAGTCAGCGGGCACCTAACTGCAGTGTAGACATACCTAAAGAGGCAGAGCACAGTAACTCACAGAGCAGGTGTGAGTTAGATTCCTCCCTCTGGGGAGCATAGGTGAGAGGCAGAAGTGGCAGATGAGGTAAACTGGCGTTTAGAGTCTTTGACATAAAGGTCATCTGTTCAGATCTGGCCATGGTCAGTACTGACCTCATGTTTTTAACCATCTGATGGCTGTCCAGTGTGAAATGAGCTAGGCAGGTTCAATCCAGTTCCTAGCTGTCAAATGTCTACACCATAACTGATGCCCTGCTCCAGCAGTTTCAGAAGAGGCCATGTCAGCCAATCAGACATATTGGGTCAGCAGTGTTGGGAGGCCTGGCCTGCCCCCACTAAGGCTGTACCTGCTTTTAGGACAACAAGATGTCAGTGCTCAGGGCTGTCTATCTATTCCTTAGAGTAGCATTATATTCACTAAGGGAAAATACATGCTATGATAACTATATGGAATATATTGGCAACAATATTCAATACTTATACAGATGGAGTTTATTTAATTCTTATATAGGGGCTAGATTAACAGCCCTGGAGATTGAAGTCTTTTACTCACCAATCAGGTCAAGCACCAAAAGTCCCAGCCTCCCCCGCACACTGCCCTGACAATGAGCCTCGACCCTTACTTAGAAGGACTATTTATAAGGAGTTACAGGGGCAGGTCAGTCTTTATGCCCACTTTGGTCCTTAGCCTCTGTGTTAAGACAGTCACAAAGTATGCTGTGTCGGTCTCTGTGATATGGACAACTAGCCATATGGAACTTGGCTAAGGCCATCAATTCAGTTCATAAGGATCACTCACTCAAATTGTAATAAGTTTAGATCACTAAGAACTGGGCTAGACACAAACCAGTGACTTAGATTTGAAAGGTTCTGCATCCTATTACCTGAGCCATCGCAGCTTCTTAAGTAATATTTTCAAAACATTACAGCAGAGAACACATTCTCTTTGTCTCTCTACACACTTCCTTCCCTCTGTTTCTTCTCTCCCAGAGGGTGCTACACTAAAATGAAGTCCAGTTTAACTACAGACCACTTAAAAGATACACGCATATGTAAGAACAGATTCACCACAGTAAGAAGTTGTGTGTGCATGAACTGCTCCTTTTAAAATGCACATAAACATCTCATGCAGACCATGCAGACAATGCAGCCAAGAAGTAGGAAAGGGAACTATTCATAGAAAATGAATTCATGTTGGGTGGGAGTAAACCTACCAACTTTTCACATCATATCTCAAACCAGAGTGTAAACTCTTTGGGGCAGGGACTATGTCTTTCTATATGTACTGTAAATCACATAGCACATGCTGGTTGCTGTAAAAGTAACACTAAATATGGGTGTGAAATCATATTTCTCTTGTCTGTGCTCTCCTCCCTGCCACCCCTTTTAGAGGTATGCTGAATGGCATGTATTATTTTCTACAACAGAGAGCTGATTCTATAGGTAGGACCCCATTCTGGTCAATTTCACAGTCACAGGACTTTGTGAAATTTAGTATTTTTAATCTCAGATATTTAAATCTGAAATTTCACAGTGTTGTAACTGTAAGGGTTCTGATCAAAAAGAGGTTGTGGGCAGGGGGTCCGTGAGTCTATTGTGGGCGGGGGGGTTGTGATATTGCTGCTGGCTGGGAGCCCAGCTCTGAAGGAAACACAGTCGGCAGCAGCAGCGCAGAAGGATGGCATGGTATGGTATTGCAACCATTACTTCTGCCCTACTGCTGGTGGGGTGCTGCCTTCAGAGCTGGGCTCCCAGCCAGCAGCCGTTGCTCTCTGTCCACCCAGCAATGAAGGCAGCACAGCAGTAAGGCTGACAATACCATGACCCCCCCTACAATAACCTTGTAATTGCCTCTCCCCCACAAAAAACTCCTCTTTTGGTGTAGGACCTCCGGTTTGAGAAACGCTGGTTTCCCCCATGAAATCCATGCAGTAGAGAGTAAAAGTACACAAAAGACCATATTTCATGGTCCATGACCTGTTTTTCATGGCTGTGAATTTGTTAGGACCCCATCTTTGAGCAGTGACACAAGGATCCAAGCTCCCTAAACTAACTCCCCTGCTATGCTATCAAGCTACAGTTCAGAAATGATGTTGTTAGTGAAACACGTGCAATTATTTCTGTATCAGACATTTTCCTTTTGCTGCAGGAAGCCTCTTAGATGTGACAGGATGATTTAATTCTGTACAAACCTCACCTCCCTGAATTCTTAGAATGTAGATAGATACCACTACCGGTATTCTTAGAGTTAGGGCTCGACAACCTCACTGAGCAAATATACTACAATGGAACTCGCAGTTTCACTGGAATCCCTAACTTTTAACTATTACGTACTTTTCTTAGAGAGAGACGGGAAACCAAATAGATCAGACAGAGATCTATAGATAGCTCTGCATTTGTCAACAGAATGTTTTCATAGGTTAGCAACACTCCATGGAACCCGCTTGCAGTGCATTCAGTAAAGGTGAAACTCTGCTTTTAGGGTGCTGGAGTGAAAGTTCCACAATGCTATAGTCCAAATGGAGTATAAATATTATCTTCACTCCAGTGTGGTTCCCCTGTGCTAATCCCTTTGGGAAGATCCAGCACCAAGGTGTTAAACGTTGGGCACACTTCCAGGAGATTACCATATGGAAGCTGTTGCTACTTTGTGTGGTGAAGAGTAAGGAGGAATTCCTGGTCGTGACTTTGCTACAGCTGCTTGCAGTGCGGAGGGAAGAGGAGCCAGACTTACTGTACCAGTAGCTATTTCCCATCAGAAGTGAAAATGGCAATTCCCAGAAATCCTTACGTAACTGCCAATTCCCAATGCAATGGCAGGAGGTGAAGTGAAGACAGATTCCCATGGTGAAGTAGACGGGCTGTTTTGCACTCTTGCTACCAGAAAACTCCATTTATAATGGAAAGATTTTTTGGGGGTGTGAAATAAGTTCTGCTGCAATTAAGACCTCTAGGGGAAGGCTGCTAGTGCCTGACACCCTTTCCATTTGGATATGCAGATTATGTGGAGGTGGGGGGAGGGAGGGGCAACATGCAACCCATTCCACTATCACATTTGTAAAGTGGCAACTTCTCAGGGAGGAGCAGCCTCTTCTCTTACATGTGTCAAAAATAGGCAGAGTTCCCCACAGCACTGTTGTGGTTTCTGGGTTTTTTAAATATATAATTTTTTTTTCCTGCCCATCAAGTGTCAGAACTACCTTTTGAACTGAAATCATGTATTTAACAGTGTGAAGAGCACCCCCGCCATTGGTGAATCACTCCAACTGCCATCATGTACTCATCCTAGCATACACATATGTTTTATTTGGCTTGCCTCTGTCTAACCTTCCTTTTAAATAATAAGAATAAGAATACCTAGCTCTTATATTGTGCTTTTTTATCTGTAGCTCTTAAAGTGCTCTACAAAGGAGGCCAGTATCATTATTCAAGATTTATAGATGGGGAAACTGAGGGACAGAGAAGGGAAGTGACTTACCCCAGGATGGAAATAAAACCCAGGTCTCTGTTTCTATAGGGCTGGACACACTAAATCCTAAGTGCCTGTTTTCACCATGAAATTCACAATTTTATAAACAGACAGGAGTGAAAAGATGAGAAAGCAAAGGGATGTTATTGTCCTAGGAGGAAAACACTAAGTATGTTCACAATAGGTCTGATCTTGCACCGCTAGAGTCAATGGAAGCAGGATTGGGCCCACAGCTCTTTAAGTGAGCAGGCTGGATGCACAGGACTGCAGGATTGGGCCCTCATGTTGTAATTCATCCCAGCCCAAGAGGCCAACCCAGGTCTATGCACCACTTAAATCCTTCTTAAGTCCTCACAATATGAATTATGTGGACCTTAAGTGATACATAGGTTTTGTATTGGGTCTCTACACAGGGTTGAACTTCACCCAGTGTGAACCAAGGGCATCCAACACTTCACAGCACTGCTTGAAGGTGGCTGGAGATAACAAATGGAGAATTTTCTCAGCCTAAGGAGGCATGGTGGAGCAGAGCCTTAACATGCCAGATACTCCACGGGCATTAGAACCCTGGCAAACCTTATGCCAGTGGCAGAAGTTAAAGCTACCTCGTGCAGTGGCGCAGCTCTGAATCAGTGACCACAACCAGCTTGCACCAACTCCCCCAATCCTCTCTGAGCTCTGATTGGACAATGTGGAAATGCAAGCCTGGAAGGTTATTCCAGTTTTATGTCAGTGTAACTCCATTGATTTCAGAACAAGCAAGCACTTCACTATAAAAACTGTAAATAACAAAATGTATAAAAAGCATTATATATTCACAATCCCTTGTACCGATGGACTTCAATGGAATTACAGCAGCTTAAAACTAGAGCAACTCAGTTGTGAAGCAGGTTTTAGACCTTTACTAAATCCATACAATGAATTGTCAACATATGATATTTCCCCTCAGCATTAAAGATACCAAATGATATTATTTAGGTTTGGCGCTCAGATGTATTTCTGCATTGCTGATGCAGTCATAACAGACTATGCTATAAACTCTTCAGCTACTCTACTAACACTGAAACCAAAATATTCTGGCAACCAAACTTGTTTCTCTTAAATCATACGACATCACAGAGTATACACCCTTTATTTCCTTAGTCTAATCTAGACTTTACCAAAAATCTATTTAATTACAAGAGCCACTGGTTTGCAGTTTAAAAGGAAATGTATCACCGTGTCTCAAGAAAATTTTACATCTTGAATATGAGTAAAAGGAAATTTTTGGGGAGGGAAGTTTTTAAAAGTTTCATTTATTTTGTGGTTTTGATCAGTCAGTTTATAGTCGGTATGTTTTATTACAAAAAACAGCATGCAAATAGTGCTGGAATTAAAATCCTTGTGCTCTTTCATTGCTTGGAAGAGAAGCTGCACTCCTGATCTGCACAGAACTCCAAACAACCCACATATTTGAAGCAGAGCCTGTGAATAGCAGGTATATAGATTTGTGCTGACTCTATGCAGGCAGGAGGATTTTTATTTTCTTTTACTATAAACAGACTGTGTTCATGTTCTCAAATGAAAACTGCGTCTGAAAACCTTATTTACAGACCTAGAAGTACAGGCTAATCCCTTGTCCTTGCAGCCAGTTTCAGCCACCTTTAGGTTTTCCTTGGCAAATGTTCAACTGTAATGCTGGTGTCATATGCTTAACATTGCTTTAGTCAATATGATATCTGTTGAAGTCACCTGTGGTGTGAATTGGGCAAATGTTTAGCCTTATTATAACCAAACAGTTATTCTGAACTGTATCCTACACAGAAAAGGCCTTGGCTTAGATGTGCACCAGGAAGAGACCATTTTCTTAGAAAAGCATAGTTCTCAGTAAACCACAGAACTACTGAGTTCTGACTGTTGTACACATTAAGCCACAAAAAACTATGTTTGTATATTTTTAAGGGTCTTCAATGCCCCAAAACTAAGGATTCTCAGATTTAAATCTCTTAATTCACCCCACTTGGGACTCAGTGCTCCAGCCCTGCTCACGTGGGTTGTGAGTTCTTTCTTCATGTGTCTATTTAACTGAAGGAATCTGCAATGTCCCCACCATTATTATTATTGAATTTTGGGTTAGAGTAGTGTCAAGAAGCCCTATTGTAGAAACTCGGTCATAAGGTAAGAGTCCTTGCCCCAAAGAGCTATAGTCTAGACAAAGACAAGACAAGACAGACAAAGGGTGAGAAAAAGGAAGTGTTGTGATACTTGGGTCTACAGATTTATCCTAATTGTGAGTTCAGCTGTAAAAAGTGAGTGTGTTCATAAGATGTCACAATTTAACAGCAAATGTTAATGGGAAAAGGTACAACAGGGAGACAAAGAGACTACATTAATCCAAACAAAAAGGCCTACTGGCATAACTCAAGGACTGTCTTACCATCATACTTGGTAAACAAGAAAAGTGTGGACCCAAAAATCAGTAAATCAAAACTGGTGTGTTAGAAACTAGGCCTAATTGATTAACAAAATAATCCGAGGATGGGCTATTCCCACTACCACTCCCTTTGTGGGTCCTTAAAGAGACTTGGGGAGGGGGGAACTGGCTACTGGATAGAGTTTTACCATCATGGCTGCCACCCCCATCTTCTCCTGGGACCAAGCACCTTCACTGTCCTGAACCTGAGAGATGTCTGGACCATAACAGGCTAGAGAGAGGGACAAAACCAACACTACCACCTCTATTGGCTCCAGCTAAATCCCAAACCTCGCCAGGGATGAAATGGAATTGGACTTTAACGACATCTCCAGGCCAATTTAGTTCTCCAGAATGGACAGTTATTACCATCTTCAATACCATCTAAGAGACTGTCAAACAATGGGGGTCTGCTTGTAAAATCTCTCTGCAGCTAAGGGAAAAGAGAACAAGGGATGTTGCTAAAATAAAAACCCAACTTAAATACTTTACACTTCAAATTCTTCAACTGTTTATTCCTTTTTTTCTTTATCTTCAATAAAAGGTTACAAAGATTTTTAATGGTGCATTTGCCATAATACTGTGCAGGTTGAGGTCTCTGTATACCAAACTCTGATCCTTTTTAACACTATTTACTGGTTACTAATGACTGGGTTTTGTTAACATCTTCAGTCCATTTATTCCATTTAAATTAATACAACAGTGTTAAAATGATCCCCAGTTGATAAAAGAGGAAATCAGTCACAGAGCCTACAGTGCAGGAAAGCCTCCCTATTCAGAAAAGCACCTTAAGCTCTAAGCATAGGCTTATTTTCCCACTGAAGTTTTATAATCCCATTGAACTCTGTGACTTGGCCAAATCTTAATTAGGTAGGAGCAGTGACTGCTTCATTTTGTTCTGCCATTATATACTCTAATCTGGTGAGGCCATCTCAGAATCTGCTAACGTGTTTTCAGTGGAGAAACATGGGTGAAGCAGGGTCTGAAATTGGGCCCACACAGTCCATGTTGTTTAGACATTTCACTTACTGGAATAGTTCCATGGATACTGAGTTAGGGGATTCTATAGCAGAGAGTCTTGAATTAGTAGCTTCTAAAGCAGGGAAAAGGTAGAAATTTAGAGATTTCTTCTTACGCTTAATTGAATGAATTAACCTGGACTTTTATCCTTGTTTTTCTGGGTTGGGATTCGACTCTTAACAATGCAGTGTTAATGAACTGGAATTATCCAGCCATCTGATTATATCCAATCTTCTTTATTTTTGACATCAGGAGAACAACAGGCAATTTTTAAACTTTGTGCTCTGAATTGGCATAACTCAGTCTAATCTCCAGTGACACAGAATTCCACAAGTGAGGGTCCTCAATTATAAATGCCCTGATTCCATCCCCTAAGAGAGATTCCCGTGGGGCTCCATGAGCAATAACTTCCCTGTTGATTACAGTACTTTAATAGAGCCTGGTCTACACTATGAAGTCAGTCAGGGGGTGAAAAATCCATACCCTTGAGCAATGCAGTTATACCAACCTAAACCCTGGCATAGACAGCACTATTCTGATGGGAGAATTCTCCCATCAACCTAGGTACTCCCTCTTGGGGAGGTCAATTACTTACACTGACGGGAGAAGCCCTCCGATCAGCGCAGGGCAACATCATCACTGAAGCACTACAACAGTGCTGCTGCAGCATTTTAAGTGTACACAAGCCCTAGGAGTGCAGAGAGATTGAAATGGAGATGACACATCTTTATTGTATGGGGGGCCAGCCTTCAATGCAGAGCAACAGCATATTTTGCCTTTGGTGACTCTCTTTCCAAGAAACTAGGCTGCTGCCTGTTGTAGTGGAGAAAACTTCCGAGTGGCCTTCCCATTCAGTCCAAGGTTGCAGCTAGCAACCACAAACTAGCATGACAAGTCCACGTCTAAAACAAAGTCTAGCTGAAGATGGAAGAAAGGTGTTTCTGGTCTCTGCTGCTATTTAGCTTTCAGGATTTAGCAACGAGCCCAGCAGAACTGCACAGACTGCTCCCTACCTTGACAATAAAAAGATGCCTTTTACAAAATCAATTCAGCCAAAGATGATGCCTCTGAGTTTATACATTTGGGAAATGTTTACTTTAAAGACCCATGACCAGAGGAGAATTTAAAGTACAGCTATGGACAGAAAAGTGACCATGTGAAAACGGCACTTTCTAATTCATTGTATCTGCTCATGTGTTTGAGTTACATGAGCTTACATTTATTTTTGTCAACATAGTACGCACTGCCTTCTCCATACAGCTATGGAGGAGCAACCTGGATTCTACTCCATTTCATATATCATCTACAAGAGTGACAGCTAAATTTGAAATATTAAGCATAAAATCCTGGCCCCAGGGAAGACAATGGCAAAACTCCCATTGACTTCCACGGGACCAGGATTTCACCCCAAATCTTTATGGATGATGGTAATCTGAGAGTGAGGCAGAAAGAAGACAGTTTTAGTATTCAGACTCCAGGGCTGGCAGAAAGAAAAAACCATCCTTTGACTCAAACTGAGCAAACCTGATATTTATTCTTAGTGAGTTCCATATCAGTTTGCTCACTTTACAAGCTAACAGAAGATTTTTCTTCCTGTCATCGCTGCTAATTCAGTCTGGTATTAGCTTGATATTCAAAGCCAGGACAAATACATCTGGAGTGGAAAAAAAGAACGGAATGGGAGGTTGAGAATGATGATCAAGATCAAAGATGACATGGTTCCAAATATCAGAATAGCAAATTGCTGAGAAAAGGAGAGATTGTAGATAAAAAGTTTAGTGTGTTCAAAGTTTTTAAAGCAGTAACAAATTAAATTATTGTGGAAATGAAGGGTATAATAATTCTAGCACCTAGTTACCATTTAGGGGGAGAACACCACTAATCACTTGGTGGGTGAAAAGCAATGCCCACATCATATATTTGAGACACACAGAGAAACTAAGGGACGGTCGCAAGAAAGTAATGCTTTTCTTGCAATACAAATACTGCATAAACAAAGCCTGCTATACTTAAAGAGCATTTGGTAAAGGTTTTAAATAAGGAAACAATGAGCAAAACAGTTTTATGTATCAATGTTATGTGCTTTAAAACTTTCTACTCTAGTCATTTGGCTGAAGTTTACCTCTTGCGGTGCATGTTCAGCTCCCACTGAAGTCCAAAGAGAATTTTGGCCAGAGGGTTTAAATATAATTAACAGGTATATAAATATACATATTTAGTAATTTGGTTACTGAAAAGTCTACTAGGTAATCACCTCAAGGCCTAAATATAAAAAAGGGGAACTGGGAGAACAAAGAGTAGAATCTTCAGGTTTAGACTAGCAGAACTGTGCTTAGAATTTCAGAAATAATAGTTTGCATGGAGGAAAAAGAAAAACATGTTCATCTATCTATTGTTTATCTCATTGTTTTTACTGGGAAAGCAGACAAGTGAGAGAGACCATAACCTCAGCTGGTATAGTTTGGCATAATGCCACTTATATAAATTGAGCTACACTGATTTACATCAGCTGAGGGTCTAGCCTGAAATGTTTTAAAGTACTACTATAATGGCGGATGGATTTATAACTTAGCAAATTTTAAGTAAAGTGTTACCGTAATCATAAAAATTACTTATCTTTGTGCTGAGTGTTTGTTTCTCTGAGGGAATCCACTGGCTCAGTTGAATATGAACAAACAATTAAGGAAAAATGGGTGTCTAGGAGAACAAAATCTTTAGAACTGAAAATGTGTTGAATAGTGCATGTTGAGGGAGTGAGAGTGGCTTCTGGATTAACCAGTTGGTGCTTACCATTTTGACTCTCTTAACACCTTAGATGAAAAGTTTAATTACTGCATCCAATGAGGACCTTTTTTATTTTTGGTTGCAGTCTTCAGAACATTTTTTATGGACTTCAAATGCACCCAAATATAGGTTTCCAAATTTCTAATCAAGCCAAATGCATGAGCTTGTTTAAGCAACAACTGGAAGTGACTTAAATCTGCAAATACTTTAAGTATAAATGCCAGAGGGAGAGGAATTACTAACCATAATAAAAGGGATATTAAATAGGAAATGTGGGATGAAATTAAAAAATGAAAATATCAGTGGCATATATCATGAAATTTTCCTGGAAAGGTCTAATAGCCAAAGAAAAAGGTTGAATCTCTGTCATTTGGCAAATCTAAAATATTACTGAACTGGTGTAGAGGTGGACTTATGATCTAATACAGCAACTCCCAACATTTCTTGTTGAACCCTCCTTGTAATAAATTGGTAGATGTAACAGAGTGGAGAATCAGGTCCAAACACTTTATACCAATGGAAAGCTAGGACTTAGGAAAACAGAGGACCATAAAACTGTCACTGGTCAAGAGCCTGAGTACAAGTCCCAGATCTTAACATTCTGCACCTTTTCAATAAACTGTATAATCTGTTTGGTTCCTAAATACCATCAACTCTCTTTCAGCTATCAGAAGAGAGGAGTATTGTGAGGGGAATTTTAGTGACAGCATCAAATGCTCATATAGTTAAAGAGGAGATGGTTTGGGAATTGGAATAGTGAGCTGATCTATGCTGCTCGATGTTCAGTGAAAATTACATCTTGAAACTATTGCAAATGAAAATCTCTTATTTGGATTTTTTTTTTTAAAAAAAAAAAAAACCCTCCTCTTTGCACAGAGAATACATGGCTTCAAGTGTGTTCTGTTAATGAAGTTTTTTTTTTCCCCTCTCCTCCCCTGGCTTAAACAGTGAATGGCAGAGCTCCTAGTCTGAATAAACAGTGTGGGTGGTGACTGTTCTGTGAGGCCCATGTAAAGGATGCAGACATTTTCTTTCTCTGTTCAGCATTAAATCATGTGAAACTAGCTCAGTTACAACAAACAACATTTACTCCGTAACAGTGTAACATACTGAGTATTCTTTCCTAACTTTGTACCAAAAATAATAATTAATTCTCCTAGCTTCAAGCATTTCACTGTGTATAAAGTTTATTGACCTCACTGGTTGCTGTCAGATGATCTTGCTAAGGCCTGTGAAAAACATCCCAGGAATGCAGTGATGTGGGCAGAAACAAAGTGAGTTCATGCCACAAAACGCTTTAAATGGAACAAAATCAGCAACCATCCAGAGAGAATGCACTGAAAACAGAACTTAAGAATAATCACTGGTTTCACCTCACCTAAGTACAGCTAGTCCTTCAAAATAACCAAAAGTGATTATTATTAAATCATACTTTTAAAAAAAATAAATCATTTTGGCATCTGTCATGTGACTATCTGAAGTAACTGTTTAGTGGTAATTGCTGCAGCTGAGTGAGAAGGAACATAGTGGAATGACAGAGGGGCTGAGATAGCTAGGACATAAGACTGGGAATGAGACAACTTGGGTTATGTTCTCAGATTCCACGTCCCATCAGAGTGAGATAAAATGTCCCATTTGGTAGGTCCTTTAACTACTACATAACTCAAATTTCCCCTTCTGAAAAATGGAAATAATGACACACTTGTGTTTTTCAGTGCTTTGAGATCTTAGTAATGATCACATATTTTGCATATATGAGAGTTTTATCTGCGGCACTAAAATCAACGCTTTCTGAAATGTCATTTCTGCATTATGTTAACTGCGATCTCTTTTTGACTAGCAGCAAAGGAATACATAAAGATACTCATTTCAGATGCCACCATTAATACATTCAGCATGAATCGGCTGTTATGTTTATTGAAAACTTGTATAAAGAGAGCAGCTGATCTTTTAATATAAACCTATATGATTCAAAAGGGATGTCACAGCCTATTTTTATTAAGCAAGATTGTATAAACTACTGTATAAACAGGTTTCACTAAACCTTTAGCGTAGGTAAAGGCTGAAAGCGTATGCATCAGTCTACATTAAACTGCAGTCTTTAGGACAAAAACTGCACCTTTGTATGAGTTTGTACGGGATGTAGCACAGTGGGGCCCTGATCCTGATTGGATATTAAATAATTAAAGGCCTGGAAATAGTGTAGTCTATAGTTTAGTGAGGCTAAAGTCTTAGTTACCCAAAGGTGATCTGTGTAATAGGATGTAAGGTTCTGCAGCCTCTCCAATAGACTAGCTACAAAGTTTGGCTTGTTTCTCTCTTTTTTTTTGTCCCCCATGGAGTCCCATAATATAGTTGGCAAAGCATGATGTGTTACTACTTGGCATGCCTCTTTCAGTGTACTTTTTCATAATCATTGCTCCATGCTGATTTGTGGAGTAGAAGAGTATGGTTTATAGACAATAAAAAGGTGATGCAAAAGCTAGTTTGATATTATGACATAGGAAAATGGTTTGCATCACATTGCAGTCTACTTCCTGACTGCTGCTTGGCTTATTCTCTGCATACTCCAGTCATGTTCATCCAAATCCCTTTTAATATACTTCTGACATTTTGAATGTCTTATGACAACTGCAGCAGCTATATTCCTGAATAAATAACTCTAGTAAAACTATTTTCTATTCAGTTATTTGGTACATTTGGGACACCCTAACAGGCTTGGATTATAACTTTCACCATCTGGAATGTAATCTTCTTCACAGACAGATAAAACCAGATCACCACCATATTAAATTTTGGATTATGATTATGATCCCTCTTTGTATTAAGTGATAAAGCCTTACCACAAAAGAGTATAAAGCTTAAGACAATATATACTATAAAATGTATTGGAAAAAGATGTACTTCATTATTTGTTGTGTATATTTTATCCACACATTGTGGATGATGATAGTGCCCTTAATATTTTGTGGAAATAGTTCAACTGAACTCTTTTTCTCAAAACATGTGTTTCTTAATTTAATTGTTGCTTTTTATTTTCTGAGCTAAAAGTATCAGGGTACAGGAATTAAGTGCAGCAAGAGCAATGCAACTGAGTGCTTGTGAGAAATGTAAACTGAAGTATTCTGAGGGCAACAGACCTATAAAATCAATCAGTACCAAGGTCTGTCAGACACGTCATACTTTTCATACATTTTGTTGTTTACTAAAACAAGGTCAAATAAATGCTTCTAGAACTGCAAATATATAAGCAAAATATGACTGAGCTGCCTAAAAGTTGTGAAACATCAAGAAAATTGACACCGAACTGTACTTCTTAAAGAAATACAGTATGTAATACTCAGATAAGACATTATTCTGATTTTATAGAACTGGAGCAAAATGTGTGAGCAGATTTAAGACTGAATTACTATCTGAGCAACATATACTTCATAAAAGCTTCATCCGATCCTGGGTTCATTACAATATCTATCAAAGTTAATGATAAATATTCTAAAACTGGGGACCATAAATCAATGCAATCCCATTGATTTCAATAGGTTTGAATAGGTGAAATTGATAGAGTTTGACCACATGAGTTCAGAAGGTTTGTTGCTTCTGTGAAAAGATGAAACTTGTAGAAAAATTACTAAAAGCAATCTTACGTACATGAATTACTGCACAATACATTGGTAGAAAGATGCTTTTTTTTTTTTTTTTTTTTTAACCTGAAAGCCCCATTGTTGTTTGTTAACTCCTTAAAAATACAGTAGTAAGAATCTAAAAGAAGCCACTGAAAACCAAAGATGTCTAGAAAAAAGTGTATACATCAGTTTAGGGCTTCACTATTTATTTATGTTTAAACAATATTCCGGGAAACTTAACTAGTCCTGAAAGCCTTGATATTGCCAAAAATAATGAGCATTAGTCACATCCAATGCGGAATAATATCTTGGATTACCACCATGGCAATATAAAGCATGATTTTAGCAGCAAATAGCTAAAGGTTCATTAGACTATGAGAGTACATTCCCTTGTATCACCCGAAAGCTAAGGATAACTTAGCAAACTTTCAGATAGTATAAAGAACTGGTTGATATATTTAACAGTTCTTGACACAGGGATCCTCAATCCTGTTGCAATCTAAATTAACAATCATTATCTATCTATATATGTGTGTGTGTGTGTGTGTATATATATATATATTTTAAGGTTCAGTATCTTGTGATACAGCAGTACTAGAAATAAATGCCTTACACTATAGGAACAGGTTTAAGATTAGCAGCCATGTTAGTCTGTATCCGTAAATAAGACAAGGAAGACTTTGCAGCACCTTAGCGACTAACCAGTTTATTTCAGCATAAGCTTTCATGGGCTATAGCCCACTTCATTGGATGGATAGAATGGAACAGAAGTATGATGCATTTATACACACAGGCAGAAAAAAGAAAAAAAAAGGTTGTACATTAGCATACCAATTTTAAGAGGCTGTTTAATTTGGATGGGCCATTATCAGCAGGAGAAAAAAGTACCTTTTGAAATGGATATCTGTGTCTGACAGGAGAGAGACAACTATTGAAGGTAAATTAACTAGGGAAATGCAATCAATTAGTGTAATGAGCGAACCATTCGCAAGTTCTATTCAGTCCTTGGTTTATTGTATCCAATTTGAAAATTAATTCCAGTTCCTCAGTTTCTCATTGGAGTCTGTTTTGGAAGTTTTTCTGTTTCAGAACTGACACCGTCAGTCTTTAATGGAATGGCCAGGAAGATTGAAGTGTTCTCCTACTGGTTTTTGAATGTTATGATTCCTGATGTCAGACTTCTGTCCATTTATTCTTTTGCGTAAAGACTGGCCGGTTGGCCAATGTACATAGCAGAGGGGCATTGCTGGCACATGATGGCATATATCACATTGGTCGATGTGCAAGTGAATGAGCCTCTGATGGTGTGGCTGATGTGATTAGGTCCTATGATGGTGTCAGTTGAATGGATATGAGGTCAGCTGGCATTGGGCTTTGTTACAAGGACAGGTACCTGTGTTGGTGTGTGGTTGCTGGTGAGTATTTGTTTCAGGTTGGGGGGCTGTCTGTAAGCGAGGACTGGTCTGTCTCTCAAGATCTGTGAGAGTGAGGGATCATCTTTCAGGATAAATTGTAGGTCTTTGATGATGCGTTGGAGAGGCTTAAGTTGGGGGCTGAAGGTGACGGCTAAGTAACACGACTGACTCAGCATTCCAACGATATAATGCATTTGTTTCTAGCCTTAGTGATTTATGAGGTATTACACCTTAAAACTGTCACTGTTTCTTTGCTCTAGCATTGCTTTATTGGCACTGGTCCAGGTCTGAATATAGCAAGTCCAAGAGCTCAGACTATTAAAATCTTCAGTCCCTGTCCATTTGGAGTTAAGGACTGAAAAAGGCTCCATTCTATGAAGATACAATCCAAGAAACATAGGGCCAGATCCTCAACTAGCCTAAATTGGTGTAGCTCCATAATCACACAGCCAGAATTAAGAAAGCTATGGATTCTCATTAAAGCATAGCACTTAAAGAATATGAAATCACAGTAGAAAGGGTAATACTACTGTCATTTCAAGAAGAGAGGATTAAAGGCCTCATAGCTCACTGGATAAGGCCCGGATTTTCTTGTCTAGTATTTTGTTTTAATCCATTTTCCACTTCTATATGAAATGAGTTATGAGGTCTGAATAGTGTTCAAGGGCATAAATCTATTCTACAATGTAGTCACATTTAAAAATATATACAATTCAACACCCTTCATATCTGAAAAAAAATCGGAAGTAAATTTTGAAGGGGAAGAGGAGTAATTATCCATTTCAGCTAGCAAGCAAAGATTAATCAAATAAATGGGCCAACAGGCCAACCAGCTGGAACTATTCAACTAAAAGCCCACCTCTGAATACTTGTATTATGTCGTACATGGGCTGGAATTGGTTTAATCTTTCTTGACTGCTGCAGCAGAAAGTGAGATAAGACAGGCCTAGTCTACAGTGGAAAATCTTGCTGATATTTTTCTTCCCAAGATGCTAAATCATATAACAAAATACATAATTGTAATTATTTTCCCACCCTTAGCTGGCTATACTCCAGTGTCACTGATACTAGTTCTTTGCAATTATTTAGCATCTTTCCCTCAAGGATCTGAAAGTGCTTTACAAATCTTGGTGAATTATTCCATACATTGATCTTGGAAGATGGTATATATTATTAGACCCATTTTACAGGTGAGTACACATACGGGCTCGTAGACTGACCAAAGTCACAAGGCATTGTCAGTGGCAGAGTTCTCGTTCCCTGTGTCCTGCTCTAACTACTAGGCCACGATGTCACTCAAAGAAAGAGTCTAAAGAATCACAGGACTAAGTTAGTGTAGAAGTTGAATTACTCCAGCGACTAAAACAGGAGGACCCTTTATATCAGCTTTATCTGATTATACAGGGATTACATCGTAATGCTCTGTACTGTATTTGTTGACTGCAGATTACCAACAATATTCTATTTCTAATCCCTAATTTTTCTTAAATATTCTCCACAAGGACACAGTCACTAGATGTTAACAGAAAATTATTAGGAAAAAAATAAACTTTACTTTATCATGCCCAGAACACAGCAATTTAAATTTAATTAATTAATCACCAAAGCAATACTAAGGATGAAGAAAAACAGACAAAAATGTAACAATACAGCAGAAACCAGTCTTCTTCTGTAGTTCTAGCTGTCTGAAATCTGTACTTTTTCATTTATTTTCTTTTGTGATGGATTGACCATGAGCTGCTAGAACAGTGGTTCTCAACTCTGGTGCACTGTTTGTTCAGGGAAAGCCCTTGGCACTCCGGGCCAGTTTGTATACCTGCCGCTTCCGCAGGTTCAGCCGATCACGGCTCCCACTGGCCGCGGTCTGCCACTCCAGGCCAGTGGGCATTGCAAGAAGTGGCACGGGCCGAGGGATGTCCTGTCTGCCACTTCCTGCAGGCCCCATGGGCCTGGAGCGGCGAACTGCAGCTTTTGGGAGCCCTGATCAGCTGAATATGTGGAGGCGGCAGGTAAACAAACGGGCCCGGCGCGCCATGGGGTTTCCCTAAACAAGCGGTGGACTAGAGGTGAGAACCACTGTGCTAGAAGATTTGATTCTGCCTACATCAGCACTAGTGGCCTACATCAACACTAGCAAATCCTTTATATGAGCAATCAAACTGAAGGTAGAACAAGAAGTTATGGGCTTCACATGCAGCAATAGAGATATTAGAAAAAGAGATTCTAACTGCAAAGTAATTAAGCTCTGAAACAGGCTTCCAAGGAAGGTTGTCTAATGCCCTAGATTTATTTGGTCCTGTCTCAGTGCAGGGGGCTGGATTTGGTGATGTCCCAAGTTCCCTTCCAGCCCTACATTTCTATGATTCTATGAAAGGCTGGCCATCTATTTATAAAGTACTTCAAGATTTTTATCTATGTGGAACATTTAGACCCTCTTCCTGCAGTTGGATCTGCTGGTGCATATCCCTGGACTGGTGTGACTATTGACTGCAAAGATGCTCCATCCTAACCCAGTAGTAAGATAGAGAGTGTCAACCCCTATCATTTAGAAAGGTTTCTGGAGGAGTTATCCTGTAATCACTCTCACTGGAAACTGCCCTCCCAGAGCCCAACTGAACACTTGTGTGAGCCATTAAGAATCATTATCTGAGTTTTAAACCACGTTAGCCAGAATCCCACATAATTAGATGTTCAGTGCAGTATTGCCAAGCCCAGGCATTCAAAATCATGAGTTTGGCTTAAAAATAATATTTTTTCTTTGCCTTCTATTTTTCGAGTCATTAGAGGTTGCACGTGGGTCATGTTTTCAAGCATTTCTCTGCAACCATGAGGGCTAGAAACTTTCTTTAAAAAAAAAAAAAAAAAAAAAAAAAGTTGGGATTCTCATTGAATCATATGAGTCCATGAGCTAAGGCTTTAAGAAAACTATCAGATACCACAAAACTTTTATCACTGATTTTACTGTTCTGGGTAATTTCCAATGTACAAGTCTCTCTGTGTTGAACAACAAATAGCTGACAAAAGTTTATTGGGAGGTTGTATAGCTTGCAGATTCTTCTTTCAGTATTATAAAGTCAGATAAGAGTCTATGTTAGTAAAAAAAAACAATTACTAAAACTGAAAGGAAAGACATTCTATGCCTGTATGACATTGCTCTGCCTTAATTTCAAGTAGAACATTTTAGATTTTAGGATTAGCAGCTTTAAATGAAAATGACCTTCATACTGCAAATGGCAAATTGCAGGCACCCTGTATCCATCTATGCTCCCTTACTTGTTAGGTCTTTGATTTCACAAGCAGAAGGAATTGAGGGTTTTTCCAAATCTGTACTGAAAAAACACACACAACAACCTTTAAAACCTCACTGTAAAATATATAATCAGAATTTGAACTGAGCAGGAATGCAGTGGTTTTCAACAGCAGCTCTTCTCTTCTGGTCTCAAAGTTTAAGATTTCATTGTTTTAAAAATTAGTTTCTTAAAAAAAGTTTTAAACTTTAGGATTACAAAACAAATATCTGGCTGTAGCCTAATGTGATACTGAAACTACAGCCACACAGATTAAGATAGCTCCTGTGTGAATTTGATGACAATTTAAAGAACACTGTTAATTATGTCACTGCTGATCTTTTTAATTGTAGTGTGGAGTTAGTGACTGTGTATAGAGTATGACCACTTTCCCCCCACATCATCATTAATTTTATCCTTGTATGTAAGCAATGAAAATGTGGAGGCTCTTAAACTGTTATCTATTTAAACACCAAGTTTGATGGAAAACAATATGTTACATAGAGGGTAACTGTTTTCCTTCGTGATGTAATTAATTATTTTATGTATTTTGATGTCTGGTTTATGAAATATACTGCAATACTTAGAAAAAGGATGTAAGATGCAAAAATGTGAATAATCATGAAAGCAAATAGTTTACATAGGACAGTAGGGCCGTGTGGATGATGAAAAGTTCTGAAATTATAAAACTCGTACATTCTATTAAAATATAAAACACTGGTAAAACATGGCCTTTTCAGTGTTCTGAGTGATGAGATTATTTGGGATTAACTTCTGCATTGGAAAGATGATTCTTAGTACATTGTGGGCAAAAAGGAAATAATACACATATTTGTGGCTATGAACACTAACCAAAAGAAAAAAGTATGTCAGGGCTTATTGTTGCTTAAAAACATGAAGCAATTGGACTAGACGTATCCTATTGAGTTTCTTGGGACTAACTTCCCACTTTTCTTTCTCTCTTTCTTCTGTCCTTTCCTGTACAGAAAGATCAGAGTTTCGTTTCTTTTCTTTTTTTTTTTTTTAAGACAAGGATGTGTAGAAATACTTACACCTTCATTATCCTCTTTAATTAGACACAGTGGCTATTAAAAATAATGTCATTCTTGTTAAATAGCTTCTATGCAGGTTAGATTTCAACAGCCTGGTTTTCCTCTTTTGCCTAATAAACTACTACTTTTCCTTTTCTATATCATATAGAAAACAAAATAACTTCTAACACTTGTTCTTGAACATCCTTGGTCTTTTCTACAAATGATTCACCAGCCAGGGTCAGACCAAGGTGCAACATGGAGAGAGCTCTAGTAGTATTAAAAGATGACCTCCTCATGGCCACGTACACAGGCGAGATTTCTATGCTGGATCTCTTTGCAGTCTTTGATGCAGTGGACCACAAGGTAATACTACCATACCTACACAACATAGCAGAAGACAGACAGACTAGCATTACAGAGGTCCCATTTGTTCCTCTGCATCAGAGAATAGTGATTGCTAGCTGCTCCTTCTCTCTGAAGACCCTCATTTGTGGGGGCCTGTAGGGATCCATACTATCTTACTTCTCTAATATCTACATGAGACTACTGAGAGAGAGAGAAAGAGAGAGAGAGACAGACAGACAGACATGCGCGCGCACACACATACATCATGGCCGCAGCTTCCAACAATAGGCTGATGAAACTCAACTATACATCTCACTGTTTCTGAAACCAAACATAAAATTGATGCACAGCCTCCAGCTGGTACAGAATGTGGCTGCCCCACTTCTCCATGGCTCAGGCCCCAGTGAGCACACCAGGCCTGTGCTCATGTCGCTCTGCTGGCGCCTAGTCAGCTTCTGATGCCAATTTAAAGCCTTGGTCCTAATTTTAAAAGAAATTAATAAATCATCCCCCAGCTACGTCAAAGACCAAATTTCAATCCCTCAACCCCGATGTCACTGTGCTACCCTGGGGCAAGTGCCGGAGAAACCAAGAGCTTGAGACAAAGCATTCCTTGCTGAGGGGATCTGGCTAGGCAATAAGCTCCCAGCAGAGATCAGGCAAATCCAAAGTCTAACCAGCTTTAGGAAATATTGCAGGGACACCATAAATGATTCTTGCAGTTTGAAAACCCCTTTTATTCCCAAATTCCTACAAACCCCACTGTTCTCTCCCCCAGCAAAATCCTTACTCCCAGCAGAGTTCTGACCCTGAAAGGGGAGTGTGCCTGACTACATGAAATCCAGTAGGGAGCTCACTATTGCTATAAATGTTATGTGAAAGGCATTCAGACACTGTGTGATGATCAGCAGTATAAAAAAAGATTAGACAGCTAGCTAGATAGCTAGATAGATAGGATCTACAAGACAAAAAGTTTAGAGACCCATTCCCTAGTTGATACATGGGGAAGTTATGTGCAGAACACCCTTCAGCATCAACAGGAATTACCTGTGTAACTCCCCCACAAACTGTACAGCAGTCAAGAGTTATACTTCCATCATGGCATGATTGAAGGGCAGGATGGTCCAAGAGAATTAGCTGAGGGCTGCAGCCTTGATAGATACTTAGTCCCAAATTTTCAAATGCGGCATGTAATTTTGGTGCTCACCTTAAGAATCATTGGGCCTGATTTTTTGAAAGGCTGATGCACCACACCTCAAGGGGAATGGCTGGTCTTAAATTAGATTTTGCCTTAACCTCTCTGTTTGCATTTCCCCATTTGTAAAACTGTATAGATACTAATATCACCAGCAATAAATCAAAAGAGACATATACACATACATTGGGCCTGCTTCTCCACTGTCTCATCTCTTGCGTAGCCACTTATACTTGCACAAAGTGAGTGTGAAATGACTTGGGCCCTAATTCAGTCAGATACTTAAGCATGTGCCTTAAATTTTTTGAAGTTTAATGGGACTATTTACATGCTTAAAAGTTAGGCATGTGCTTAAGAGGTTTGCTGAATGGCAAGACAGGTGGGAAATCGCATCCACTATACATGCCATCATCATTAGCTGGATAAGGTCCTGCAATGGCTGCCTCCCCAAGCAGCTAAATTTGTTTTCTAAAAATGAACTTTTCACTGTTATCTTTAGGATGGATCTATCTAAGTCAGAATTTCCTAAAGCACAGAAGGACAATCTTATAGTTAAAGAACAAAGAAAAGGGATCTGAGTTCTAGCCCAGGCTAAACAAACAGGCCAAAATTGTCAACATGTCCATTAAATTTGAGTGCCTCAGTTTTTGGCTGTCCAAAGCAAGATGCCTATGGTCTAAAAGAGGCACTGAAAGAGGCACTGAGCATTGCAACTCTGAGACAAATGAGTGCCAGGATGCTCAGGATTCATGGAGAAGTCAGGCCTTGGGTATCTCAAACTGAGCACCCAAAACCAGTGGACACATTTGAAAATGCTAGTCTTATCTTCTCTGTCTCTTATTTTCCCCATCTGGAAAATGGAGTCTTACTCATCTCTCACAGGGATATTGAGTGGTGGATAGCAATTCTGAGAGCCTCACACACAAGATAATATAACTAACCATCCTTCCATCAGGCTCCTGCCTCCTACTAAGAACAGACTGTTATAGAACAGGGCCTTCATAAGCTTAAAAATTATTATTTAATGCCATAATTTATTAACAACCATTTATCTAGATCTGAAAATGTACACAGTGTTTGTGTACAGTTACATGTACACAAAACATAGGACGGACAGAGCCTCTGCCCTAAAGAACTTTCTCTAAGTCAGCCATGCAATTCAATAAACACACTATTGTAAATGGCTATGCAAAATGCTGTTTGATGGAGTTTCGAGTAATTAAACAGTCTAATGTCAGAGATGGACTCATAAAAGCACCTTATGAGTTATATAGTGTCTCATCAAATACACTCATCCTGCCTTATTAGAATGTGCATATTCTGAACTGATTCTGAATGAGGTTTCCTCGGCTTATAGCATGATTTTCAACTTACACAGCCTTAATAAGCCTGGTGCCCACTGAACACTTCAGGAATAATAACTGCATTGATTAGAAACAGGCATAAATGTTCTGTGGCAAAATGTTGTTGTCCTCTACAGCGTGTCTGAGAAGGGGCTTATTGATAAATGAGTAAGAACAAAACGTGAAGGAACAAGCAAACACTACAGATGGCTCATCGGGACAATGCATCAGTGTTCCCGATATATATCCTGGAAAAGAGAAACTCACTTGTACAGAGGATTAAGCTGCCCTAAGGCAGACGAGATGCAGTGTTTGGTATCACAGAGGTGTGGTCTACATCTAAAACTTAGGTTGACTTAACTACATTGCTCAAGGTTGTGAAAAATTCTACTCCCTGTGCAATGCAATTATCTGGACCTAACCCCCAATATAGACCCAGCTAAATCGACAGAATAACTTTTTCATCAGTTTAGCTACCGCCTGTCAAGAGAATGGCTTAACTATAACAATGTAAAAACCCCTTCCATCCCTGTATTAAGTGTCTACTCTAGTGCAAGTGAAATAGACGTACCTGAAAAATAACTAGAATAAAAGAAAAAAAAAAAAAAAGAGTACAGCTTGCACTTCAGAATGCATGTGATGAAAACAAAAGGTACAATGCTTTATTATGCAACAGAAATTGCCAGGAGTACATTAATTCAATGTACAGTAATCTCAGCTACAGCAGTGGACAAGAGAAAGATTAAATTTTCTTTCTACTCTAGTCTGTTTCCTAGAGCAATACACTTACAGCACTGGAGTGATCACACCATTAAGATATCTGGTTCTCTCACGTCTAGACTGAGCAAGTGTTTTTCCTATTCAAAAGTTGCAAATTTCCAGAGATTATTTGCCTTCCAGAACCCCACGTCTGTTAAAAATCTTTCTCCCAGTACACTTTTGTATGGTGCTAATGTCAAGCCACATCAAAGTCCATAGGAATCCTACACATGTGAATCCAAGTTTAACCAAGAAAAAAAAAAAGGGGGGCTCAGATTTTTATTATGTGAAATTTATTGGAACATTCCCTTCATGTCCCTACATACAAGAGAGTCTGGATTCACTTACAGCTACACTGACTCCCACACATCTGCTTTCTTATTGCTACAGTATCCTGTGAGAAAAAGTAACTATCTTTTTTTCACCCTCCCCTACTTCACCTTTGGATACATGATGATGATGATGATCAAAAGCTCAGGCTTCAGATGTTCCAACATAAAGACATTAGTTATCCATTATGCTTTGAAGTTGCTTATATATTTTCCCTAATCTGATTTTGTTCTAAAATCAGTAATGACTATTTAAATTCTGATTTTAAATTATCTACAGCAGAAACCATACACAGTTCTGCTCACAATTACACTTATTCAGCAATGCTAGAGTTATAGGATGGGGGGCTATAATTGACGGTATTTTCTTATTTTAGTGTATATGTTTACAGCACACAACTTATCTAAGTCACAAAGAGTTCTGTGGCACCTTAAAGAGTAACAAAAGTATTTATGCATAAGCTTTCGTGGGCTAGTACCCACTTCATCGGATGCATGCAGTGCATCCATCCACTGCATGCAGCCGACGAAGTGGGTACTAGCCCACGAAAGCTTATGCTTCAATACTTTTGTTAGTCTTTAAGGTGCCACAGGACTCTTTGTCGCCTCTGCAAACCCAGGCTAACACAGCTACCTCTCTGATTCAATTTATCCAAGAGCCATGTTTCACTTGAACAGACATAATGTAAGATACAATATAGTTTCCTAGCAACATAACCACAAACATTAAAATAAACTTTGGATCTGCAAGGTTCACGTTTATTACATAAACTGCTTAACAGGCTGCATGACTGAAAGCAGTACATGTCTGACCCTATATGGTGCTCAGTGTTGCAGCAAGTACTATGCATCCTTAACTTCAGCTGAAGTCAATGGGATTAAGGGATCTCAGCACTTAGCAATATAAGGTTCTAATTTTGTCAAAATCTTACTTTTAATAAAGGAGGACTTTCCCAGTTGCCACGCTACTGAGGAATTTTTCTACTGAACAGTCCATAAAATCAGACTTTCTGCAGAGCTTTCAAGAAAGGTCTTATCCTGGCTTTTATTATAAAGGCTAATCCTGCTCCAGCTGATAACGATAAAGCTTCCATTGATGTTAATGGAAATTAGATTGGGCATTATATACATATAGTGAAGAACCACAAAGACTGATAAAGATGTGTGGGCCATTGTGTAAGACAAAACATTTTGGGTGACAAAGTTTCAGGTATTTCTAAAAGGAGTGTGGCACAAAAGGAAGGAAATAAAGACATAGCTACTGAGCTGATATATTGCCTAGAAATGAGAGAGTTATTACTAGGGTGAACATACAAAACTGACCTATTTTTGATTCCTCAGAGCAGGTGACAAGGATTAATTAATGTGTATGTGTGTCAGGGTCTTAGGCACTTACGCAGATTCAACAATAGACATTGGCAGGATTTCCACTGCAGAATCTTAACCATTTTTTGAGTCTAACAGCAGGAATCAGGAAAGGCAGTAAAGAAAAGTATAGATGGACATGAGTGAGCAGGGCCAAACTTCAATATGAAAAGCTTGCACATGGTGGGAATTACGATTAATATAAGATGACAAAACTATACAGAATGTTCAGAAATATTTCTAATGTACCTCATTATTTAATAATCAAACCACTGGGATTTAAATATATGTGGGATGAATTCATGCAGTAGAAATGAACATAGGAACATTAAGGCTCAGGGCAGAAGAACTGCATTCTCATTCAAGATACTTCCCTTACCAAAACGCTGATTGGTACTACTAATTAGTTCAGGCCAGACTTTGCATGTTACCATTCCAGTTTTCTGGATGGTACAGAAGCACCCCTACGTGAAAGCTGTAAGTGAAACCTGAATAGGAAGAGCTGCATATTCCTCTGCTTATAAATTACTTTAAATTTCTGGAGTGCACTTAGAGAGAGAGGCTGAGGCTTGTGATGGCAGAGTAGACTTAGATACGGCACGTTATGCTCTTGAGAGATATACTAGCTGTTCCTACTTCTAGCTCCTCTTATGAGCCTCAGGAGGAATGCAGAGTTGTACATGGCCTGTGCCATTCCATTTGAAACTGGGGTTCTTAATGTACCTCATCATTTAATAATCAAACCATTGGAAGAAATGTAGGGCAGACGCTACTTTGCATAGCTGCAAACATTGCATTATACCACTGGGGTGAAGCACTGAAATACAAATGCTGGTCTGTTCCTGTCACAAAGCATAACTAACACAACCATTTTCTACAGAGCATTGATTGATAAATGAGAGGTTATAAAAGAAATTAAACTGCACATTTAATATCAATGGTGTACAACTGAATTGTTCTGTAAATAAGCTAATTCAACCATCCAAATTAGGCATAAATACAGAAGAACTGATATTGACCTCTGGGGAAATTTTAACAGTTAGAGAGAAAAATGATATAAACCACGATAAAAGCCCTTTTTAAAAGTCACTACCTTCTGAAATATGTTAAAAATGAATGATTGCTTCTCTTAAATTTGAGCCTTTTCCAACAAACAACTTAACCTTCAACAATAAAACTTTCTGCATAGCCATAATGTTGAACTAGGGACAAAAAAACAAAAAAACAAAAAAAACCCAACCCAGAAGTATTATGTTCCCCACTACCCCAATAGTTTTTCCTGTTTTCGTCCAGAGAAATGAGAAATGGGGGTGGGGGAGGTAGTGTGGCATTATCCACTTGCACTCCATCCTATATGCAAGTATACATGTATATCCTCTATTTGAGCAGTGCATACAGAGAAAGACGAAACACGATGATAACTGCACTATCATCCTGGTTGTGGAATAACTATCAAACATGGGTGTAAGACCAATCCTCTCATAAATGAAACAATTTGTAGACCAATGACTGGCAAATTCATATCTTCACTTTTAAATATTCAAAGTAATCCCTTTGAATCTCCAGTGGTATTAGAAATCAGTAGGGACGGACCCAAACCCGGATCCAGACACTCCTGAACTTTGGATCTAGATCTAAATATCCCAAACATCATGATTGCCCCATATCTTTATAACAAACCAGATCAAAATCCTGGATCTGAACACCCTGGAACTTTGAGACAGACAAGAGATGGCCTCCAGATCTGAACTTAGTTTCCATAAAACAACCCTTTTAAAAGGCTTGCAATTGTTACTAGGCATTTGTGTGTGCTGCTGCTTGGCATTTCCTTCTCCTGCGAACAGGATGGTTAGCACTTAATACTGAGGAATCAGAATCTCTTTCACATGTAGAGCTCAGCTTGAATCAATGCATTTGATAGGCTAGCGCATGCACACAAAATATTCTGGAACAGCTCGCAGAATGTTGCGATTGACAAAATGGGAAATGCTAAGAGTAGCAAATTAAAAATGTCACAAAACATTCCTTTTACATGATTAAAGAAACCAGTCATTAGAACTTTTCTTTTGCAACTAGTTCTAGCTGCTCTCTGCCAACTTCATTCCACAGCAATTATTGCCAGATTTATTTTTGCTGGCATTATTTTCATGTCTACTTTAAAACCTGTTCTGTAATCTGTCAACTAATCACGCCTCAAATTAATGGAGGATAAGTGCATTTTCCCATGTAATCAATCTATATTCACACTAAACTCCAATCACTAAACACTGTACTGTAGAAATGTGTTCATCCTATAATAAACTAATCACACCAATGCATTCATCCTATATTAAACAAGCTGTATCCTTCCAGAACTGAAGTTTTGACTAAAAATATTGACTTGAGAAGCTTGACTTAGGGGGATGAAAACATGGTGATGCCCTACTTAAATTCCACCAGCTATCCAAGAATAGCTGGATACTGCTGCTAACATGATCATCAGTGAAATAATAAAGTCAACATTTTAAATTTGTCCCTATCATGCTTCAGGGTTTTGCCTGCCCCGTTTGCCACTTATAGGTAAGGACAGGAAACATGGCCCAGGGTTGGGGTGCTAGCCTGTGATTCATGAGACCCCAGGAGTTCTGCTAAAACTCCCTGTGTGACCTTGGGCAAGTTCTTTAGGGAGTTATGTGCCCAAATACCTTTCAAGATCTTTCAGGATTCTTTATCTGTAAAATGGGGTTAAAGGTATTTCCTTTCCTAACAGTGTTATTGTAAGGATTGTAACATTTCCTAACAGGGTTATTGTAAGGATAAATACATTAAAGATTGTGAGGTATGCAGATTCTATCATAATGGGGGAATCTAAGGGTATGTCCATACTACCTGCCGGATTGGCAGGTAGTGATCGATCCAGTGGGGGTCGATTTATTGCATCTAGTCTAGACGCAATAAATCGACCCCTGAGTGCTCTCCCATTGACTCCTGTACTCCACCGCCATGAGAGGTACAGGTAGAGTCGATGGGGGAGCGGCAGCAGTCAACTCACCGCCATGAAGACACCGCGGTGAGTAGGTCTCAGTATGTCGACTTCATCTACGTTATTCACATAGCTGAAGTTGCGTAACTTAGATAGCTCTCTCCCCACCCCACCCCCCAGTGTAGACCAGGTCTAAGTAGCAAAGATTTATAGATGAGTCTTGCTTCTTGAACTCTCTCTTTGTGTCGGGCTTCCCCCCCACCAACTAACATAGCTACACAATGGTTCAGCATCGTTCTCCTTGAAAGCAATGATTCTATAAGGGACAGTGGTATAGGACTTTTTATTCACTTTTGGTACACAGATTAAAAGAAACAAGTACAAAGGGTAACCGGTTATATGAATGGGAAAAAACACAAAGTACACATTTCTGTAATTAGTCATTAATATGATGAGAGACCAGGATAGCTCAGGGAGTGGGGTGTGGGACTGTTCGCTTCCAGGGTCCTAATTCAAGTCTGGCCTGGGTCATCACAGATCAAGTGTTATTTGCTGCTGGCCTTTTGATGCAAATTGGTGGTCTCGGTTGATTTTTAAGGAGATGGGGTCCTTATCACAAAACCATCACCACAGTTCATGAAGATGCCAAGGGCTAAACAGATACAAATTAAGCTGTCACTAAACCCTGGAAATGGTCCTTTTATGTCCAGGTTTGGGACCAGTGAAAGGTAAGTACAGTATGGGGATGTCTGAATTATCACTGCCTATATTGTATATGTTTTATGAATAAATAGAGTACTTCAATCTAAAAAGATATGAATCCAGCAACTTTCACCAGTATAAAAGTCACTGAAGTAAAGATGACAATAACTGATTTTTTTAACTGATAGCTTTCCCTAAAACACATATGTATCAGGCTTGATTTTCAATGAGACCTTAACCAAACTTTCATATGTACATGTGCAACTTCACAGAGGCACTTTTTGTACAGTGTCACCTATGTGAACACAAGTAAGAGATGCCATCACCTGCACGCTCACATGATCAAAAGTACTCTTGCAAAATCCATCAGTAACATACACAAACGATACATCAGATCATTTGAGCCTGGCAATAGGCACAAAAAGTGCATGTCTTTTGCCACTCACATCTAAGCCACTTCTTAAAGATTCAAATACATTGTTTCCATGGGGTTAAATTTCAGTCAAACACAAGGACATAGTAACTCCAACATTTTTAGGGACAAAACCATCAGAAATGTCAAACTTACAGGAAAGGGGGCGGGGGAAATCAATGAACAGTTAAAATTCCATTCACTAAAGTTTCTATATGATATGGAGTACCCATTACAGTTCTTGATATACCCATCTAGAAGAAACTTGCATAAATTTGGATCTTGTTTCAAAGAAATGTTCGCCTCTTATTTAAGATCATGAGACACCTCATATTCAGCTCTGTCATAGAACTTTTCATATCAAAAATATGTTTAAAGAGTCCTTATTAAATTTTGTGTTCTGATTTATTTGTTTTCTTATTGATCTCACTAGCAGTTTAGGCAGTAAATAACATGGAAATTCACATCCAGAAATATAAACAGAAACAAAACAAAGAAGGTATAATGGGCTACATTTTCATGACTCTCACAATGAGTAAGCCATGCAAAATGTGAAGAACAGACAAAAAATAATCTGTTTTTATACCATAAACAAGTATTAAAATGTGCATATTAGATGAAAGCTTGTTCCCATACATTTGAGAGGCCTGAATACCATATGCATGCAAGTACATTCCTGTTTAGGCAGCTGGCTGTAAGGCATACAGAAGATACAAAATGCAGGGTATCCATGCACTGAGTACAGCTTTAAAAAAATAGGTCCAGTATTATATTTAGCCATTTTCAAAATCACTTTTCATAGGATTACGTCAAAGATCTGGTTCCTTATTATTCTCTTACTCTTTTTATTGAATGGGACTTGTGATAGATAACAGGTTTTTCCAATGTCTCATCCAAGTAAAAATGCTAAAGGGTTTCTTCTAATCTACTAAATCTCTTGGAGAGGGCAGATCCATCCAAGAAAGGTCACAGGGTTTTAACCCACCTCTCTTATTCTCAACTGCCATTTTCATTCTCTTAATAACCCTTTCTCCCCCTCCAATAGCTGTGTATGCTGAATATGGACCAATACAAAGTCCTCTCACTAGATGAATTACTTCCTAAGAACTATAATGGTTCCACAGCCATTGGATTGTAGAAGCAAACTGGGTGGAAATGGAGGTTCATGACTGATGCTGTACTTCCTTCAAAGTATGTTATCTATGATGCTCTTGGTTAAGCTGGTCATAGATAATGAAATGCTAAAAACTCCCAAATCCAGGTCTCCTAGACAATACCATTTTGAATAAGCACCAGCCAAGCTTTTGGACTGGTCACACGGAATTTATCCTTGTTAACAAATTGTAGTGCATCTCCAATTACACAGCTTTGGTCCTTGTCTAAATTTGCTTTTCTTGCTTCCATTCCTCTTTAACTCACAGGATTGGCATAATCTGTAAACATTTTCAACCTACTGTCATTCTTTTTGTGCAATTATAAATATTTTAATGTATGATCAAAACAGTGTGTTTTCATTGTGCTTAGAGCTCTTCAGTTATAGGGCCTGTGTTCTTCCTCATTGCCTTTGGTACTTTATACTTGGCAACCAACTATGTTCTGTATCAACATATTCCTTTCTCTTCCAGTGGGAAGAAAGCAATATGCAATTCTTTTTATTTATTGTTCTTGATAATTGGCTTTATTTTCAATCAAAACAGATCTGATTATCATGGAAAAAAATAAAACACAGAAAAAAAACCATTAAGGAATTTTTATCTCCAAGTTAGAAGGGCAGTGAAAATAACCAGAAGGATGAGATAAATGGTAATTTTAATCTGAAGGCTAAAATCCTCACTTAAATGTCTCTTGAAAATGATACTGCTCACAATTGCAAGTATTTATCCCCCTTTATTCCTGGACTTTTCACTTATTACAGAGGCTAATTTATAGAGGCTCAATCCTGCTTCCAGCAAAACCAGTGACAAAACACCCACTCACTTCAATAGGAGCAGGATGTGGCTCCAAATTCCAGTTCAATTAAGGCTGGATTGTGCTTTGAGGAATAGGTGGTGCATATATTGCACCCAATTAGCAGCAGCACCAGAAAGCATTATGCTGGTTGAGACACAATTCCTTCCCTACTTCCCTTTGCTCCATTGAGGGCGAATAATAAAGGGCAGTAATTTTGCTACTGGCCTATACTAACAACAAATTACTACTCCCCTCCTGCTATTTCAGATATACTGGCAAGCAAGAGGAATGTGAATCTTTGCTCATTCTTTGCCCTTCCTGCTCCTCACATCCTTTTTCTGGGGAGATGGGTAGCAGCGCCCACTTACTTCTGTGTGTCCAGAACCTAGTTCTCACTCCTCTGTGCAGGCATGTAGTTCGAGTCACCATTTAGTCCCCTTATTACTGGAGTTTCTCAATCAAGTAGGAGTATAAGCAATAACACTGTTGTTTAGTAACTATGTGAAGTACTAGCAATAGGTACTTTCCAATCTTTCTGTACCAGTAATCACATATGCATATATAAATTACAAATATAACTGACTAGAAACGACGTCAAATTTATTAAGAAGCTGGGGGTAAAATGAGAGAACAGCAAACACTTACTATGTATTTCAGGGTGGAAATTCATACTTGGGCATATCCAACTACAAGGATTAGTCCACAACTTTTGATTGCTCATTTGTGGTCAACAAATACTGCAGCGCTAATCCATATTATTAGTCAAAGCAGACACTGAAATGACCAAACTGATGACATACAGCGATATGTTAACTAGAATGAGAGAGTACAGACTACCAAGGCTATGTGGAGTAAGAATGCAAGACACTTTATGAACCAATAAGTCAAGGGCAGCTTGTTTTGAAGCAAACTAATTAAAGGGGCATAAATCCATCCTCAGTTCTCTCTCTAGGCAAGCGCTTTTTAAATAGAGATAAATGTGTTAATTAACACAGTGAGATGTTTTATGAGGAGTCCTAGCACAAGAACTATATAGACTGACAGTAAACTCAAAGAGAAAGATTGTATCATGACTAATCCCTGTGTAACTCTATTGATTTTAATCAGTTATACAAGATGTAAACCAGGGCAGAATTTGACACAGAAGATACAAGAAATAAATAGATAAAAATGGTTGAGGGGGTTTGGATCTTTTGTTAGATTGGTTGTTTTTTTGGGGTAGAGGTAGGATAGCCTTGTGGTTAAGGCATTGGTCTAGATCTTAGATGATGTGGGTTAAATTCCTGGCTCTGCCACCTACTTTCTGTGTGATCTTGGGTAAGTCACTTTGTTACTCTAAGATTTATGCACGTGAGTAGTTCCACTAAAATCAAGTTAAGCATGATGTGGAAGGATTGGAGCCTTAGTTTTTCTGTATCTCCATTTTCTGTACCACATCCTCAAATGCACCATGTTTACACTAAGAGCAGTTAAGCAGAGTGGTCACTGGGGGTACTACCCCAAACCTGGACTGACAGGGGCCTAAATAACCCCCACAGTAACTTAGAGCAGCTTAAGAGGCTACTGTAAATAACACTGGGAATGCTTTGTCCCATCCCCTCCGACCCATAATGAAGGGGACAGGGAAGTGAGTGGCACAGATTCAGTCTAACCCATCTGAGGACTTGCCCTCTTCCCTGGGGCATGCTCAGGGGCTGCTTTAGGGCTGCTTTGTGCAGCTGTGACAGCACAAAGTAACCAAAGCTGGAGATGAGGCTCTGACCCTCCATTTGTAAAAAGGAGACAACGGCATTTCTGTTATCTTCTTCCCTGCCTCACAAAGGTGTTGTCAGGCTAAATTCTTTGTATATGAGGTGCTCAGAGACTACTGTAAACAGGCTTGTAAAAGTGCCTTGAGACACAAAAGCTTGCACTAAATTCTCTAACACAATCAATGATACCTCTTCAGATAAAACAAAACTACATTTCAATTTTCTTTGGGGTTAAAATGGTTTTTATTATATTTTAATACACAATGTTAAATCTACCAATACAGTATATCCTATTTGTGCATTAGCATAAAAAGAGAATCATATTTATACAAAAAACCAATGTTGCCTATTATGTACCTATCTGCCTTTTTAAAAAATATACAAACACACAGCGAAAGGAAGAAGAACTATGCTCCTAAAGGATATCAGTACTTCACAGAAAGTATAACAGAAACCAATAAGAATACTACAATCAAAGTTTCCAATGATATTGTAACTTACATAACAGTTCACATCTTTAAAGTATGGTACAAACACTGACCTTTATACAGCACCTCTGAGAAAGTATTGTCCCTGTTTTTACACAAAGTATTAAGGGCTCAACCTTTTTTTAAATGGCATCAAATTTTGGTTACTTCAGGAGGTTTTTTTAGAAAACTTAGGACAGTACTGACCTGCAATGCAAACTGAATTCATTGGAAGCTGCAGGTGAAAAACACCTCTGACAATCAGGGCACTTTAATTAGGGGGCTGAATATGGATTTAGGAACATAAAAGGCATTGTGGGTAAAATACTGGAATCACTGAAGTTAGTAGGAAAATTGCTATTGACTTCAATCAAGAGAGGATTGCACTCTCAGTTTTGACAATGTTGGCCATGCTAAACAAAATCCAAAATAAGAGGCTTTTAAAATTCAAAAAAAAAAAAAACATGCAAGAAAAAAGAGATAGAAAGCTAGGCGGATGAGCTACATTGATAAAATTTAATCCTTTTATCCTGGAATTTAAAAGGATTCAATGATTTATTCTGTCTGGTGCTTTGATCAACATTTATCATAAATAAGCCTATAATAGTACATAAATGGCAGTCTGTTTGGAAAAATATACAGAGCAATCCCGTTATTATTACTTTCAATTAGGGTGCTCAGATTCTAACTCAATTCCTTTATCTGTCAGAGACAGATGAGCCTTCTGGTAGGGGATTTTTTTTAAAGTATAAAAACAAATTACTCTCCTTCACTGAAAGTAAATTCAATTTCTCTTTTTCATGCTCTGTTGTGCATCTCAGAATAGTGCCTTCAAATTATGACTAGTGCACAGTATTCTCACTCACTCAAACAAAAGAGAAAATGTATTTGTAAACTGGTTACTACTTGAATAATAGCACGAGCACAGTCATAATAATTCATTCATCCAGTGGTAACATGAAAAATTTTCCCTGGTTCATCGGGATGGCTAAATCTAAACTATCAATTTCTGTAGTATTTAAGTTTCAATTGATTTAAGTTTCCAGCTGTGACGCTGCCTTGATAATGTGAACCAATGAAGTGCTGTCTTTCGGATTCTGCAAACAAATGGCACTAGTGCTGTTGCCATGGTTTATAACTTTTTGAAGCGGCAGAAGACTGAAATCACTAAGACTGGTCATTTTCCCACTGCCATTAAAAATTCCCTGGGAATCAGTAAGACCGACAAGAATCAGATCAGTTTCACTCTTCTTGAGAAAACTATGAGCGTTGGCAGAAATGAACCCTAAAGCTATTAGGAAGGGAGGATGGTATACAACATGGAATTGGGATCATCTCTTTTGTAAAATGGTGCCCGTCTCACTGCATAAGTGGTCTCAGTCCAGGTCAAAGAAGACACGCCCACAGTTAAAACCAATTAGCACTTTGCTGGCAGTCTTAGCAGAGAATCTAAAGATCAGGATGAAATCTGAATTACTCTCATAATCCCATCTAGGGGTCAGGTCCATTAATGGGAGTGTGCAGACATTTGTAATGCCACTGCCCTGCTGTATACACTCCGTGGGTAATAAACAGAGGGCTTTCATCTCCAGGGTTATCTGTCACATTTAATAAGGACTAAAAATCACTTCATTTTTTTAAAACCAAACCCCCAAAACATTGACATACAGTTTCATAGGGGTAGCTGTGTTAGTCTGGAATTGCAGAAGTGACAAAGAGTCCTGTGGCACCTTAAAGTATTAGAGCATAAGCTTTCGTGGGCAAATACCCACTTCCATGCAGTGGAAGTATCCAGGGGCAGGAATAAATAAGAGGCAAGGGCCAGGTTAGAGATAACAAGGTTAGTCCAATCAGGCTGAACCAGCTTGTTATCTCTAATCAGGGAGGATGAGGTCCTCTTCTAGCAGGATGAGGATGAGGGTCCTCTTCTAGAAACTGCAAATTGTAAAATTTTGGAGCTTGTGCATCTATCTACCTCATCCTCCCTGATTAGAGATAACAAGCTGGTTCTGCCTGATTGGACTAACCTTGTTATCTCTAACCTGGCCCTTGCCTCTTATTTATTCCTGCCCCAGGATACTTCCACTGCATGGAAGTGGGTATTAGCCCACGAAACCTTATGCTCTAATACTTTAGTTAGTCTTTAAGGTGCCACAGAACTCTGTCACTTCGACATACAGTTTGCCATTAAAAAAAAAAAATGAAGCAGACTTTTTTGTTGAATAGTACAAGGGCAGCCTGGATTTTTCCCATTTTCTTTTCTTCAAGCTCAATCATGCTCACATCACACCATCTAGTCTGGCATCTTCTAAAAATCATTGGCAGGACATGTTTGTTCAACCTTAGTAGATAGATGCACAAGCTCCAAACAGATGTTCATTTGTGTAGCCAAGAGTAGAACTGAGACCTAACGTGAGGTAAATTTGTCTGTGCTATAATATACGTTCCACTAAAACACAGCAAGCTGCTTAGGTTAGATGCTGAATGGAAGAAATGCACCACTGAGTTTAGCTATTAAATTAATTTCATTATTGTTAAAAAACAGAAAAGAAAAATATACTTAAGTTTCATATGTAAACAAACACCCCATTTTGGAGAGATTCATAGACCACGTACAGTACAATATGTTTTTATTGTTATTATTATTGTTTCCAGTTTAGGATTTATCCAATTATATGTCTGTTGTGTGACAGGCCTGGCATGAGAGATTCCATTTACAGGAAATATTTCTGAGATCACAGGCCCTGCAGGCTAAATGCAAACACTGGAGCAGATGGTAACTGATCCAGTAAAGCTGTACCTTGGGGTGCTGGAAGGGGGAAAAGACTTGGAAAGCAAAGTACGCTAACAAAATAACTTCATATTATTACAAAACACAACTTCATCAGTCCAGCAAGCAGCTAGGGACCTAATTACAAAACAACTCTTACCACTTCTGTTGACTCATTTTCCAGGGGAAAGCAGGGAATAGGCAGGAGAAGTTGATTGTATTGTAAAACAATTCTTTACCAGTCTGCTAAATATAATGTTATGGAGAAAATTCAAATTATAATTAATTATTGGATTGAGACAACACCTAGAGTCCTCAACCAATATCTGAATACTGACACACCTTTTCACATAATCATTCCCAGATCCTCTTTTGGTACCGTTGCAGGCTTTTGAGACTAGCACTCTGAGTTCCCTCTCTATCTTAACAATAAACCTCTGTGCTGAGGCCCAGTACACCAATGCTACTGTTCAGCTGTATGCCCTCTAATCAGTAATGTATCTTGTGCTTTTTTAGCAGCCCAGGTTGAGGCCAGATCTACACTAGAAAAAGTTTGCTAGCAGAGCTATACCAGCGAAGTTTCCTAGTGTAGATGCAGGTTATGTGCTTTTGTTGATGGAGCTTATACTACCAGTTTCCCAACTGAAATAAGCTATATCTGCAAAAGCATTTTTTCCCCATTATAATAGCATCTACACTAAGAGTTTTGCCTATATAAAAAAGAAGAAACAACAAAACACCCCTGAGTGATACTCCTGTATCAGCAAAAATTTCTAGCACAGACCTAACTTTAAGCTCTTCAGGGCAAGGACTATCTCTAGCTATACGCTCATACAGTACTTAATTCCATAAGCTACCAATCTTGACAAGGGCGTGTATGCACTAGAGCAGTGGTACAGAAACTCCTCGCTTAAAGTCATCCCGGTTAACTTTGTTACATTGCTGATCAGTTAGGGAACATGCTCATTTAAAGCTGTGCAATACTCCCTTATAACATCATTTGGCAGCCGCCTGCTTTGTCCACTGCTTGCAGGAAGAGTAGCCCGTTGCAGGTAATTGGTGGGGAGCTTGGAACCAGGGTGGACTGGCAACTCCTCTACCAGCTCCCTGTTCCTGTAAGTTCCCTGTGTGGCAGCTGCCCAGAAGGCTATCAATTACCAGCAGTTCAGCTGTCCCTCCCCCTGCTGCAACGTGCTGCTCATGCCTTCTGCCTCGGAGCTGTTCCCGGGAGCCTCCTGCTTGCTATACAGGGAGGGAAAGGGGGAGGCTAATGTCAAGGTGTCTCCCTTACCCCCTGCTCCTGCACCCCGCTTACCCTTTCGCCTTATAGAGCACGGTGGGGACACAGACAGAGAGCTTGGGGCATCAGCTGCTGTCTCAACTTCTTGATCCACTTAAAAAGACACTATACTTACGAGCGGGGTCAGCCTACTTAAAGGGGTAATGCACATCTCTCTCTCCCCCACACACAGGGTGTGTGTGTGTGTGTGTCTGCCATGCTGTCTCCCCTCCCTCCATTCATGCTGCCTTGTAGAGTGTGCAGCTACATTATTAACAACATGTTAACCCGTGAGGGCTCAGCCAAAAGCTAGTTCATCATTTAGCAGTGAGGCATTCCCTAGGAAATATCCCACCCGCTCCCATCCTCTAGCTTCACCACCTCAACCAAGCTTCACATTCATCATCACTGTGTACAGTATTGTTTGTTTAAAACATATACTGTTTTATAAAGTACTTATAAACATATAAGTATTTTGTCTGGTGAAAAAAATTTCCATGGAACCTAACCTCCCATTTACATTAATTCTTATGGGGAAATTGGATTCACTTAACATCATTTTGCTTAAAGTCACATTTTTCAGGAACATAACTACACCATTGAGTGAGGAGGTACTGTTCACAAACTTTTCCTGGTATACACCCCCTTACCAGTAATCCTGATCCCGCTCCCCCATTATTGCACAGTTAGCCCAGCAGAGGAGCTTGGGCTGACGGTGGAGCTAGGGCTAGCGGCAGAGCTGGCCTGGGGGTGGAGAGGAACTGAGAGCATGGGCTGGGGGTGGAGCAAGGGGCAGAATGGAGCTGGTGCTGGAGCACGGGGCAGAAGGGAACTGGGGGTGGAACTGGGGCTATGGGCCGAGTGGGACTCCCTTCCCGCTCCCTATGGAGGCTAGCTTGGGCCCTGTCGTGTGCCTCCCTGAACGTTTTTCTGTGGCCCCATAGGGAGGCACTCACCACAGTTTGGGGACCACTACACTAGAGCAGTAGTTTTCAAACTTTTCTTCTGGCAACCCAGTTGAAGAAAATTGTTGATGCCCGCGACTCAATGGACTTGGGGATGAGGGTCTTGGGGGTGGGGGTCAGGACCAGGGATGAGGAGTTTGGGGTGAAGAAAGGGGCTCCGGGTTGGGGAGAGGCGCTCAGGGCTGGGATTGGCGCACGGGCTTACCTCCAGCAACTCCCAATCAGCGGTGCAGCCGGGGGTGCAGAGGCAGGCTTCCCACCTGTCCTGGCACCATGGTCTGTGCTGCACCCCAGAAGCAGCCAACATCAGGTGCACCTCTGCCCAGGAGCCGGACAAGTGGCAGTGCTGACCAGAGCTGCTGTGACACAGTCCCTTCCATTCCGTGATCCAGTTCTGGGTCACGACCCGTGATTTGAAAACCACGGCAGTAGAGCACCATAAATAATAAGTAATAATAATGGCAAGTTTGGGTAGATACACAACTGAGGGGAACGTAGGAAGAACAGGGTGAAAAAGTGAGGTTTTAAACTGGTAAACTTGTACAAGCTTGAGATGTCCTGGGTTTTATTAAACTCAATTCATGATTTTAAGATTTGGCAGTACTTACATCATTTCATAAATCAATCAGTGCGAAATACTATTCAGGCCACTTTACATTCCTTATTTACTGGAAAAGCATGAGCCTAAAGGTCCACTCACTCACATTGTTTTTATTGTGTCGTCTTTATTAAGCACCTACATAATTTTAAAAGGCAAGAATCATATTGACTTTTTGGCCATTTCTATAGAAAAATAAACCTTGATGTGTACTAAAGCCCCAGCTGCACTGGGAGCCGCTAATGTGAACCCTTGTGCCCCCTGCAGAGTTCTGTCAGAGTCAGGAAGCGACTCCACATGGGTTGGGATTTAAATCAGCCACAATTGCTATGATTTAATAACAACATTTAGCAGCTATGTTATTTTGCTGTAGACATCATGTATTACTACTGAGACTGTTGGCTAACTATTCTTGCAGAAATTAAGATATTTCTTTTGTTTCTGGGTCTTCTAAATTCAGGCCTAGTGGACTCGACAGCATTCCTGTAAACTGCAAATGAAATGCTACTTTTAAATTCCATTTTGAGCTCAGTGAAGCTTTTAAAAATGCACCAAAATTGTATGGTCAGAATTTATAAATTCACATATTATTTACAATCTGGGGATAATTTAAGTTTACTATAAACTACAGCTTCCTAATAAAACTTCAGACACCACACTCATATGCCTCTACTACATTTTAATGCTTTTCCCACAACACACACAAACATGGCCTGAAAAACTCAAGATGTCAAAATAAATGACACTTCAGCGTTCTAAAGATCACAAGCCAAATACATATATAATCTCCCTGAAAAGGTGCCCTGCTGTCTCCAGCTATTTTGTCACCATGATGTTAAACAGCAGGTTGATTACCTTTGACTTTGTTCCAAATTTTGGGCAAAGCACAAAGGCCAAATTCATGACCAGTTAAAGGAGCAATAACTCCACTTAAGTCAAAAATTCATTATTATGATTATTAGCATTATAGAAGTGCCTAGAAATCCTAGCAGGGATTGGTGTGCCATTGCACTAGATGCTCCGTATACCAGTAGTGAATCTGGCCCTAAGAGTTCATGTTTTCTATTCTTCCAACGTTCAAATGGACCTCCCTGTACATTCTGCATAATTAATTTTGATCAAAATTCATTCATTTCAATGGGATTCTATTTATTCCATACTGTTGAACCAACCTCCCGGAGAAATTACTACTTACTAAATGTACTTATTTTCCAGATTTTAAAATGTTTCATAGTACATTTAATAAAAATGTTAATTGCAACAGATGGGGCCCTTTTGGAGTCTACCACTGCCTTTTTGCAAGAATGGATTGCCTAGTTTTGTTGTTTCTACCAATATATTTCACAACTAGTGTTTTGCCTGTATATTATTGGTGGAAGAAATTTAAAGGGTTGCTAATTTGGTCAAGTATCTAAAAGTCTGTACACTCACTGATCATTTATTTTGCCCCATATAGATACCCATGAATGCCAAGTTCTTGGGTCAGGGTTATTTATTTATTCACAGAAATAAATGAAAGATTGCAAATATAATATCATACTGACTTCACAATGGAGATCAGAAAGGAAAGAGCTAAGTCAAGTTTTGTGCCTCCACAATTTATTCAAATCTATGTCAATCACTTGCTTACAATGAATTTTAACTCTGTGGAGAACGTGAAGGATAACAAAGCAGCCATTTGTTATCAAGAAGGATCAGAAAACAGGTAATACACAAAGCAAATGTTTTTCCTTAAAGGTCTCTTTTTAAATTAATTTTAATTTGTATACTAATTACCAGATTAAGCTGAAAAATCCCATAATATGCAATATTTATCCTAAGGTTATATGCTGGAGATTTGAAGGAAAAAACCACGGTGATTCATGCCAAACATTGATTCTAAATTCGGATATGTCAACATTTATTTTTGTCCTGAATTGGGACAAAAAGTTGAATTATTGCAGAACAAAACATTTTGAAAAATTTGTACTTGGAAATGGCAAAATAATTTGTTTTAGCATTTTAAACTGAAATGAAACATTTTGACTTGAAATTGTGAAGTGTTTTATTTTGGTTTGTCTGTCAGTTCCTCAGTTTCCGCTTTTGTACAGTAACAGTTCCTGCCCTCCTGCCTCACATGGATGTACAATGATTTTAATGTTTGAAATATTGAGCATGACAAGAATTATCGTCCATGGATAAAATTTTCAAAAGCACCTGAGTGTCCCATTTTCAAAAGAAACTTAGGCTATCAGGAGCCTCACATATTAAAACTCAGAGAGACAGACACCTAAAATCACTTTGAAAATGAGACTCTGAGGTGCTTTTGAAAATTTTACTTGGGGATAATAATTCTTCATACTTTTCATTTTTAACATTTCAAAGAGCTTTCCAAACACTAACACTGGTCTACAATTTTTTAGAAGTCGTCTGCTTCAGAGATAAAATGTGATATTTATTATGTATTTTGATGTGCTGAATTCAAATATGACAAAACAACAACTGATTGGCTACTGTTTCTAAGATATTTAAGTTTACATTTTATCTCTATGTATATTGTGTAGATAGAGTTTTAATCATAAATTGTAAACCTAGGTCTTTTCATGTGTTTATGGTTGCTTTACATGATAATATTTCACCTGTCCTGTTTATGTAACACTTTAAAAATCAGCAAAAGGGTTATCTAAATAAAATGTATTATGAAACAAAAGGCAAAAAACTATTATGTACATAGTTTAGTCCTATTCAGTGTCTACTCGGCGCTTCTTGGCTTGTCTCTTGCATTCATTAAATAGAGCATCTCTTGTCACTGTCCAGCAATAGTCTGCAAGCATTGATGGGCTCCATTTGCCCTGAGAGCATTTCTCCATTGTTGCAATGTCCTGGTGAAATCGCTCGCCGTGCTCGTCGCTCACTGCTCCGCAGTTTGGTGGAAAAAAATCTAGATGAGTGTGCAAAAAATGTATCTTTAGTGACATGTTGCAACCAAGGCTTTTGTATGCCTTGAGGAGGTTTTCCAACAACAACCTGGAGTTGTCTGCCTTGTTGTTTCCGAGAATGTATTGCCACTGACTGGAAGGCTTTCCATACCATCTTTTCCTTGCCACACAGTGCACGGTCAAATGCATCATCTCGAAGAAGTTCACGAATCTGAGGACCAACAAAGACACCTTCCTTTATCTTAGCTTCATTTAACCTTGGAAATTTTCCACGGAGTTACTTGAAAGCTGCTTGCGTTTTGTCAATGGCCTTGACAAAGTTCTTCATCAGACCCAGCTTAATGTGTAAGGGTGGTAACAAAATCTTCCTTGATTCAACAAGTGGTGGATGCTGAACACTTTTCCTCCCAGGCTCCAATGACTGTCGGAGTGGCCAATCTTTCTTGATGTAGTGGGAATCTCTTGCACGACTATCCTATTTGAAGAGAAAACAGCAGTACTTTGTGTATCCAGTCTGCAGACCAAGCAAGAGAGCAACAACCTTCAAATCGCCACAAAGCTGCCACTGATGTTGGTCATAGTTTATGCACCTCAAAAGTTGTTTCATGTTATCATAGGTTTCCTTCATATGGACTGCATGACCAACTGGAATTGATGGCAAAACATTGCCATCATGCAGCAAAACAGCTTTAAGACTCTTCTTCGATGAATCAATGAAGAGTCTCCACTCATCTGGATCATGAACGATGTTGAGGGCTGCCATCACACCATCCATGTTGTTGCAGGCTACAAGATCACGTTCCATGAAGAAGAATGGGACAAGATCCTTTTGACCGTCATGGAACATGGAAACCCTATCACCACCTGCCAGGAGATTCCATTGCTGTAGTCTGGAGCCCAACAGCTCTGCCTTACTCCTGGGTAGTTCCAAATCCCTGACAAGGTCATTCAGTTCAGCTTGTGTTATGAGGTGTGGGTCAGAGGAGGAGGATGGGAGAAAATGTGGTTCCTGTGACACTGATGGTTCAGGACCAGAAGTTTCATCCTCTTCCTCGTCTGACTCAAGTGAGAATGATTCTGGTGCATCAGGAACCGGCAGTCCTTCTCCGTGGGGTATTGGGCGTATAGCTGTTGGAATGTTTGGATAATGCACAGTCTACTTTTTCTTCTTTGACATACCTTTCCCAACTGGAGGCACCATGCAGAAGTAACAATTGCTGGTATGATCTGTTGGCTCTCTTCAAATCATTGGCACTGCAAAAGGCATAGCTTTCCTTTTCCCGTTCAACCACTGGTGAAGATTTGTTGCACAAGTGTTGCAGCATATGTGTGGGGCCCACCTCTTGTCCTGATCTCCAATTTTGCAGCCAAAATAAAGGTGATAGGCTTTCTTAACCATAGTGGTTATACTGCGCTTTTGCGATGCAAAAGTCACTTCACCACAAACATAGCAGAAGTTATCTGCACTGTGCACACAAGTACGAGGCATCTCTGCTCACTTTGGCTAAACAGAAATGTGTCCCTTTGCAAAATCAAACACTGACAAATAAGAGAGCACGACACTGTATGATTTCTAGAGCTGATATAGGGCAATTTGTTCAGCAGAGTGATGTCAACTTCGTTATGATTGCATCATCCATGACTTCTAGGAATAACATGATGCAATTCATATCATGTATGACGCAATACCAGCTTCAGATTGCATCATTCATTGTTTTGCCTAAAAAAGGAAGTACTGTCCAAACCCAGTCATAGATTTATTCACAGATCCAGTCAAAGATGTATTTTAGTCATTTCTGGTTTAAATTGAGATCCCTTCCCTTTATAACTCACTCATCCTCTGCCATTCCCATGTCAAGGGTCGTATATACTGACCCAATAGCATATCTTGAAAACTAGAGCCAATCAACAATTTTAAGCATCATTTTTGTTTTCAGTGACCCAGAATTAGTAAAGTTTGACTACATTTATTTCAGAAGCATTTTGGCTGTAGAGCTGTGTAATTAATCAATCATCGTAACATGCAGGTGAGGGAGGGAGGTAACTATTACTCCTATGGAGCAGAAGAAGAAACTGAGGGGAAAAACGGTAAGTAACTTGCCTAAGGTCAAAAAGTGAGTCAGCAACTGGGACAGGACTGCAGGGTTCCCATTCCTGTGATCAACTCACCTCATCGGTATAAGTCACTTAAGGTATATGTTGTAAACTCCTGAATGAAAAGCAAGTGAAAGTGATAGAGCCAACAATAAACAGGCAAGTAACCCAGTCTGAGTGGCTTGCAAATCAAAGAGAAAAGAAGCAATAAGCCTACTGAGAAGGCCAATGAAATGATCACACTGGGAATTATCTAGAGCGTTTTCTGTAGATAGACAGGGCCAGATTCAGATACTTTTACTCATAGTAAACTACGCAGAGTAGTTATTCCTCAAACAGCCCAATTGACTCCAGTGATACTTCTTACTCTGAACCCCCTAGCTAACAGGGCTCTGACCAGGCGTACCAGGCTCATTAGCCTACACAACTACTCTATGAGAAGGTCACTTCAAAAATGAACCTGGTGCCAGCAAGTCTTTCAGTTTCTCATTTCACCTTGCTACTGGAAATGGTGTTGTTGGCTGAAAGCATGTGCAAGTTGATGCACAACTTCTTGTCTACTTTTAAGAATCAGAGACGTAGCCATATTAGTCTGGATCTGCAGAAGCGACAAAGAGTCCTGTGACACCTTAAAGACAAACAAAAGTATTGAAGCATAAGCTTTGGTGGGTATTAGCCACAGGACTCTTTGTCGTGTTTACTTTTAGTAACTTCTCACGCAAACTTCAACGAGCCAACAAGTCCCACGGCATTAGGGGAAATGGTGAAAGTGACAGGCAACGGACACTGCTGGGAGTGATAGTTGTGAACCTGAGAGGGGGCAAGTCAAGACTTTGATATCATAGGGAGAGGATACTTGCTGAAGATGACCATATGACTGTGTCTTGATGGTGCGGTCTGAAGCGGCATTATAAGATCTCACAAACAGCTTTGCTGCAGTGGCTCATAACTTGGGCCTCACCATCAGCAAAATGAAAACAAGGTTATGTACCAGACAGCTCTTCAACAACCTTACCAAAACCCATCAATATGCTTAGAAGGTACCACGCTCCAAGCCATCAAACAGTCTACTTATCTGGGCAGCATGTTGAACAATGAAACAATGATCTGCTATGAAGTGGATGCGTTAATTCAGAAAGCCAGTGCTGAATATGGTCTCCTCCATCACTGAATTTGAAGCAACATGGACTCTATCTGCAGGCAAATATCAAAGTCTATAATGTAGTCATCCTCACAACATTGCTCTACAGGTGCAAAACATGGCCCTGTTATCAACAGCACATTTAAAAGCTTGACAGTTTTTATTTGTGACAAATATGACGATTGTGGGCATCAAATGCGGGTACAGGCTTCCAATACAGAAGCCTTGGTGAAAGCTGGTTCAGTGAGCGTTGAGGCTCATTTGATCTGCACCTAACTGAGACAGCCTGGCTATGTAATTCATATGCCTGAGATCTGTTTATCAAAATAAGTCTTATATTCCAAAGTAAGCTCCAGCAATCAAACAGGTGGGGCAGATGAAATGTTTCGAAGATACACGAAAACAGAAATCTCCACAGAATGAACATTTCTGACTCGAATTTGAGCAATTGGGTATTGATGATAGTGCATGGCACCACACCATAAGGGTAGGTGCCCAGGACTTTGAGAAGAATTGCATTGAGCAACCAGGAACACAGAGCTAGGCACAGAAACAATGCGCGGCTCAATCAGCACGACTAGGCACATGGTTCGGTGGCTAGTGCAATAAATGTTCTTCCTGAACTGGTGTATGAAGTCATATTAAGACCCATTAGTACAAATTATGATTGTCAACAACCTCCTCAAACTTGAGGTGACTATCAAGATCATCTCTAGTTGTACAATAAGGTACAACTCAGCATGAGTAAGGGAATCAGAATCTGGCCCATAAGAAGGAAATAATAAAACATATTTAAAAAGTTTCACAGAGTTTCTCACTGCTGAAATAGAAATCGTGCTAATAAACTATCTTGGGGGAGAGGGAAGCACCTAAAACAAGTTTTAAGTGGACTGAAAATCTTTTAAATTGCTAATACTTGAGATTAGGGAACTTAATTTCTCTTGCAAGTTATTCCTTAACTTTAGCAAAGTTTTTGATATGGTCTCCCACAGCATTCTTGCCAGCAAGTTAAAGTAGTTTGGGCTAGGTGAATGGATTATAAGGTGGACAGAAAGCTGGCTAGATCATCGGGATCAACGAGTAGTGATCAATGGCTCCATGTCTAGTTGGCAGCTGGTATCAAGTGGAGTGCCCCAAGAGTCAGTCCTGGGGCTGGTTTTGTTCAATATCTTCATTAATGATCTGGAGGATGGTGTGGACTGCACCCTCAGCAAGTTTATAGAGGACACTAAACTGGGAGAAGTGGTAGATACACTGGAGGGTAGGGACAGGATACAGAGGGACCTACACAAATTAGAGGATTGGGCCAAAAGATATCTGATGGAGGTTCAACAAGGACAAGTGCAGAGTCCTGCACTTAGGACAGAAGAATCCCATGCACTGGTACAGAGTAGGGACTGAATGGCTAGGCAGCAGTTCTGCAGAAAAGGATCTAGGGGTTACAGTGGATGAGAAGCTGGATATGAGTCAACAGTGTGCCCTTGTTGCCAAGAAGGCTAATGGCATTTTGGGTTGTATAAGTAGGGGCACTGCCAGCAGATCAAGGGACGTGATCATTCCCCTCTATTCAGCATTGGTGAGGCCTCATCTGGAGGACTGTGTCCAGTTTTGGGCCTCACACTACAAGAAGGATGTGGAAAAATGTGAAAGAGTCCAGCGGAGGTCAACAAAAATGATGAGGGGGCTGGAGCACATGGCTTATGAGGAAAAGCTGAGGGAACTGGGATTGTTTAGTCTGCAAAATAGAAGACTGAGGGGGGATTTGATAGCTGCTTTGCACTACCTGAAAGGGGATTCCAAAGAGGATGGATCTAGACTGTTCTCAGTGGTAGCAGATGACAGAACAAGGAGTAATGGTCTCAAGTTGCAGTGCGGGAGGTCTAGGCTGGATATTAGGAAACACTATTTCACTAGAAGGGTGGTGAAGCACTGGAATTGGTTACCTAGGGAGGTGGTGGAATCTCCTTCCTTAGAAGTTTTCAAGGTCAGGCTTGACAAAGCCCTGGCTGGGATGACTTAGTTGGGGATTGGTCCTGCTTTGAGCAGGGGGTAGGACTAGATCTTCTGAGGTATCTTCCAACCCTGATATTCTATGATTCTAAGTGCTGATGGGGTCTTTAACATCCAAACAATGACAGCAGCTGCCCATGTCTTGCACTGATTTAGGGGTTGGTGATTTTAGTAACTCTTACTAGGGGAAACAGAGGCCTCTGCTGGGCCAAATTTAGTGGCAGCGTTGCCCTAAGCAAACTGGCAAGTGGCTGACCCTAACAAGTCACAGCTATAAATTGGCGACCATTTCATTCCCCTGAGAAATTTGAGTCTTTCTATTTGTGTACTGGCAGGCAAGTAAAGCAAGAAACAATTTTCAAATACATTGCTTAAACCCTGAATTATTATTTTAAAAAATCATATTATATATATATATATATATATATATAGAGAGAGAGAGAGAGAGAGAGAGAGAGAGAGAGAGAGAGAGAGATGATTGGTGCCATCAAAACACCTTTCTATATTTAGTTTAAAAAATGTATTTCTAGTTCTTTTCCAAAAAAAATATTAATATTCCAGTCATAGACAGTGGCTAAATATCATGAAATGTGTAGATAGTCTTCAGAAAAATGTAATCAAAGCACCAACTGGCAGTCAATGTAAATAAAACCGCGCTTGGCCGAAGTCCCAAGTCCTGCAGAACATCACTGTGCTAATTGGAAGAACAAAGAAATTCTTATCACCAAAAACTTGAAACAATTGGCTAGTGAGGTATGAGTCAGCCATGTGAGCGCAAATCCTTAGGGACCAAATGCAGAGGACAGATGTTAAATAAATATCCTGTCAATTGTATCAAAAGCTACTAATAAATCAGAAGTAGAACATCTAGCAGAAGTACCTTAAGGACCAAAGGATAAATTCTCTGCTGGCAGAATGCCACTGCTGGAGTTTTGCCAACACAGAATTTGGTCCCAAATTTTCAAAGGAATCTCAATCCAGCCTCCACCTGCACACAAGCAAAAAATCACTTGCACATGTGATTTTTGTACACTGCCACTTTGCACACAAATAGCAGCATTTTACATGCAAAAAAAAAAATCTATGTTTGTGTGTAAACCAAATGAAAATGAGGGCACAGGGAAGTTGCATGTAAAAGTCTGTGTGTCTATAAGTGATTATGGGCATGCATGAATGGAGGCCATGTTCTGAAAATTTAATTCTAGAAGTAGATTGTATATACTATAACAAGAATATGCCAAATATTCCAGTTTAGGAAGAACAGTTCCTACATTTTAGCATAATAGTCACTGTTTTTCTACTTTGTTCCTTCAAAGATCTCCCCTAGGTCACTAGAGTCAATTAGGTACCTGCTTTCCTCCCAGATATCCCTATTTATGCTAGAAGGTATATAGCAAATACACAAATAGAAATAACATAATCATCCTTTCCCTGTGGCCTAATTTAGATTGACCATTAAAACACAACTAAATATGGATGGATACCTTACTACTAACGGTGTATTTTACTAAAACACTGGATCTATATTAAAGAAACAATTTCAAGTTATACCATTTTCTACATGTGTAGAAGCTTCCCTTCCTCAAATGGTAATTAACTTTGTCAGTGATATAATGAACACTTATGAAACCTCGTACACTTGAATACTTGCAAGAGCATAGCAAGCGTGACATGGTGGGCAGGACCTGACCCAAAATGCACTGAAGTCATTGGGAGCCTTATGGAAATTGGATCAAGCCCATAACTGAAAAGTCACTAAAACAATATAAGTACTTTACAGAAGAGCATGAGGAAGCTAGTCCCCATAGCAGGTAACAGACACTGATATTTCTCCGACTATGAGTAGCAGTTCAGGCCTATGCTGGCAGCCATTAAAATATTTCTATTTATTATGTAAGTAATAAGAATTTCAGAGTAAGAGGTTTTAGTGTGTGTTTAGTACTGGGTATGTTACAGTAACAACACTAACTACTTTAAAACAAACAGAAAATGTCAGAATTAGAACGGTGACCACTGCAATTGTGATATTCTTGTTGCCCAAGGACTGCATAACTTCAGGTCCGATGTCCTACCCAACTGATGTTGTAAGTTCCATGTAAAGAACTGCACAGAAGAAGCCATCTACAGTACCCAACACATTTTAACAGTGCTACAAAACCCAAGGACTATGCTTCATATTCTTCAGCACAATTTACTGATACCATATCTATCAGCTATCTATTTACATACATGCAGGCAACTGTCACCTGCCAAAGTGTCAGTATCTTGCTCCTTTTTCATACAAAGAAGTGGAGCAACTATCAGATCAAAACTCCTGAAGCCCCTATTGGTAGGTTTTTTCTTGCATGTGGATTGGCCATCCCAATCAAGCTTTGGGGGCATATCACTGTACACTTCCCTATAGGATTGGAGCTTAAATCCAGCCATACATTTGAATCCAACTCATATTACATAGGTGAATAAAATAACCTCAAGAAATCAAATTAAATGCTTTCATAACCAAGGGCCTCCTGAAACATTTGAGTGAATTTACTAATTTTCCATTTAAAATATTCCTGGGCCCACTGAACACAGCAAATAGCTGGTTCTCTTTCCTCTTCTTTGTGTCTTCTCCATCCTTCTCTTCTTTCATGCTTAAATGCTCTGTAGGTTCCATCCACACAACTGAATACATTTGACAACATTCCATTCATTTGAGGATAGTATTTGGAGACAGATACGCAGAGAGTGAGACACACACATAGCTCTGTCATGCTTTAAGTGTAATAGATATGCTAAATGCACACAGACTGCACTTCCCTAAAAACCTAGAACATTAATGTGAGTCTCTCTAGAAAAGTGGTCACCCACCAGTTGATCCGGATTGACTGGTCAATCCTAGAGGATCTCACAGTCGATTGCTAAGGCAGACTCAGTACCCGAGCCCCACGCCACTCCCAGAAGAGTCTCCCTCTGTGCAGTGCTCCTGCCTACAAGCACCACCTCCGAAGCTCCCATTGGCCAGGAGAGCTGTGGGAGTGGTGTTTACAGAGAGGTGCAATGCGCAGGGCCACATGCTCCCTCCCCTCCCCATGGGTGTGTTGGCCTCTTCTGGGAGCAGCGTGGGGCTGGGGAAGGCAGGGAGCCTGCCTTAGCTTCGCTGCACCTGCTGCCTGAAGTAAGTGCTGCCTGAAGTAAGTGCTGCCTGGGGGGAGCCCTAAGCCCCTTCCCCCAGCCAGCACTCCATACCCCCCCATCTGCACCCTGAACCCCCTCCAGCACCAAGCCCCAAACTGCACCCCAACTCCCTGCCCCAGCCCTGCCCCCATCCCAGAGCCAGCACCCCGTACCCTCTCCTCCACCTCAACACTCTGTCCCAGCCTGGAGCCCCCTCCTGCACCCAAACTCCCTCATAGAGCTTGTACCCTTCACCCCCTACTGCACCCCAACCCACTGCTCCAGGCTCAGCCCAGAGCCCCCTCCCACACTGCGAGCCCCTCAGCCCCATACCCCAACCCCCTACTCAAGCCCAGTGAAAGTGAGATAGGGTTGGGGAGGGGCATGGAGTGAGTAAAGGATAAAGGGCAGGACCTTGGGTAAGGGGTGGGGTAGATCCTGGGCTGCCCTTAGATTCAAAAAGTGATCTTGGGCATTACAAGATTGGAGACCACTGCTCTAGAACATGAAGCACACTTGTTTCTCACCACACAGGCTTCCAGTAGCACTTTTAAAGTAAGAAACAAGAAAACCGAAAGGCAGAAAATTAGAATCTTTCATTGTGCAAAATCAATTCCAACTTATTTCAGTTCACAATTTGTATTATAATTTATTAACAGGAAGATGCTAGCCCAGGCCATTCACTTCCTTTCATGATGGTTGTTATCAGACCGCACAAAAGAAAGGAAGGGAAGTAGGAAGTAAAAGCCCTGGCTGCTGTACACTTTTTTAAAGTTACAAGGTCCATCACAAGCTGTAAAATCCATAATGACATTGTCTTTTTGGAACTGCTACTTATATTAACTATGTTCACTTGCTGACACTAAGAAGATTCCTTTGTCATTCCATAAATGTTTTACAGCAATATTAGTTAGCACTCTCATCTATTAAAGTTACAATTACAAAGAAACTGATTAACATCTCAGCTGTCTTAAGATGTAGACCAAACATCCTGTAATATAGAGAATGGTCTCATGTCTGTACAGTGCACCCCAAGAATCAGCTGAAAATAGTGGAGGTCTCTCACAGATGCTGCAATGGGAACTAAGTAAAGAATAGCATGGAAAGACTAGCAAGACATGTAAACACTGGTAAGAAAATACTGGGCCAGGAGGAAGGGGGGAAAATTAAAGAGTCCTTAAATTAATTAATAGATGTAGTACAGTACTTCTATCTTGTTTTGAGAGGTCACAAATAAATCTGGGAGGAATAGTAGGTACACTGGAGGGCAGGGATAGGATACAGAGGGACCTAGACAAATTAGAGGATTGGACCAAAAGATATCTGATGAGGTTCAACAAGGACAAGTGCAGAGTCCTGCACTTAGAACAGAAGAATCCCATGCTCTGCTACAAACTAGGGACTGAATGGCTAGGCAGCAGTTTGACAGAAAGGGGCTATAGTGGATGAGAAGCTGGATGAGAGTCAGCAGTGTATCCTTGTTGCCAAACAGGCTTATGGCATTTTGGGCTGTATAAGTAGGAGCATTGCCAGCAGATCGAGGGACATGACCATTCCTCTCTATTCAGCATTGGTGAGACTGTTCTCAGTGGTACCAGATGACAGAACAAGGAGTAATGGTCTCAAGTTGCAGTGTGGGAGGTTTAGGTTGGATATTAGGAAAATCTTTTTCACTAGGAGGGTGGTGAAGCACTGGAATGGGTTACTTAGGGAGGTGGTGGAATCTCCTTCCTTAGACGTTTTTAAGATCAGGCTTGACAAAGCCCTGGCTGGGATAATTTATTTGGGAATTGGTCCTGCTTTGACTAGATGACCTCCTGAGGTCCCTTCCTACCCTGATATTCTAGGATTCTAAATGAAGTTAAAATGGAAAAAATAATCACCACATTTCTTATTTACATTGTTACATTTTTCTTAAATCCATCTGCTAACTTTAAAATTCAAAGGAAAAGCATTTTAACTAACATTCCTGAGGAGAAAAATTGGCATTACAAGGTGTCTGCATAGTAAAAGAGCACTTGAGAAATTCACTGCTGTACAGAGGGCCAACATGAGGCCTATGTAGGGCTTATGATTTATGTAAGCCACATTTTGAGAGTCTAAATTGGAATTAAGATATACACAGACATTGTACTGGCTCCCTGCACAGTGGTGAATTTCACCTTCTGACAGACTAGACTGAATGGAGAAGATACACAGACTTTCTCTACATGAAAACAAGTATTCTGAAATTAAAATACACCTGTTGTAATTTTACAATCAAATTCTCCCAGTTTTACACAGGGTACTATCAAATACACAAAGAAAGCAAAGAAGGGCAAAAAAGAGAAAAAAATTTTTTTTATCTTTTTCCAGTATAATAGTGTTAGGTGTTTACGATACCTGTAATTGAAACATTTTAGACCAGTGGTTCTTAATCTTTCCAGACTTAAAGAATGTGATTTGTCTTGCCTTTGTACCCTAAGTTTCACCTCACTTAAAAATATACAAAATCAGACATAATACAAAAGTGTCACAACACACTATTACTGAAAAATTGCTGGCTCTCTCATTTTTACCATATAATTATAAAATAAATCAACTGGAATATAAATAGTGCACATACATTTCAGTGTTATACTTGACCTATTTTTCACCCATGAGCCCTGTCTGAAGCCAAATTCCCACTGCCCGGGGCTGAAGCATGTAACTTAGCTTCACAGGGCCCCAGGCAATTGCCCTGCTTGCCAACCCCTAACGCCAGCCCTGCACTTGCAACCTCGCTCCTCATCCCAGCCCACAGACATCCCTCCTCCCCAGGGACTGCAACCCCCAGGTTGAGAAATACTCATCGGATGAGTTGAGTACCCCCTGGAAGATCTCAGAGTACCCGCAAGGTTGAGGACCCTGGTTGAGGACCACTGTTTCAGATTACTTATGATAATTTTAAGTTAATAGTATCCCTTTAAAAAGATACTCATACACATCTAAAATAAAAACCAAACTGCTTTTCTCTTAGTTTTGCATTTCATTTCCAAAACACAACCTTCAAATGATAGCCAACTAGTATTTATTCTGACTGAAAATAGGATCTGGATTATAGCCATAATAAAATACAGGATACTTTTCTTTTCTGAAAAGTCATGTGACAGAAAAACAAAACACCTGAGTTTGCGATTTCAAATATTTATGCAGGACTAACAACCTTTTCCTGTTGAAGTGAATTACTAATGTACAGTGCCTTTAAATGGTCAATTACAGTTGGTATGGGAAAAAAAGAAAACGTCTGCTTTTTCTCAGCATAGCACTGCTTATATCGACAAAAGTACAAAGCATATGGCAATAGATTTTTACGGAATCTAACCTATAAACAGGAAAACCTGTTTAAATTCCAACATTTGCTGGTTATATATACGTACACGTATAGTATGGTCTTTAACCAACTGCTTGCATATTGCATGGGGAATAGAACTCGCAATTTTTCACACCAAAAAAGCCACTCATCTCTACCACTTGAACTGTAGAGCATAATTACCATTAGCTCTCACTAGGCGGTTTTCTCTTTTTTTTTTTTTAGACCAGTTAATGGATGAGAGATCCAGGTACATAACCTCAGTTTTTACTGCTGCCACTTACAAGGTGACTAAAATGTACAAAGTGGGAAAAGCAACTTGAGTGTGACTGACTCTACATGCTTATAAGATGAAGACGACAGTACAAGAAGTCTTCCTCCCTCACACCCCTGTGCAAAGCCTGGGCCCCAACCACAGTCCTTATGCTCAGGAAACACAAAGACCATGCAAGTCTAGTGCTGCTGTCTACGAGAGCATCTGCAGAGAAGTCAAAACTAACAAGTCCCTTTGCACAGACCAGCACAACTTGTCATACCCCAACATCACTCCTTAACAAAAGCTGTTAAATAAATTGTGCTTTTCAGGCAAAGTGTGGCTCACACTTTGGATAGAGTCAACTCAGTTCTATATCCCTGCTACAACACAATTTTTGGTCGTATTCTTTCTATACATTTCAAATATGTATATTTGATAACTCAAACATAGGTCTGTATTAGACAATATAACTCTTGTTAAAAAATAGTAGCTGCTTTAGTTGCAGAAAATGGCAGACCCATTTAAAACATGGGGTCAAGACTGTTTAAAATCAAAATAAAATCAGTACAATATGGCTATTAAAAATGCCTGCTTTAATGTTAATAGCATGAGCAACTCTTAACTTTGCTGAACTAGTATTTTCTACTAGTGTCATTTTAAGTGACTATCCAGATCATCATCAGATTAGGATATAAAGCTCACACACACACACACGCCAGCACCAGGTTTAAATGTCACTTATCTGACATCTATATATGATGCCTTGATCTTGTGCTTGATCTCTGCACAGGGGGAATTTTACCCTAGTAAATAGTTACTGGAATGTTTTTCATCATTAAAACTATAAATATGATCATGCACATTATTCACTGGTGGCACATCTTATATAGTATACATCCTATTAAGTGCAAGTTCTTTAGTCTCTAGTGACTTTGACTCCAACTGATTGATTGTATGGATGTAGACTGCAGGACTGGTTCTTAGCAGGCTACAGCCAATATTAACATGCACAATTAGAAGTCTCTGCTTGTCATCCTGATTTAATTTCCATTACATCATTTACTAAGATGATTATCATAATCACTGAAATGATTAGGGGAAGGAAGAACAAATGCATTTTTTATTCCCAGGCTTTAGGAGTTGAATGTACCCTGAATTCTACTCTGTCCTGAAACAAAGTGGAACAACTAATTACGTAGGTACTTCTGTTTGTTTTCTAAATCCTGCTAAAAAAAATGTTGTTCATAAAGATCAAGTTAATTTGTAATTTGAAAATCGTTATAGGCCTGATCCAGACTCCATGAAAGTCAATGGAAAGTCAGGCCCTAAATCACAAATGATTTAGATATAATTAATAAACATTTCATACTCTAAATTAGCTGCCACTCAGGGCAGGACCCATTTCTGCTATGTTAGAACCCTCCTGTCCAAAACATTCAGCTGCTTTTCCATTCAATTTGTGAGCAAGTATGGTATTCGAACACACCACAGATTAAATGCAGGTGTTACAGAAATAGAACTAGTAACAATGCTTAGTCCCCTAACTGCTATCCCACAAGCTACTGCACATAATGTGCATGATACCCAGTACTTCAGTACCATCCTATTGTAAAAGATTAAAGTTACATTCCATGAAAATCTCGTTTGCCTGGTTATCATAAACATATTAAGGGAAAAGGAAACACTTCACACATCATGTTTTCTGCTCCCAGTACATTTTCAGTTTTCTATTGCAGTCTTTGTTTGGTCATATATCACTGATAAATGGTTACTATAGTCCCACAATGCTGCATAATACTTTCCCTTCCTTTTTCTGTAAGCTTCCTGATGACAGAGAGTACATGTCCTTGACCTTAAGGAGAGAACCTAAATGTACGGTCTCTAGGGAAAAAAGAAGTAGTCTTTAAAATGCTAAGAACTGTATTTTTTTTTCCATAATTATCATGACCCCATGCATAACATTTGCATGCACACAAACTCACATACAAATTAAATATGACTTTTATTGTCACAGTTGACAAAACTCTCTCCTGATTAAGTTTGCATGGTTTCATATCCCGTAGTTTTGCTTTGAGTTCCAGGGTTGTGCAACACCCTATTATTCTTACTCCACCTCTCAAAAAATCCAGCTCAGCATATCACTGATTAAACTCGCCGGTTCCATTATTGAGCTCATCAAAAAATCCTGCGAGTTTTGCAAAAAGATTAGCGAATGTTGCCAGTTCTGTAACAATCCCCTAGCAATAAAAATCAGACTGGTTTGGGTGAAATCTTTCCCTAAATGCCCTCTTTTTGTGCTGTCTATGCGGTTCGACACGCTTTGAAAAGCATCAGTGAAAACTTCTCATGAAGTGCAGCCAGTTATACTGTTGGGGCCATAGTTAGACAAATGCAAATTCCAATAAAAATTTGTACATAGCACTAGTCACTTAACCTTCCTAGTTAAATACACGTCAGTGGCTACAGACCCAATGTTGAGAGTCTTCTATGAGGTGCTGACTGCACTCGGATTTCAGGAAGTTCATAGGAAATGAAAGCGCGCAAGGACCTCACAAAATGAGGCACTCATTACCTCACAAATCTGGGACCATAGATTTGTTCTGTTTATACTGCATCTAATGCAAGAGGGTCCTGGTCCATGAGGAGGGCTCTTAGGCATCATAACAATACAAATAATAATACGACCCTATGGGCCAGATTCCTATGCATCATTCCCAAGTGGAATGCCCCACTAGGGAATCCCTAGCTAGTTTAGAGCTGGTATATCCAACTCTGCTTCACCCCTTTTCATCTACCATCTGGCTTAGTGAGAATGCCGGTGTGGGAGGAGACATGGCAGAAATGCACTGAGCTCCAGCAATCCCTTGCTGGTGTAACAGCCTTTATACAGCTAGTACAAGCTGGTATAATTTTAAGCAACCCAGAGGCTGCTCTAATTTAAGCAGGTCCCAAACCAATCTCCAGCTATATAAAGTAACGGGCGGGGGGGATGGACACAAAAGTGGCATACAGCCACCTTTACTCCCTCTCCTCTCGAGTCCTGTAGTGAACTCAGTTGAGCTGCACTAGAGGATCAGAATGCTGAAAGGGTATTACTTCTATCAAGTAAACGACTAGTAAACTGAAAACCCACGAGGCATATAACAGCTCACTGCCAGACTTTTCAAAATTTAAGTGTTGATTGTTCAAAATTTATGTCTAGATTTTCCTTAAGAATGCAATTTCCTGGCACATGGTAAAACTCACTTTTAGACCCACATGTCAACACAGCAGGCATCCTGTTTCAAATGTTATTATGGAAATACTAGTGTTCTCTGCCAAATTTGTCCAAATTAAACCAAGGCGAATGGAAATACTCTCCCTAGATAGGTGGTGGTTGCATTAGGTGGGCTTGTTTACATGGAGAGTAAAAGTTAGAGAGAATATAAAAACAGATACATCATAATATTGTAGAAGTTGAATAACATATCATTCAGCCTGTGTACTGTGGAAAGAACACTAAGGTCATATCTAAAATAAGACCAGTGACTGTTTGATAATAGAAACAAGTAGGAGGTAAAACTGGAGAATTTTCCACCTTTTTTTTTTTTTTTGTAAGTGATACTGTCAGATTAAAACAAGTTTTTGTTTTTAGGGTTTTGGGTTTTTTTGGTCAGAGCTAATGTCCTTGCTGGTGTTACTATGAGTCTGATGCAAAGCCCAGTGGGTCTGTGGCAATCTTTCCATTGATTTCAAAGGGCTTTGCATCAGGCCCTAGTGCCAATACAGTAGGAATGCCTACAACTAGCCAATATTATTAGTTGTTTATGTTTTGCCTCATGCTCAGTTTGGAAAATGAAAAAACAATACTCTGTTGAATTTTTGTTTCTAACCAGTTTCACTTTTTGGTTCAACTGCCTGATCCTGTTCGCACTGAAGTCCTTGACTTCAAAGGGTCTAGTTGTGTGCAGAAAGGTAAGTATGTGTGTTTGCAGGATTGCAGCTGAACAAAATTCAGGGGTTGAATTTAAAGTTACATATATTGTCAATACATTTTGAAACACACAGTTTGAAAAATATTTCTGGTTCGTTTATCCACAAGGTATGTTTCCTCTGCCAAAACCTGACATCACTAACACTGAAAGTATAGGGAATGCAGATTCCTGTTCTGCTATAAGGGTAAGCTGGTGTCAGCAATTCTCCTTGGAGAAACACAGAATGCTGAACTCAGGCTTGACAGGTTGTGTTTTCTTATTTGTTGTGAGTGTTTAAGCAAACAAATAAATAAGAAAACACAACCTGTCAAGCAAACAACTCTTTCATCTTACTTTAAAAATGTATCTGTTTGTAATTTTAAGGCTAAACGTGTTTGAATATCTAAAAGGTCTTAATTTTTTTCTTTAAAAATAGTTATTTTAAAAGCATTTCCTATAAGTATTAAAGGTTTGAAACCTTTGCCAATGGGACTCAGAATATCAAGATTGGAAGGGACCTCAGGAATAATTAGGATTCACATACTGTAACATTATACACACAGAGACACACAGACACACTGAAAGTATTTCAAATATTACTGGATATGTAAATTCATGCATTTTTGTATTATATTTTATTCACCATTTAATTAAGTTACAGTAATAGATCTATAACAAAAAAACCAAATAGGCAAGAGTTATAAAATGTTCATAATTACAAAAAGCTCAATTTGAATCCCCAAGAAAATAGCTGATAAGAACACCATAATGACAAAGAGAAGAAAAAAAAATCTTAGCAATTCAAAGAATTTTTTTTTTAATTCAATTCAAAGTCAAAAGGTAGTCACAATTCATTTGGGCATACAGATGCCTAGATAATCAATTTGGATCATGGATTTGAATGTTAAAAAAAATTAAATGCTAAAACCTTATATTATCAAGTCCATGTGCTAGAGACTCTCAGGTGCACCTGAGGAGGGGGAAAGGAACATGTTGTAGCCTCCCTGGTCCTGGGGCTGGTTCCATGCCAGCCCCAGCATACTTTAGAACCTTGTGGACTGCTCTAAAGTATTCCGAATGATAACAGTTCGCAAGAGGCATCCGCCAGCTATGGACTGTAAGAGCTTTATATATCCTGGCTATATCACTGACACGCCCCTTACACCGTAACCAGATGCTGCTGCAGGAAAAGAGACATAGGAGTCAGCTATGCCAACTCTACTGGCTCCTTTCCAGTCCTTTTGTGCCACCAGAATAGTACAATGTCTTGGATTGTAGCATGTTTTACTATTTTTTTTTTTTTCATAAAAGAGAATTAAATAAATTCTTCACTTTTGCTTCACAATGGCCACCTGTTATTTTCACACCTAGGGCTTGCATGCAATAGCATATGTTACTAATCCTCAAAAATAGCATAGTATTATTTTGGGACAACACTAAAGATAACTTGAGTCTTGACTAATGGCACTGGAGGCAAAAAAAAAAAAAGTGGGAGAAGTCTACTGCCATTTCTTTCTGAGCAGGAAACTGGAATAGCAAGAAAGCTGTTTTTATGGATATGGAGGCAAAAATAAGCATTACGGCATTATTTAATATTTGATTAACAATGTCATCTCCAAGACAGGCCATTGAGCGCAAAGCATATTCTTAAAATACAAACACCAAACTGGCTGGTGAATCTGATCACAGGGGATTTACTCAGAACAGAACCTCAGGTCTATTCTCGATAGTGATAGCTGGTATTTATTTATTGCATTCCAGCTATTAGAGGCTGCAAACCAAAGAGCCTGCCTCACATTGTCAGTTTTATCTCTAGGACACATTAAAATTAAGAGACTGGTTTGAGCACAGGATAAACATATAAGCTATAAATATAGATAAAATAAAAAAAGAAATTTTCTCCAGCCAAACCATGAACCCATCTCATGTATACACCATAGCAGTAAGCCAACGTTGCAGTCTTTACTTGTCCAAATAAGCTGGTTGCAGAGGTGAAAATAGTGTCGACTTTGTTATCCTGTACTTCCAACCAGTGTTCTGAGTGTTTTTTGTTGAAAAACAAAGCAATGGATTGTGATTAAAATGGCTCCTGAAAAAGATATATTTCTCTCAGTGGAAGCAATCATCCTTGGAAGATTAGAAAAAGGTAAAAAGGGAGGACTTGACAGGTCCTCCCATTGTTTGCAAGAGGCATAATGAAAAGCAGAGTGAAGAGCAGTCATGAGCTTCTGACTCACTACAATAAAGCACCAAAGAATTTCATCAGCTGATTATTAACGGAGGATGAAACATGGCTTTAAAGGCTGGAATCCTTAAACTAAATAAGACATAGTGGAACCACAAATATTCTAAAACAACTAAGAAACCTCCCAACTTTCATGCAGTTGGTCACTGTTGAATGCACTTGTCTGATAGCTGCTGTAAGTGACTCACTGAACATGCATACTTAGGCCAAAATTTTAGAACCTCCAACATTGTCTGCCACTTCTGCATAGCAATGCTATGTTCCACAGCTAAACAATTCAGGATGCCTTTAGGACTCCCTGTTTAACTATAGCTACTAGTAGTCTTAGAATCCTAGGTGAAATCCTGGACCTACTGAAATCAATAGGAGTTTTGCCACTAACTTCAGTGGGTCCCGGATTTGATACCCCAGGCTAAAATAGAACGGTAAAATCCTTTGCTGAAGCTGCTCTGAAGCCAAAGATGAATTATTACAGCATTCTGATGGAATTCCAGGGTGGGTCATTTATTTACATTTTGTCTACCACCTGAAAGTTACAAATGAACAATAATTTTCATGTCCTGTCCTACATGCTGTTTAGTGATGCTGTGTACTGCTAAAGAGTTACCACCTTCCATTCTAGAAGCAAATGAATTTGAGAGATGAGCAAATTAGTTCTCTCTTATAAAATGTAAAATAGTATTACTATTTGACACTACAGAGAAGTACATTGAGGACACTAAAGAAATGGGACAGGTTAAAAGATAGTTTGAAAACGATGGACACACTAGTGCTGATTCTCAGTTACACTAAGGACCCTTTATACCATTCGGGGAAAGAGATCAGATTCTTAGCTAGTATAAAATATCATAACTCCTGACAATATATACACAAGTTGAAGATCTGCCCCAGGTAGTGTAAAGGGGCCACAAAGTTGGAGTAAATGACATTTATACTTTACAGGCTTACTATTCATTTCTAAGTGAAATTCAGGCTTTTGACTTTGATCTATGAAGTGTTATACGGCTTGAGTCCTGTTTGTATGACAGGCTGCCTACGGCCTACAAATGTACCACTGGAGAGGAGATCAGCTGAGGCAACTGAGCCAATAGTCCAGTGATGGGAACCTACAGCCTACCAGGGTAATTTGATTGTGGGTTGCAAGACATTTTGCTGACATTGACCATCCGCAGGCACCGCCCCTCACAGCTCCCAATGGCCACAGTTCACCATTCCCGGCCAACAGCAGCTGTGGGAAGCAGCAGGTCATAGGGATGAGCTGGCTGCCACTTCCCACAGCTCCCACTGGCCAGGAACAGAGAACCGCGGCCACTGGAAGCTGCAGGGGGCAGTGCCTGCAGACAGTCAATGCCAGCAAAATGTTTCACAGCCTGCAATTAAATTACCCTGATGGGCTGCAGGTTGCCCACCACTGCAATAATCCCTAAACTGAATGTCAGAGGCGAGCAGTTCCCAGGTGATCTCAGTGAATAGTTCTTGACTGTGTCATTCACTGAATTTAAAATTCATTAAATTCAATGTCATTCATTGAATTTAATGCTGTACATCCGCCCTGAGATGTTTTTCTAACAGGGTACATTTTATTTTTTAAAAAATATATCAACACTAAAATGACTTGTAGAAGGAAACAAGCCTTTAGGCTTTTTTAAAATAAGAAACAACACACGCTCCTACATTCTGCATTTCAGTCTCTAAATATTCTCATAGGCTTTAAGGATAGAAGGGATCATCATGGTCATCTAGTCTGCACATTGCAGGCCACAGAACATCACCCACCTGCTCCTGTAATAGACCCCCTAACCACTGGCTGAGTTACTGAAGTACACAAATCATGGTTTAAAAAGACTTCAAATTACAGAGAATCCACCTCTTTCACTAGTTTAAATCTGCAGGTGACCCATGTCCTGTGCTACAGAGGAAGCTGAACCCTGCCCCCCCACCCCCGCCAGAGTTTCTGCCAATCTGACCTGGGGGAAAATTCCTTCCCGACACCAAATACGGTGATCAGGTAGACCCTGAGTATGTGGGCAGGACTCATCAGCCAGACCCTGGGAAAGAATTCTCTGTAGTAACTCAGAGCACTCGCAATTTAGTGTCCCATCACTGGCCATTGGAGATATCTGCTTCTGCTAGCAGCAGATCTGATACATGGCATTGTTCTCAATCTCATCATACCTTCACCTCCATACACTTATCAAGCTCAGTCTTGACGCCAGTTAGGTTTTTTTGCCCTCACTGCTTCCCTTGGAAAGCTGTTCCAAATCTTCTCTCCTCTGAGGGTTAGAAACCTTTACCTAATTTCAAGCCTAAAACTTGCGGATGGCCAGTTTATATCCTTTTGTTCTTGTGTTCACATTGGCGCTTAACTTTAATAACTCCTCTCCCTCACTGGTATTTATCCCTCTGATGTATTTATAGAGGGCTATCATACCTCTCAACTGCCTATTTTCGGTTAGGCTAAACAAGCCATGCTCTTTTTAAGTCTTCTGTGGTAGGTTTTCCATTCATTAGATCATCCTAGTGGCCCTTCTTTGCACCTCTTCCCGTTTGAATTCATCTATCTTAACATGGGAGATTAGAATTGCACACAGTATTCCAGATGAGGTCTCACTAGTACCTTGTATAATGGTACTAACACTTCCCTGTCTCTACTGGAAATACCTTGGCTGATGCACCTTAGGACTCCATTGGTCTTTTTCATGGACACATCACACTGGCACTTAGTCATCCTGTGATCAACCAGTACCTGCAGCTCTCTCTCCTCTTCTGTCACTTCAACAGATACATCCCCAGCATATAGTGAAAATTCTTGTTGTTAGACCTTAAGTGCATGACCTCGCACTATTAAATTTCATCCCATTTCTTTTACTCTAGTTTACAGGGTCATCCAGATCTTCTTGTATGATAGTCCAGTCCTCCTCTATATTGGCCATATCTCCCAATTTTGTGTAATCTTCAAATTTTATTAGCACATTCCCACTTTGGTCCCAAGACCGATCTCTGAGGAACTCTTCTAGTAACCTCCTTCCAGCATGACAGTTCACCTTTCAGCATAACCTGCTGTAGTTCCCCCTTTAGCCAGGTCCTTATCCACCTTTCAATTCTCATATTAATCCCCATCTTCTCCAATTTACTTCCCATGGGGGACCTGTATCAAATGCCTTACTGAAATGTAGGTAGATTAGATCTACCGCATTTCCTTGGTCTAAAAAATCAGTTATCTTCTCAAAGAAGGAGATCAGGTTGGTCTGGCACAATCCATCTTTTGTAGATTGTTGTGTTTTATCCCAATTACCATTAATTTCTCTGTCCTTAACTTCCTTCTCTTTCAAAATTTGTTCCAGGACCTCGCATACAATTGAAGTCAAACTAACAGGCCTGTCCTTTCCCAGATCACTTTGTTCCCTTTCTGAAAAATAGGAACTATATTAGCAATTCTCTGGTCACAGGATATAACCCCTGAGTTTACAGATTTAATAAAAGTCCTTGCTATTGGGCTTATAATTTCGTAGGTCAGTTCCTTTAATGTTTTTAGATGGAGATTATCCAGCCCCCTCAATTTAGTCCCATTACACTGTTGAGTTTGACTTCAACCTTGAATAGGGTAATTTTTAGCTCCATATCCTCGTTCACCACCCTGCCGCTATCCCTAAACTCTTAATTAGCCTCATTAAAAACTGAGGCAAAGTATCTGTTTAGGCACCAGGCCTCGATTATCTTTAATCTCCACCCTATCCTCAGTGCTTAGCAGTCTCACTTTTTTCCATCTTGTTTATACGGCTTGCGATACAGGAGTGCCAGGGAGCAGTGGTGGAGTGGTTGAGGGGAAATATGCAAGCTCAAGGCTAATTAAAGTGTGGTTCCCTGTCAACTAGGGAAGATGGCTGCAGGTTAATGGAGCACCCAAAGTCAATTAAGGCCCTGTTAGGAACCCAATAAAACCCCTGCTTCAGGCAGACAGGGGAGGAGGAGGAGGAAGGAGAGAGAGAACTGGGCTTGGAGGTGTGCTGAGAGACTTTAAGCTCAGAGAACCAAAGGAAGGAGAACCCTGCCCCAGTAGGGGAGGGAGACTCCCTTCCCCAGCATCTAAAGGACTGAAGGTACCTCACTCAAGGGGAAAGAGGGTAAGAACCCACAGGGGTTGAGAGGAGCTGAGGCTCAGAGTGAGGAGCAAACCCAGACCCCCTCTCCCGCTTCCCTCCTCTACTACCTTCCTGGGGCACTAGTGGGGCCATCGGCGCCCCAAGAGCAGGGGCAAGGGTGGCATCCTAGCTCCCTGCCAAGAAAAGCCCAGGACCCACCATACTAATATTGGCCAACTTGTCACAGGCTATAGAACCTTTTACTATTGGTTTTTATCTCCTTTGCAAGGTCTAGCTCTGCTTGGCTTTTGGCAGTTCTCACTTTATCTCTACAGTTTCTAACCTCCAAGACTTAGCTTTCTTTGCTGATCCCTCCTATCTTCCAATCTTTGTAGGCTGTCTGCTTTTCCTTAATCACCCGTTTGGGACGCTTGCTCATCCAGCTTAGTCTGCAGCCCTTCCTACAAATTTCCCCCCTCTTCTTCCCGCCACCCTTGCTTGGGACGCAGGCTTCAGATAGCTTCTCCAACTTTCGAAGTAAATCCAAACCTCCTCCACATTCAGATCCTTGAGTTCTTCAGTCCTGTCCCTGAACCTAATTCCCTTAATTTTTTAAAGTTTGCCCTTTTGTAATCAAGGGCAGTAGTTGCAGATCTGTTTTTGTTTATCCTTCCATTTAGTTTAAACTGAATGAGCTCATGATCACTCAAATCAAGGTTGTGCACTACAACCAGTTCTTTTATAAAAGGTCCTCCCAACTCACCAATACCAAATCTAAAATGACATCACCTCTTGTTGGTTCAGCTACTATTTGGTGAAGAAATCTGTCAGCTATCACATGCTACTGCTAATACTAGGGCCCAGATTTTCGTGCATTTGTCCTCCAATCTATAACTGGGAAGTTAAAGTCTCCCATAATCACACATTTTCCAGTAGTATTTATTTCATTAAAAACATTAGTGGTCTCTATCCAAAGCCAAATCTGATCCAGGGGTGGGCTGTAGCACACTGGTCCGGGGACCCCCTAATAGCTTCCTTTCCCAAAGTGATTTTGGTCCAAAACAGACTGTCTTATACATTCCAAGACTTCTAATTTCTTTACACAACCTACCTCATCATTAATATACAATGCTACTCCACCACCTTTGGTCTTTATTTCCCTGAACAGCACATACTCTTCAAAACATGTTCTCTAATCATAACTACTATTCCACTATATTTCTGTTGCCTTAATCCATGGTTTCACTTCCTGCACCAGTAGTTCTAGTTCCTCCATTTTGTTGTGCAGGTTCCTTGCCTGGATCTATCATCATCTTAATTGTTGCTGCTTGGCTTCACCCAAATTTCTTGCCTGATTGGCTACAGTCAGTCTACTGCCAGTATCACCTGACTGGTATCAGCACTTTCTCCTACTCACTGCTGTTCTTTTCCATTGCTGTACCTTTTCTTATTCTATTTTCCTCCCTTTCAATGTTAAATTCAGGTGTGGAGCTCATATGAGCATCTCCCAACCATCTCCTCCAAGTTCCTCATTAAAGGAGCTTTAAACTAGTTGTGCCAACATCCATCCCAGAAGTCTATTTCCTTCTCTACTCAGGAGGGGTCCATTCCATGAGAAGAGTCCTTTGTCCACGAATGCCTCCCAGTGACTGAACATTCCAAAAACCCCCTTATAGCACCACTGCCTGAGCCATCTGTTGATCATCATAATCTTGTCTCACCTTCATTCTCCTTCCCTAGGGACAGGCAGAATCCCACTGGCGATACCTGAGCTTCCATTTCATTAAGCATCTTCCCCAACCTGGCAAAATCTCCCTTGATATGTTCCAGCGAGAATCTAACTGTATCATTTGTTCCCACATAAAGAACCATCAGTGGATTATTTCCAGCTCCCATTAGGATCCTCTTCAGTCTTAGGTCCACATCCTGTATCTTAGCTCCCGGGAGACAGCACACCCTTCTGTTCTCCAGATCAGATCCGGCGACAGCCTCATATGTTTTTCTCAGTAGAGAGCCCCCAGTCATACAAACTTCCCTTTTCCTCGTGATGGTGTGATTCTCCAGTCTTCCGCCTGTTCTTTCTGGCTGCAAGTCCTCTTGTTTTTTTATTGTTCCTTGCAATCTTCTGCAAATCATCCTGTATCCTCCTGGGACTCTGAACTCTGGGTTTCTCCAATGGCTCTTCTCCTCTTCTTACAGGATTAACTACTCGTCTTTTTTTTCTTGCCCTTCCTCCTTCACTTATTGCCTGCTGCGCCCCTTCTTCATTTTCCAACTCAGCAAACCTGTTCCTGAGCTTTGTTTCTCCTTTACTTACTTATTTTCTTGGAATCAGTTTCACAGGTTCTCCTAAGGAAAGTGACGACTTAAGAATAAATGCTCTTTCCTCTAGTATGAAATTGATAAAGTTATTTAACTGCCATAACACAATACAAACTTTGCAATGTACAATATATTGCTGTAAAAATTCATTGGACTACAGCCAAAGGGCCCAATCCTAAAGTCATCACACGGACAAGAATCCCACAGGGTTAAATAGGAGTTTTGCCAGTACCAAGGACAGATAGGCCCCAATTCAGCAAGATACTGAAGCATGTGCCTAGCTTTAAGCTCATGAACAGCTCCACCGATTTGGTGATTAGGCTTATCTTATTTGAGTGAACGTCTTCATACTTTATCTAATTGTACCTGAGATTTACTTATTTAGGAAGCAAGTTTGCACTAGTGGAGGAGCATGTGTGCGCATGCATGCAGATGTATTGTGTGTACTGTTAAAATAATGTAATTAGTTTTATACATGTGTATAAGGCGAACTGAAAGGAAGGAGCGTTTCCTTTGTTAAATGTTTACCAGGAAAGGCCTACTCATGCACAAGGGAAAGCTGCAAATTATAGCACTGAAAATTTTCCATAGATTTTCCAATAAAAAATCTACAAACAGCAAACCAACCTCCAAATTGAGCAAAATAACTTGCTTTTCCATTCATTGGTAATTTCCTCTACCTGTTTTGCTAAACACATTACATTATTAAAACTGAAAGCATTTAAACGTAGTTCATATTGAAAGTTAACCTTTTATTTTTCTGCAGTTCACTGAGCTAACCTTGGCCAATAGTCACTTTCTAATCTAATTACTTTCTGGTTAAACCTACTGGCCAACTACGGCAATGATGAATGTAAGCACTACAGAATATTGTTTAACTCCAAACCCAAAACTGCCATGAAAACAATTCTGTTAATATTAGGTCTGGTAAAATCTTTTTTTTTTTTTTTTTTTTTTTAATTAAAAAGAAAAGGTAGACCTAAACTGCTTGGTAGCCTGTACTTCTCAACATTGTTATGAGGCAGGCATATCAAGTATCCATTTCACAGCTGGGTAAACTGAGACAGAGAGAGAGATTAAATGACTGGCTCAAGGTCACATACCCAATCAGTAGTAGAACCAAGAAATAAACTAAGGAGTTCTGGCTCCCCTTCTGTAATAACTAGACCACAGTGCTTTAATATATTTGGGAGGAAAAGGGAATCATTTCCCTTGATTACATATGATTTCTGTACATAAAATCATACATATTAATAGAATGAAACCCACGCACAGAGGTGATGAGTTATCTTTTCTTATTAACAAAACATGGTAACCAACTCTTCACCTCATTTTATTTCTAACATGGAATGATACAATTCTTTTAATGTATCACTATTCCTATTAATTTTATTAAATGTAGATCAAATTTGTGAGTACAACAGTGAATTCAATAGTGCAGATGCTCTTACAAAAGAGAATGCTTTTAAAATTACAATTTTAATGAAATTATCTTCTAATGCCCATAAAAATCTTATATGTAATTCAATAGCCAACAAATACAACACTCCTGAAAAGAAGACACAGACTCATCCCCACTTGTCAACATAGTTTCAATAGAAGAGTTTCTATAGCAAGGCCTCATACTTAGAGATTTCATTACTTTTACAAAATACATTGTTCTACATTTAAGTAAACTATGAAGTTATCATAGGCACTCCCACACCATACCAGTGGTCTATCTGGTCCAGCATCTTGTCTCTGACAGTAACTAGTACTAGTTACTTCAGAGGAATGTATAAGAAACCACATAATGAATAATGATGGACTAGGCTACCAATAAAAGACTTTTCCCCCAAACTTCAATCATTTATTGCTTGATTTACCCCGATTCATATGGGTTCATATCCCTTATAAGCAATTTTTATCCTGTCTAATGTAAGTGTGGATGTTCTCATTATTCATATAAATCTTTATTGAATCCAATTAAGCTCTTGAACACAGGGATATCTTGTGTAATAGATTCATACATTTTAAGGCCAGAAGGGACCACTGTGATCTTCTAGTCTGACCTTCTGCATAAAACACAGGTCATAAGACTTTCTGGAATTAATTCCTGCTTCAAGTCCAATAGCTGTGGCTGAAGTAGAGTATATCTTTTAGAAAAACATCCAATCCTGATTTAGAAATTTCAAGCGATGAAAATTTCCCTGGTTAGTTGTTGCAATGATTGATTACCTATACTGTTTAAAATGCATGCCTTATTTCTAGTAAATTTGTCTAGCTTCAACTTCCAGCTATGGTGTCTTGTTATACCTCTGTCTGCTAGATTGAAGAGCCCTCTATTATCAAATTTCTGGTCCCCATGTAGGTACTTACGGGCAGTGATCAAGTCACCCCTTAACCATCTCTCAGTTAAGGTAAATAAATTGAGATCCTGGTGTATCTCCTTATAAGGCATGTTTTCTAATCCAAGCACCAGGGGTTAATTGTGTGTTGCATAAAAAAATATTTGGTTAAAGTAAATAGTTAAATTTTACTGTATCAGAAACAGTTAAAATTTAACAATTGCCTAAATAAGATCTGCTCATGCTCCCACTGAAGTCAATGGAAAACTCTCAGTGACTTCATTTGGAGCAGGATATGGTCCTAAATGAATGGGTACATTATGCAATGTTTTTCTTCTTCGAATCATATTTGTTTGATACTTGCTAATCTGTAAAATACAGGCAATTGCAGGGAGCTTCCCAGTCAGTGTGAATTAGCAAGATTCTTCTGCATATAATTCAAGTTGCAAAACAACATTAGTAAAATCCAGCTACAACTTCGACACAGCATACTGCAACCTCCCCACAGCAAAAAGAGGAAGACTAGATTCCTGGGTGCACTTGGAAAAAGTTATCAAGCTTCATGCTCTTTTACAAGCTAAATAAAAATCTGATCATTTATGAAACCAAAAGCCAGAGCAGAATAAAAATTCTCCAAACCGGCCATCAGTGTCTGTGTGTGTCAAGAAGGTCTGGATGTTATCCTTCTGTGGAACAGATTTATAGCACCACACATCTTCATTTATCCTATTATTGTGCATGGAATGGGAAACACCATCCTAGTACTCCCCTCAAAAATAACTGTATTTTGTTGTCACTGAACAACAACTGCCTGCTCAGTTAGGATATTTATTACTATTTGATAAGGGACCAGCATCCACTATCTTCAAAGAGAAAATGAAGCATTAAGTTTATATTCCAACCAGTGACGGAAAATAAGAGAAAAGATTAAGAGCCTGATCCAGGGCTCACTGATGTCAACTGGAGTCTTTCCATTTACCTCAGTGGGCACTAAGGCAGGCCATAAGTGCCAAGTGAATTAGTAAAAGCTAATTTTCTGGCTGTCTTTGTTTGGTGTTGCATGATGAATAAACCACAAGCCAGATTGGTGTAAAACTGGTGTGGGAACAACATAATGTAACAAATGCAGTTACTCTTAATTTATACCATTGTGATCAGAATATAGGACCCATGAGTTTAGCACTCCATGGACCTGTTCCAATGACCACTAAAGTCAGTGGAAATGTTCCCATCAACTTCCGAGAACATTAGATCACGTTTCATGAGAATGCCATACAATTAGATTCTCTAGCTAAAATCTATGAATTTCAAAATACACCACACATCTGAAAAAAATCTTCCACAACATTTAATATTAAGACTGTTCTGTTTTCTGTCTGCAGTGTGCTTTTGCTGTTTCTTTGCTTAGAGTTGCTAAACTACGGCTACAAAATGAATCACATATTTAGGAATGGTTCTGTGGATGTACTGAGAGGTAAAACCCCCTAAAAATGCGCCACACACACACTGTTTCCAGGGGGGTCATCATTCAGCTGTAAAGCTGTATGGACTTAGATGGGAAAGACTAAGCGGGATGAGGTGGGGGAAAGGTTATGGCTGTGGCTTTTCTGGGGCTCCTGCTACTTTTTGACTGTTGACATTTGAGAGTGGAACTGTGTCTGTTTAAGAAGCGATTACTAGAAAGTGTAACTATAAATCACTACAGAAAGCTGGAGACTCTGATGAGCAGTCAATTAGAACTAAAGAGGAGAAACTACCATCTACTAAAAGCAGAACAAAATCATCCAAACAAAACACAAAGCTATCACTAATAGTAAATTGTTCCAACACTGGACAAAATGGACACTTATCAATATGTAACTTTACATTTTACCTGTAAACTGAATTACTAAAAGGGATGAAAGAGAGAGATAAAGTCCATTTTGCTAAAGAAGATTTCTCACACTGGTTTTGATTATTGTTTTATTGCTACAGCTGTTGACTGAGTTTAGGCAGCTATGGCTTATCTGCACAAAGCACAAGCCAAAGATGAATGTACTACTAGTACATTAATTAGTAGGAGTAGTAGCAACAGTTCATTACTTAACATCTAGAGGTCCAACGACTGGGGCCCCAAAAAACTAGGTATTTTACAAATATAATGGTGAAAGTCCTGAAGATCTTATATAGTCCAAACCAGCATTTCTCAAATGAGGCTGCTATGGGGCTTTTCTTGTGACCACAGCCTCCTGGGCAGTGACCTGGGGGTGAAAGGGAGCATGCAGAGCAGTGCCTCTTCCCCAGGGCCATCAGAAGGGATTGGGCCCTCCCTCCCTTGGGAGCCACAAACGCCGGAGGAGCAGGCAGCCAGTGAGTTCCCCACCTTCCTGGGGGTCGTGAGGCTCAAGCTTCAGCCCTGGGACGGTGGGCTCCAGTCATGGGACAGCGGTGGGTGCTGGGTCTGGGCTCACCCCCATTTTCCTTGATCCCCCGGGCTCCGTCCTTGTGGTGGAAGACTCCAGCCCTGGACCCTGGGCTCACCTCCCCTCACATTATCCCCAGTCCCCATTGTCTTCCTACCCACCTCCCCATCCAGGGCTTACTTGCCCCCTAGCATGCCGGGGCTGAGTAAGTCTGCTGTGAAAATTGATATTTGTATGGTAGTTAATATCACTTTTCACAGCCTCTCAGCTAGCTAGTAAATCTGCTATGAAGAGAGATATTAACAAACACAAATATTACTTTTCACAGTAGCAGACTTACTTGCTAGCGTGCCTTTTTTTAAAAGGGCAACCAAAACCAAAAAGAAACAACAACAACAGACCAGAATGTGCAATGCACCTTATTTGTGTTTCTATTCTGTTTATATCCAGTAAGGAACAGAGAACTGTACATTATTTTTATTGAGTCTGGAAAAAAAAAACCCTACATAAATTATGATTTGGACATGTGCGCATATTTGTTTTTCCTAAAATTAAGTATTTTAAGAAAAATTGTCATAGCGGCCACCAGCAAGAGTTGATGACAGCACTCTGAGGCCACCAAAAAAAGTTATTGTGAGAGCCCTTGGTCCAAACAGACAAAAGCTAAAAGTGGGAGAGAAAACAGAGGCAACGGAAAGAAACTGATTTGACTTAGGTCATACAGCACGTTAGTGAATAGTAACCAGGTCTCCTAACTTCCGGTCCAGTGCCACAGTCACTAGGCAATGCTGTCACACACACTTTCCTCATCCCGGTCATTCCCTCTGTTGCATCATTAGGAGCCCAAGATTTGCTATAATTTATACCAGCATGAAGCAACCACAAGAGACCAAAACCAACACAGTGGGTTAAAGCAATAATCCAGGCATAGCTTCCCTTTTTCTCTGATCATATCCCCTTTTCCCAGTTATCCCAGCCCTGCACTACTAGAATGATCCACTTTATGCTGAGGTAGTTCTCCTTGGGGAGTTTAAAATCCCCTTTAGGGTCAGATTCTATCACCGATGGAGCACAAACAGGCTGTGCCACACTGGAAAATCTGGGCCCTGACATTTGGCTGCTGGGGAAAATGTTCCTGCTCGACACAATTTCACACATCACTGAATGGGGTCCTGTGACTCTTCTGCTGAATCAGTGCATTTACATCACAGTATGTTGGCAAAGCAGTTTGATTGGATTTGCTATGCATTTGAGGATTAGCAAATTGTAGTCTCAATCCACATACTGAAAACCCACCAATCAAACTAAGTATTTTCAGCTCACCACTGAAAGCACTGCATCTCCGAGGCCACATGTATTAATGTAAACACAGAAAAAACAGTTCTCAACATTGTAACTAAGAATAAACCCATCCTATAAACCAGCTGTTTGAACATCACATTACTTTGCCATATGAAGGCAATTAACTACAATTGGCAATATAGCCATTTTCCAGAAGAGCAGTACTCAACCTTTAAAACGACATTCTTAAAAATCAAACCATTTCTTTCAGAAAATATTTTACTTAACGTTGTTATAAGTATAGCTATAATTACTATACGTGGAAGAGATTAGAGAAAATTCTGTATTTCTGCTGTTTTTTCACTTTGTTTACTTTTTGGATTTGACAACAGCTCGGATGTAGTCACTTTCACTGTTTCTCTTATAGAATTAGTTTCCTCTGTTACACAGGAGTTAACAGGATTAGTTTCTTCTTCAGAAGAAGCATTGAGAAAAATATTGTGATAAATAAGAAAATTTGATTGTAAAAACACAAAACCTGGCAAAGGACTCAGAAGATTTTGTACTTGAAGCCACTAGTAATTCATTTTTTGAAGCAGGCCAGATTTCAAACTGTGTCCCTTTAACAGTCAAATAGTGACTTCGTCATTAAATGGAGTCAAAGTGAGGTTCAGGAGAATTCATCATATATTAACATTTCAAAAAAAAAGATGAGTTGATCAACAGCTAATGCACTCATTAAAATAGCACAGGACAGATGTTGATGCATTTATCACAGGAGACCTTATGTTGCATATTGTCTCACTGAAACCAGTAGGACTTCTAAAGGACAATTCAACAAAAGTAAGAATATCAAAATCTGGCCCTAAATAAATTACTTTCCAGTACTGCATTTTTTTTAAAAAAAAGTAGATCAAAGCAACATTTTCCCCCACTTACCTGAACTAACCATTAGCACAAATAAGAATTAACCTCTCTCCCCCATCCAACACTCACTCTATAAGATGTGTGTGAGAGAGTGCCTATCTCATTCCATGACTTTGTTTCTAATTCCTTCTTTCCCCCACAAAAAAATCAAACCCAAGAAGACAGTCACCTGCTGGGCTGTAAAAAAGTCCAGGGCTGAGCACTGCTGATCTGTGATTTAGTCTTTGGGCTCCATACTAGCCTACTAGGAATACATTATTCCAAAATAAATATGGTTATTTCCCAAAGGTACATCACATTTAATATTCCCTAAATCGGATTAATAAGTAAAAAGCTGTGCTCATCAGTATTCCACCACAAGAACAGCAGAGATTAAAAAATAAAATAAAGCTATAAACTGGGCAATCAGAAAATATATTATACTTCATACCATGAAATTCTAGAGATGACCATGTTCTCTTGTTTCTTTAGTAATATGATTTAGTAATATGATTAAGATGTTTTTATCAAGTCACAGTACAACACTGTAGCATCCTGACCAGTGTTCAAATATTTTGGTCACATTTATGTGCCACCACAATATCAAGGTAAAAATACAGCCTAATGTAGGCAGTTTGGTTGACTTTTTTTTAAGTCTTGAGCATCAAAGTCATTAAACAACCTAAACAGTAAAGACATCTAACAATCACTAAAATTTGTAGTTCACAAGTTATATCCCTTCCTGACTCCTATGTTTGTTTGGATTTCTCTCTGTTTTCCTTATGAAATAATACATGTAGGCCCCTTTGCTGATGTTTAATAGCTGTTTTTTGTTTTGTTTTAAAGACATTTGGAGCCAAAAACTTTCAGATCTGGCTACCAGAGGTACACTCACAAAATGGAGTAAGTGCAAGCTGAGCAACTTGTTTGCTGTCTAAGTCAGGTTTGTGACTGATCATTTGACCCTTACAGTTTGTATTACATCCTACCACAATCATACTACTACATATTGGACCACAACACTGTAAAGCAGAAGGATGTAAAAATATGCATTTCATATAGCTGTATCAGGTACCCATGTGGTATAGAGATGTGACTACAATCATGCTTAGATCACATGAAGTGTCATATGTCTGTGTGTGAGTAATTATTTATAAAGAGGCATTCATTATACTGTAATAAGGGCATATGCTGGGTATGTTGTGAATAAGTGCCAGGTTGAACAGAGTGCTTCCAGCACCTGGCAAGTGTCATCACACTATAAATTATGCCATGAAGCATGTTTTTCCTTTTACACATTTTGAAAAACAGATTCTATGAGAAGTGCCATCTTGGATTTCCTCCACCCGAAATGAGGATCCCAACAGCTTGCATTTGAGCCTAGAAATTTCTACCTATGTCGTTAATAATCATAGGACTCAACTGGTGCAACCTATTTTACAGAGATACAAAGTAAAGTCTACGGTATAGTGATAATTTGCAAATCTTTTTACATATGTACACTAGCAATATATACACAATAAATGGTATCACATGCATAAAAAAAATCAGCAGTCACTACATAAAACTTTGATAAACATCACAGTAATATCATTAAGAAGCATCTTTCCTTTTAAAGGCTGTTATCATTAGGGTACTAGTTACTGTATTTCTAAATGTCAAGAAATTACATTAGTATGTTTGAGTCATCTGGCCAAGACTTTTTCATGTGTGTTCATTATTTATATTTTTTTAAATAGAAGATAATATTATATAGCATTAGGGCTTGATAGCAATAGGGCCTGATAGCAGTATAGCATTAGGGCTTGATCCAAAGCCCACTCAAGTCAATGGAAGCCATTCCCTCTAAACATTCTGCTCGCCTATACACAGCATAAACAGCTGTCCTAAGGAATGCTAAAGACTCATTTAGAGAAATGTCATCTTCAAAGACTAACTTTTTATACCATATTTATAACATCCAAAGCAAGCTGCTTTTCTTCACGTTTCAGTTAACATCACTGTCTTAATCACTTGTCCTGAGATTTGTGTTCTGCTTCTGAAGTTAAAATGTGATAAGATGTCCCAAATTCCCACTTTACCACTACATCAGCTCATGCATGCGCCCTCGTCCCTTGGATGTAAAACCCCATTAGCTGAGAACCAGGTGTGTACATGGGAGAGAAGGGAAGCTCTCAATATTTAAGCAGAGACAATCACTGCAGGTAGTGTTATATTCTGAAGCATGCTAAGTAATGAAAATGATGGATGCTGAAAATTAAGTACAGTAACAGTGTATACATGTTTTTAAATACGAGTTTAATAAACAAAATGCATTAAAATTGTGTTATAACAACAGATCTCTCTCTATAAATATACCTCATATAGGGTGACCAGATGTCCTGATTTTATGGGTACAGTCCCGATATTTGGGGCTTTTTCTTATATAGGTGCCTATTACCCTCCACTCCATCCTGATTTTTCACATTTGCTGTCTGGTCACCCTAGCAAAAAGAACTAGGACCTACAGTTCCCCAGAACTATTATACTTTCTCCCTTCAAATGACTTATGGCAGCCCCCTGACTTATATGTTAAGTTTTCTGTTGCAATATGTCTTTTGCTCAATTACACTCCTCCAATTCAGAAATATATTACAGGCACAGCATATAAAATTGGTTCTATGCATGTTGCAGGAATGAATTGAGATCAGGTGCTTGGGAACACAATTTTAATACAGAAAATAAGGAGAAAACAACTTTCAATTGATAAAACTATTATTTGAGACAGAAAGAGATAGATTTGATTGTAAGGATGAAAATGGTAGATTTTCCTTGCCTATGGTTGAATTTATCCCCATCCAAAACCACTTCAGTCAGAGATTTTTTTATCCCTAGGACTCATAAAATACTTCTTGCCAGGCTACAACAAATATAATTTACTCTTCAGAATACGGTCACAGAAAGTTCCTCCCTGGGTCTCCTAGAAGGACTTTATTCCTTCTATCCTGAAAATGATTCAATACAAGCACTAGAAAGAGAATTTTAAAATTATTACTTTTAGTGTATGCAGTAAAATCTCATTCTAAATCTTTGCTGTTATAAACATGAGATGATACTCCAAAGGGAGCAGTGCTCAAAATTCTTATCTGTAATATAGGGTTCTTTTGCTTATAGCATTCCTGACTAGAATATTGTTCCTAACATGAGCATATACACACACACACACGTTTTCCTTTCCCCTACTATCTGCAATCTCATTCAAGCATTAGGCAGCACATGTCATGCATGTCTATAGCATCATTCCTGGATGTGTCATGTGTGTGCACGCGTGCCTGTGCGGCTTCCCCATCCTCTGCTAAAAGCTTGGGTAACTGTGACCACTCCCGCACCTAAACTTTAACTGCTGCATGACATGACATTTCAGAAGGCCCATACCAACAAGAGACATGTTGGTGAACACTACAGTAACACAAACCAAACTACTGCCTTACTTGCACTGGGATAAAAGATACTTTGATTTTCATATTCTGTTCTATATAGGTTCCTATTCCGCTTGCATCAAAAGGGTCACATACCATAGTGATGCAGAGTTCACTTTAATTTAAAGAGAAAGAAATACTGGACACATACCCAGCCTCCGTTGTCCTCGATCCAGTTGTGTAGGTGTCTGTTCAGGTACTCGGTCATCCACACAGCAATGCTGTCCACAAGAGGCGACATCTCCCGATTGACGCTCTCCACGCACATTACGCCACCGAACTCAAAGAAGGCCACGATCCTTCCCCAGTTAACCCCATCTCGGAACAGCTCCTCCACCACCGCCACGAAGCGCCCCCTGGCCGTGAATGGGGTCAAGTGCAGCTGGCCAGACATCTGGGCAAAATCTCTGTGGTAGCGGCGTGAAAATTCATCTCCAGCTTGGCACAGAGTCAAGTGAACAGCCTGCGGTGCTGGGCGCCGCCCATCACCACGGGGCACATTACTAGCAGCAGCCGAGCCAGGGGGCTCAGGAGGCAGAGACACCAGCCCAGCATGGTCAGAGGAGGTCCCAGCAGCAGTAGGAGAGAGATTTGGAGAAACTGATCCTCTGTTTTCACTGGCAGCCCAATCATATCCTCTCTGTGACAGTTTGTAATGGATGTAATTCAGCACTATCTCCCGGTTATCATAGCCTCTTCTCCCAGGATGAGCCATAATTTCCAACAGGGAGCAGCAAGGAGGAGGGAGGGAGGAAGAAGAGGAGCAGGATGAACCCAAAAAAGTAAAGCAGCCAATAATAATAATAATACCACCAAAAATTATAATCCAGCTATTGTATTGGATGTGGTTTCATTCATGATGGCATGAGGAGCTCTCAGGTCTCAGAGGTACTTTCGTCTTCTCGGTTTGAGATGCACCGTATAAATAGATTTAAAATGCTGTAAGTATTTTATTTCCAGAAGCACATCATTTATTATATATTTATTTTAGAAACATTTTCTTCTTGATGCTGAAATATATATCTTTTTAAATCTCATACTTATTCAAAACCAAGTGCATATTTCCCCTAAGTGCTGAACTAACACGTGAATGAAGGAGCTGAAGAACATGCACTGTAAAAACTGCAATTCCAAAGGATTTGCTCAACAGCCTTGGATGAATGTTAATCCACTGCACTTTAACTAAAAATCTCAAAACTTTCTTTTTTGTTTTTTTAATTACACACTGTAAATTCCCTGTGTAGAGTACTTACTTGGACTATAAATATGTTCCTCTGTCAAGTTTCCTTTAAAAAAAAAAAAAAAGGAAAAAAAAAAAAACCATTGCAAGTCTTCAGACACGTTAAGTTCTGATTGCTTTGATGCTTCACAAGATCAAATCCCCGAGGGGACAGGGAAGGGACAAAAATAAAAAATAAAAACTATAGATTTTAAGATTTATTTTCCCGACTTCTGTTAACCAGACCTCTCCAAAGACATGTCAAAGATCAGAATATCCCGCCTCAGAGCCCAGGAAAGAGAACAACCCAAAACAAAAGCAAAATTACGAAGAGCAGATGAAACACACCTTTGACTCCAAGCTCTTGCAGAAGTGCTGTGCTTGTCCCTCCAGTGCAACGTACAGCCACATGCAATTAAATACATGTAGTTTCATTCAGACACTGATCTGCAGGCAGAGCCCAACGCTCCCCCGCCACACACACTCACACTCCCCACACAAAAAGAGAGCATCAATTTTTTGACCTTTGTCTACATTCCAGGGAGCAAATGCATTTCCAAAGCAGCTTTGTTGGTATAAAAAGCAAGAAGCCCCCCCAGAGTGCAGAGAAGGGGAGAAGCTGGGGGCGTGTGTGGAATATTATTCATACAAATTAAGACCGCTGCTAGGAAGTTGTTCCCTCCCCCCCACTCCCCTCCCCCCCCCGCCCCCCCCCCCCGCCAGCCGCCCGAAAACCCCCCCCCCCCCCGGCAGAGCAGCCCCCTCGGCTCTCTGCAGTGCCGCGGCTGAAGCGCCCGTCCGTTCGGTGCAGCTCCGGCGGCCGGGGAAGCGGAGTCGCAGCGCGGGGAGGAGGAGGAGGAGAAGGAGGAGGGGCAGAGCCAGTGGCGGGGAGGAGAGCGGCCGGGAGAGGCCCGCGCAGAGGGGCGGGTTCCCTAGAGCTCCACCTCGCTGTTCATTCAAGAAACCGGGAACCCGCCGCCCGCTCACCGCCGCGGCCATCGGTGTGGCCGGGCCGGGCCGCGGGGCTCGGGCAGGCGCTGGGGAGGACGCGGCTCGGATGGGAAGGGAAACGCACCGGGCGGCTCCGTGGCTGCAGGGCAGAGTCATGCCCGGGGCAACTCCGTGGTGCGGCGCCCTCCTCCCCGGGGCCTCCCTCTGCCGCCGCGGCCGGGCGGCTCCCCCGCTGCGAGCGCAGAGCGCGGCCCGCCGGCTGCTCGCGCCTTCTCCGCCCCTGAAGCCGACCGAGGCGGGGCGGGACGGACGCCGGCCCGCTCCTTGCACGCCGGCAGCGGCGGCTCTGCCCGCGCCTCCGCGAAGGGGGGCGGGATGGGAGGAAGCAGCGGCGGCAGATGGGTCCCGCTTCTGCCTCCCGCCTGGCTCCTCCGAGGCTTTGTGCGCGCTGCGCTCCGCTGGGGAGACAAAGGCGCCCGACTTGCTTTGAGAGAGGCTCAAAGAAACGAGGAACAAAAACAATAAGGATCCGACCCAGGTCCAAAGTTGCGGTGCGGGGAGGAGAGCGGAAAGGAGACCAGCTGGTTATTTAATAACCTCCCCTCCCCCGCCCCAAATCCCAGGTGATTAGTTCAGGTGTAGACGCTTCTAGTGCTTCATTTGTAATGAAAAAGAGGGGCTGGGGCTTACGCAATTTTTTTATTTTCATAACTGACAGACAGCAGGCCCAGAGGGGTCATGGCTATGAACTGCGGAGCCTAGAGGTGCTGGGCTCAGCCCTGGCCCCTATTAAGCACTGAACATTTCTTCCCTCCTCCCTCATTTTTGTGCTTTTTTACGTGCACTAGAATTGAAGGAGAAATGCATTTCTGAAACCCTTCAGTGGGAAAAGCCCTGCCAGGTGGCGTAGGGAATCCTGGGATCATTTTTGCTCATGGTGCCCACTCATCAGGATTAAGGGCAGCAGAGTGGGTGGCAAAGACTTAAGACACCAGTCACAAACCAGGAGAGATAACAACATGGGAAACATTGTATTGAAAAAGCACTGTCACATAAAGACAACCTTTCAAATTATTGAAATGTTCATTGTATAGTATGGTACTTATGACCTTTTTGACCTCCCTTTTCACTGGCCTCTGTTGCACCTTTTGAAATATTTTGGGGGCTATCACATCTAATTTTAGGCCTCAGTGTACAAATCCTTAATCCTGGATGTTGTACTTACTTTTCTTAATAGTCCAGTTTAATGCACCTACCATGACAGTTAGCATCATGCCCTGTACTAAAATGTTGTCAGCTAAAGCCTGTAGGTCCTAAGCCTGCAGAGACTTACAGATATGCTTCATTTTGTGCATGTGAATAGCTCCACTGAGGTTGGTGGGACTACTCACATGTATAAAGTTTAATACATGCATAAACCTTTGAAGGATTGAGGCTTCAGTTTGCACCAACCTAGATTCTTAGATTGCAGGGGAGAGCACAGAAATAAATATTTTTGAGAGTAACAACCTAGAGGCTGATCCAACACATACTAAAGGCTACAGAAATCCTTCTGGAAAATGAGTTAAAATGCACCCGTGAAAAATCAACACTACTATCTTTCCTCGTCTACACTGACGGCAGCTACACTGATGGCTGGACACCCATGGCTGAAATTAGAATAAATTCCCACTATAGACAAGGCCCAAGTTAAATCAGGGTTCAAGGTACCCAGCATCTCTCAGTATCAAGCAGTTAGCATCAAAGGACAGAAACAGATTATTAAAATTTATAAAATGTCATTTTAAAGGATGTTCATGTATCTGAATGCAAAATCTTTGTAAATCCTGAAGAATTAAATGCAAGGTGTTAACTGGAACATTACCCATTGTGACTCAAGAGGGGAAACATTTCTGAAACTTAAGATGGGAATTTGAGAGTATTCTTCTCATGGATGGGGAGTAGAAAGTAATGCTTTAGTCACTATGAGGGACTGAAATGCAAGGCGACTCATAAATGTTTACCTAAATTCCAGGGGGGGAACCAAAGTACACATAACTATTTTAAAATTAGGGGAGGATTTTTTGGGTTTTTTCCCCCTTCTATCAGGTTCTGAAGCAATGCACTATGATTCTTTAAACCTCATCTGTAAATTGCATTGTTTTGTATTCAAAGCATGCTTGTCTTACGTACTCAGAATTCCACTGAGACTATACACAAAAGTAAGAAGAGAAATATTTCACTCCCATAAATGTAGGAACTGCCAGTGTCATCATCGATAATTTCTTTAATTATGCACACCTGTAAGTTAGTAATGTGCATTGATTTAGCTTATTTTTGCAATAGATTGTGCATGGATAATTGGTATAATGCACTGAGGAGTATCTGTAGAAAGTTACAAAACAGCATCATGCAGCTGGATTCAGTTGCTATAGTGAAAACAACTAGATAATCATTCAGAGAGACAAGGTGGATGAGGTAATATCTTTTATTGGACCAACTTCTGCTGCTAAGAGAGACAAGTTTTTGATCTTGTACAGAGCTTGTCTTCAGGACTGGGAAAGGTGCTCAGAGTGCCACAACTAAAGACAAGGTGGAACAGATTGTTTAGCATAGGTAGTTAACACACATTTTAAGGGACCATTCAAGGTGAAATGGCTGGTTAATACTCTTCCAGTCATGGGAATGAAAGGAAGGGGAGGAAAGCAGCTGGGGGGAGGGTTGTTAATGGGTTAGAGATTGTTGCAATAAGCCATAAATCCAGTTTCTCTGTTCATTTTGTATTATTATTTTTAATATCGAGTAAAGTTATGAATTTAAGCTCCCATGCTCATCTTTTGAAAATGTTGTGCAGTTTTCCTTTGAGGATATGGACTGATGGGTCAAATATAGAGCGATCACTTTGAGAAAAAAAGTTCACTCACATTGTTCTAATAATCCACTTATGAAAAAAAGTTTTCTTACCACTTGTTGCCACCTAGTGGCTGCTGCTCTCTTAAGACGTTTTGAAGTCACTGTCGTTCTTGAGGTTCATGTTAAAGGGGCACTATCAAATTAAAATCTGGTTTCAGGTACTAGCCATGCCCCTGAGCCCCTCTGTTAAGTTTTGGGGCTCTACAATACCATTTTCCTTTATTCTCTCTGGAACTGACTATATAAGAGGGACAGTGACGTTGATTATGCACAAAATGTGGTCAAATATACAAAATAAACGGGGGGGGGGGAATATAGAAATGTTATTTTCTTTAAAACTCATTGTTAGAATATTTATTACATTTAAAAATAGACTGCTGGTAATTTTTAAGCTATTGCGTCCCTTTAATATTAGTGTTTTTCAGAAAAAGAATCTAGGAAGCAATAATATTATTTAGGAGAGACAATCAGCTGTGTTTCTATAATTCTTAATTAGCAACAAAACTTGAGAGCTCTACCTCCTAAAATGGTAGCTAAAGTGTTATAGCAGTCTAGTATAGTTAAGCATCCCACTGATATGGATTCAAATCCTGTTCAATAGAGAAGTTGGATGACTGCTGGAAAGTCACAGGATAAATACATCTGCTAATTTATTTTAGGATGAGAAGTATGCTGTATTTCTTATCTGGAGGAATTTTAAAAGGAATTAGAGCATGTAGTAGGTCAAGTGAACTGAAACCAAATGAGCAATGACAATGCAGAAAGGAGTGACTGCTGTCAGATTATAAAATGAAACCCTGCTCCTTCATGGTCTTGTGTACACCGTTGAAAAGGGACTTATAATTTGCTAACGGTGCAGCTCCACCTATGGTATGAACAACTCCCAGCAGGGTTTGATGCCAAAGAGATGTAAACAAATCTGATCCCCATCTAAATGAAAACCACCAACTGTGGAACTGCATTAGTGATGAATCACAGGTCCCATTTCTGACAAGGTAGTTGCAGTCTAAAGGTGTCAGTTATGTAAACTCTGACACACACATAACTTCACTCACATAAGTAGTCCTATTGAAGTTAAGGAAGCTAGTCAAGGGAGTAAAGTTACAGACATTACATAGATGTTTTCTGGAATGGGGACTACAGATGTACTATATCCTCTCCAATATCCCAGGAGATTTTCCTTTATTGCTATGACAAGACAAGAAAAAAATTGAGAGTGAATAAATGATAGAAAAAAAAGTAGAACAATTTCCTTGTCTGACAGGGAGAAAAATAAATAGTGGTGATTTGGATATACAAAATACCCTGACATGTTCTTGCAAACAAACTGATTTTTTTAAGTACAGTAGACTCTCGATTATCCAGGATGCTAGGGAAAAAATTAATTCTGGTTAATAAAATGATGGATAATCACCATCCATAGGAAATATGGGGCGGGGAGGTTGGTTCACCAGCCGCCCTGCACTGGGGGAGGGAGGGTTGGTTCACTGGCTGCCCTGTGCCCTGGTGGGTTTGGGGGTTTTTTGTGCTTGGGGCAGCAACAAAGCCAGAGCCGGCCCTGCGAGTTAAGTGTATTTTATTTTTTTTTTTGACATCCTGGTTAATCCACTTTCTGGTTAACCCAATCCTGGATAATCGAGAGTCTACTGTAACAAGAGATACAGAAAGTGAGAACAGCATTAACCAGTGCCATCAGCTATTAAAATCAGTTGCTTCTGCAACAGCAAAATATAGAAGTGGGCCAACAACAAGCAATTACAGAGGTTAAGTGATATACAACATGAGAAAATATGTCAGAGATTGGAAAATATGGGTAAAGAACATAAAGATATGGCTGAGATTCATTTTGGAATGAGATTTATAGTCCAACAGGAGGTAAGTTAGTAGTGAGATGCTGATCCAGAAATAGAGAAAATGTAAAATTGATGGAATCTTGGGAGGGAAGAATATCGGAGATGGAAATTTAATTTAATTTGTTCAGAGTATTTCAGTATATTTTATGTAAGGAGTTAAAAGAGCTAGCTAAATGAACAGAATATACTGAAGGAATATAAACACGTTAACAGAATAGTCAGCTATAATGTTCATAACTAACTTCAAATAGGAATAGATACTACAAAGCCATATGAGAATTGTTCTCTTCAGAGTGGAATGGGTTAACAGTGATAATGATATTTTAAGTACAAAATCTAGACTCAGAGTCCTATCACAAAAAAATATAGGACCCACGTGGGGCATTCCTTTAAAAATGTTTTTGAATTTTAAAAGAAAAATGTTTTTTAATTACAGTTGAAAAGAAGGCATCTTAATGCTGGAAGCACCTGAGATATAATTTAAATTGAGAGCAATATAAAAAACAAGATTAATTAAGATCTTGAAAATCCCAATGAATATTTGTTTAAAGCAATATAAGGAGTAAGTCACAAGCTGTGACTTGAAGAACAACAAATTAGACACGCTGTTTAAAAAACAAAAAAACCTAAACCTAAACTAGGTGCGATGAAGGGTTTTTTTCTGAACTTGACATGGTCGGTTACTTTGTGTCAAAGGTGCTTTTAACATTGCAGTGGTAGGGAGCGGCATTTTAATATGATTATAAAATTATGTGGGTAGGCGACAACTATGAAGTCAGCTGAAGTTTCACAATTTATACTCTTTATTGTTTTTAAATCACATTTCTTGGTTGCTGTTTGGGAGGTAGGGATTTGGGAAGAGAGGGAAAGAAGAGGTTGCAACAATAGTTGTGAGGTTGGATAAAACACGAGTAAAAAAGTTTGCATGATGAGAACAGTATGGTTTTGAGGAATGGAAGATAATACAGTGGTGGATAGACATCTAGGAGGTTAGGATTTATCATGGAATGTAAGAGTAATTAATAAATCCAAATAAGAAATGTGTCGCTGTAGCTCTTCTAGCTAGCATTGTGATGTCTGTCTTGTACAAGATCTGATCCTGCAACACTTTTACAGGTATTTAATTTTATGCATGTGAATTGTCCATTGAAATTAATTAAGCCAATCATGTGAGCAAAGTTACTGATAGATAGGGAATGAGACTTAATTAAGGAACATCAAGAGAAACTGGAACATCCAAGTGGAAGGTTAAAGCATTATGTACAGGGCCATTCTAGAAGAGACATTAGTTAGCAAGCAGACAGTTATGGAGCAGAAAATAGCGTGTGTCTGATTTGGCAACCAGGAAAAGAAACAGAAGTAACTTAATACAATCAGTTGACTTGTACTAATCGGTATGTTACTTGGTTTATAGTGAATTTCAGAATCTCCTAATTTTAGAGAGGAGACTTCAAATAGGTATGAAATATTGATTTATATAAAATGATTCCTGAGACCTGGGGGGAAAAAAAGCATAACTTTAAAGAAAAAAGTTTGCAAGTTTACTTGAAATTTACATGCGGCATAGACCTAATTGGTGAAAAGTTGTTTTTTTTTCCCCCAAACATTTTTTTAAATGGCCAACTGTAGGTGGCTTTCTTTTGGGTGCCCAGTTTCCAGAAGTGCGGAAGACCATGGTTCCCATTGACTTCAGTGGAAGTTGTCAGTTCTCAGCACTTCTGAAAGTCATTGGCCACTTTTGAAAATGTGGGTATTAGTAAGCTATTCAGCAGTTCAAAAGTTGTAGTTGTGTATAAAGGTTGAAAAGATTTCTGACAAACCGTTCCCACAATTAATATCTACAAGAGTACTTCTGCTGTTGAGAATTAAAGAGGTAAAAGCAGGTAAAATACATTAACTTACAGAGTCAAAGTCTGTTAATCCAAAATGGTAGCAGAGATGTGGTAATCTGCCAGTTTCACCGAACTTTTTTGGGACTACCCAGAATAACTCTGGGGATCTCCATCTTCTCGTTTAGTCATTCCACCCTGTTAGAATCCAAACAGTCTAGAGATACAGGATCTCTCTTTGAATCAGTACTTATAGTTTCTTTTCACACAGAAGGCAAGCTGACAGTCTCTCTACCCACATTTTGGGCATTTTCCTTTGATGGGAGTGAGCAATACACTGTGTGTGACTGATGTCAGGCCCTCACCACAATGATCACTGGTTATGGAATTAGTATCTTTTCTGAAAGTCCTTCATTAGCATCTCACAAGATTGCTTTGATGGATAATTTAGTTACAAGGGTATTTACCATGTAAAGGTTGTCAGTTTCATTATGACAGGAACAGATAAGCAAAAACTTTATACAGAGGGAAATTATCAGATATTGTAAACATCAAATGATCTTATCTGTATGCAGTTATGTTGAAAAATTGGACTCTGGCATTTATAAATTAGGGTAAAGAGACACAGAGCACCTACAAGTATATATAAATTACATCCTTTTCAGAGAAGTCTCTTGTTCCTGGGACTTGGTGTTCACTTAGTGTCAAAGCCCAACAAAAATGTCAAACTCAGTGAGGCATATAGACCAAAAGGCAGGTCTGTTAAATTTATTTTGAGGAGTTTTAATTATGATTGATGGGTTAGGTGTAAATTTAAGACATGCCAACTTTGACCCACAGTGGATCTATACAAAGGTGGAGGGCAAGTGTCTTTATGTAGTAAATTAACATTTGTTCAGCAGCTTATTGCCCTCCTCAGCATCACTGGGTGTGAACGTCAACTCCCCTTTCCAAGCACTGATAATGCTGCCCTTTTGAATCAGCTTTTTCCGTCCTCCTTTCTTTCTCCTATCCCTGTCTCTAATCCTTGCCATTTTCAGTTTCCAGCTACCAGTGTTTTTTTTCCATCCCCTATTCCATTTCATATGCTAAATGCTCAGCAGCGAGACAGGTAATGCTAACATCTAAAGTCTCTATCTTCATTATGTTTTAGAATTATTACCCTGACCCCAATGAAATGAATGAAAGTATGGGAGTTCATACCTCTTGTAGGCATGTTTCATCTGCAGATTCAGGAAAATATCACTCTAATTCACACTTAGAAGATTTTGTTTGCAATGATTAGGACCAATTTTTGTTTTAATCACACTGTGGGTTTTGGAAAATGTGACTATAGCAAGCAGACTACATAAATACATCAGAGTAAATACAGGTGCATGCATGAGCCAGGTGTTGGACACAGCCACCGTAAAGAATGAAAGAGGTTCAGTGCTATATACAGTAGAGGTCAATAGATTTGGGGAATGAGCAGGATTTATGGTAAATGCTGACGAGAGGTAGTGCAAGTATTCAGTGGTAGGCACAGATTGCTTAAGTGGAAAGACTTGGAACTTGATTACTTTGGAGTTACACTTCACCCTTAAAGTGAACTAAAATGTAATTTAAACATGGCACTATTAGATTTGTGGGGGTTTTTTAACCTCAATTCTGTTTTATAGGCAAGACTTACTGAAAGTTTGTTCTGACAAGAATTCTGTTTAACATTCATTCCATGATATCTTTTTAAATGGTGGAATGTAATGGTTCTGTCCATTGGATAGCAAATTCAGCCAGTCAGAGGTGGTTAGTCAGAATGTATGGGGCTTCTCAGCTTTTTAATATGCCAGCTCTACGAGTTCATGAAAATACTGGTTGCTGGCTGGAACTGAAGAGTGTGGGAGTTAACAGTAACTAGCATTATCTAAAAAAACCCCACAACTATCACCTAGCTGATTTCACAATTTGTGCAAGTCAGCTATGTAAAATATTAAATTGTATGAGTTGAAAATATTTGTACAGTTAAAAGATGCAGGTGACTCTCAAACTCATCATTCTCCTTCACCTTTTGGTACCCTTGCCTCAGTTCCAGTCATGCTGTCTAGGGCCTCCTTACTAGAATATCAGGGTTCTGCCAGTTCCTTCAAGTTGCTATATTCTTATATCTCAGGAAGGACCCTAGTTGGGCCTGGATACACTTCTCTCCCATAAGGAAAAGCAGCACTGCTCCAGATTAGGCAGCAGCAGCACAAGAGTAAGGAGCCACGTTTGCAGCACAAAGGTAGCAGGAACTGATCTGGTTGTGAAGAACAGGCTGAGCATTAAAAGAGGTAGACTACCAGGCCCTGTGGGACCTGTGCAACAGAGGTCAAAATCGTTACTCAACCAGTCACTCCTGAAGGGAATGTTATACTATGGAGGATTTATACTAGTACACGTATGCCCATAGCGCCACTATGCCAACAGTAATGGGAAACAGCTGTGGTGGAAGTGGAGAGTTCTTGATACGAGACAAAATTAAGTGGCATCAATTTTGTTTTAAAATAATTTTTATACCTACCAAGTTATTTTGGTAATTGCTGTCACTTTTGGTGGGGGGGGGAAGGGGGCAATCTAGAAGCCAAACTTAATACTCCCCTGCTATCCAGAAATACTTAAAGGACTGATATATTTCCTTTTCAATATTATCCACCATTTAGGGCTCTTGCATCAAAAAATTAACACTCCAATTCATTTAGTTACCCACGAACCAACAATTTTAAATCTGGCTGCCTAAGGTTAGGCTTTTAAATATACATGGGCTGATTTTCAAAGGTGATGAATATCAGCATTGCCTATGACTACAGAGAAATTCGTGGATGTACAGGGCTTCAGGTCAGGCCATAGCTTTAAACAACTAGATACGGAGCTAAGAATCTAACTTCAAAACAGGCAAGGTTGAAAGTTTTGGCTACAATCTTGCATGTGAGCAGAGTGAGTGTAATAGTGCCTATATATGAATACTATATTGCTGATAACTGAACACAATTTAATCTATTCTAATATAATTGATGTAACCATAGTCTCCCTATTTTGAGCCAATTGTAACTTAAATGGCTTTTACTAGCACCATTATCTTAACTTTCCCATCAGATGATTTATTAAACCCTACATTATCTAAAAAAGTTGCATAAAACTATATATTGGCATATGAGCTCAGTGTAATCTCACTTCTACTCTTAAAAGAACATGAGGTAAGTAGAAAGAATATTTTATCTTTTAATTGTCTCTAAAACAATGGGGATGCATAGCTTTTAGACTCTTCCTTACATTTAGAACAGCAGTTCTCAAATTGGGGGTTGCCAAGCGCTCCCAGGGGGGTCACGAGCTCCTGCAGCTGCTAAAAAGCCGCCAAATTGATTACTTCTGCATTCGGCGGCTTTTCGGCGAACATACAAAGATCCGCCGCACCGCTCAGGAACACAAAAAAGGGTCACGGTTCTCAAAAGTTTGAGAACCGCTGATTTGGAAGGCTGTGAAGAACAATATGCCTCGTTTAACCAGTTCTCCTAGATTTCTTGTAACATCAGGATACATCTCTGTTTCGGACAAGTTATCAAGAGCAGATCTCTAAATTCATTCAGGTCTTACTCTCATTTATGCTATTAAGTCTTTTCCATTTAATATAATCCTCACTGATTTATTTTGGGAATTAGCATATTTCAATATTAACCCTAACACCAGTATAATAAGCCCGTATTATCCTCAGCTTTACTCCTTTGTTTTTATTTATCTAGAAATTCCAGAATTATGTATTGACTTTGTTCATTGTTTTAATCAGTACCCTTGTGGTTTTTACATCACAACATAGAAGGAGCTTCACAATTAGAACTTTAAAGGTTTAAAACTAACAAGGGAATTTCCCTACCAACAAAATACAAACATGTGGTCTCAGTTCATTCTACCCAATGCTTCAGTATCTTGGCAGTGTGGAGCTTTTTGTCCATATTTGTTAGGATTGCAAGAAGCAACAATGAAACACTGGCAGCTGGTGAAACCTATGTCCAGAGACTTCTGGAACATATCTTTGTTGCTAGAGCTTGGTATCAATTTCAGAATTTTTTTCCCTAAATATAAAGCTAGTATCTGAAAGGCTAGAATGTAATTCCCAGCAGTAAAGGATCATGGATCCTTTCAAGACCCTTTTTATTTAAAACTACCTCAGGGTACTTAGGGTGTAGGCAGAGAGATCTTTATAAGTTTATATTGTTTCCTAGGAAAAAAGCCTTTAATCCATTCTCCAGCTTTTCTCATGATGGCCTCTTTCTGGTGATACCAGTACAGCCTCTCTATGAAGTCTCTTGCCATTGCTGACCTTGGGAGAGGATAAAACAATGTCACAACCTCATCTGCTCTCTGCCAGTCAAACTCAATGGGATTACCGAAGAACCACCTTTACTCCCCATTGCTCTTTTTCTTAATCCAATTTTGCTTTGGCCTACTACTTTGATGATCAGTTCCAACTGCAGTGTTTTCCTGCTCCTGTCTCCATGATAGACTTGGAAGGTAGCATTTCCAACTTAATACCTAAATATTTGTAATAAAAAACAACAAACAGTCCTCACAGGTTTAACACTCTGCCAAGCAATTTATCTTTTGGTAGCATATTCTTTTCCCAATCCAGACCAGTTCTGAATGTCCTAGAAGCCACGTTGTCTTCTCCACTTGCAGGTGAGGAGCTCTGAGTTCACCAGAGTAGATTTCTTTGGAAAGCAACTTCTCAAATTTTGAATTTATTTCACAAGTAGGTAAAAGGCAGCTTACTTTTTGTAGAGCAGGAAGGGGAGTTTTCTCTTAGAGATCAGCTGAGACAATCCTAGCCCATGGATATCACATTCTACAATTTGCTTTAAATATATATGTAAAAAAAACAAAACAAAACAAAAAACAACTAACAACAAATAAACCTCAATTCTGAAGCTTTCTAATCAGGAAGAAAGCAAACCTTCCCTATCAGGATTCACCAGTATTAGAAAGTTGCATGAAAAAAAAAATATCAGCAAACCATGATGCTGAACCCACATAGGCTCTGCTAGCATTATTCTCTGCATCTGTACCAAGTTTCAGTGAAGTGAGTGGGCACTCATATGCCCCACTAACTGATCTCCATGCCAGACCAGGGCTATTGAATGCGTTACAACTTTGGTGAATGAGGAAGTATTAGTTTATAATAAGACTGATAACATGGAAAGATTTCTTGCACTTAGAATGTTCACTGCTACAATGCAAATTTTACTTTAAAAATAAGTTTTCCTACAAAATTTGCTGCTAGAATAACACCTCTTGTGTTACTGTAAGTTCAGTTACAATAAAAGTTTTACAAACCCACTGAAAAGATGACAATTGATTTCCAAATTTTGAGTCCAACGCTAACAACTTAAACTACAAAAACGTGTAAGCGATAGGCTCCGGTGTTTTTTTTAATAAGAAGAGACTTAAATTTAGAACTTCAGAATAAGCATTTTTGTTCCTCCATTTATTTTGAGAAATACAAAACATGAAAATTAGTTTACAATTCTGGCACAAAAGCTTTTGAAGCAATAAACTGGAGATGGGATAGATTTTAAAAACAGACATATACATTGTTACTATTTAAAAGTGCCTAGAGTGTTTCACAGCAAACTAACATGTAATTACATATTTCCTTCTTTCTTAGTAAATATTAAACCTACTTAAATTGCACATAAACCAGAATTTTAGTTAGAAAGTGTACTGTATAATAAGTAACATTAAAGCAGTAACTAGAAACTAAATGAAATGTAAGAAACATTTTGGCTCAACTCTCAAAACTTAAATTTAATGTTTAAAAATTCAAAAAAGGCATAACCTTTGAGTCTTGTTATAGCATCAATTACATATTGTTAATTTGACAAAACAGTGGTAGAGTGTTTTGTTTTAAATTCTTCAGAGATCTGTGGCTCTACTGAAAATAATCAAGATACTCGCATTTAATTTAACTTAATTGACAATAACCTGTAGGCTGCCAGTCATCTTTTCCATAAAATCACAAAGTATTCTTGTTTTTAGCTGTCTCCTGATCTTTACTGTTTTATGCTAAAGCCTTCTTAGAATCCCTTAGCTCTGATTATTTCCATATCAGGCTGTTTTGACAAATGTAATGAACAACCGCAGAATCCTAATGTATATGAAAGTCTGTCAATTAGTTAACTAAATGCACTAGCTTGCACTAACGAAACTATGACATTTAAAGATCAAATTCTTTACTTACCTGGTTCACACTACTCAAATAGATATAGGGTTCAATCTGCACAGCCTTACTTAGCTATGGTATGGTTTATGCTGCTGTAACCCTGTAATGTAGATGCAGACTATGTTGACGGAAGGGTTTCTTTCATTACTGTAGGAACTCCACCTCCCCAAGCAATGATAGCTAGATCGATTTATCTACACTTCGGGGTTAGGTTGGCATAACTACAAACACTGAGGGATGTGGATTTTTTCCACACCTCTGTTTGTCAACCTAAGTTTTAAGTGTAGACTAGGCCAGAGTCAATGGGACTACTTACAATGGGCAAAGTCAAGCAAATGCACATCTCTCTGCAGGATTTGGGCCATGGTATGTTTAATTCAGTAGTCTTGTCTGAGCACAAACTTCGAACTTTAAGAGCAAGCACCAGCCTTAACTTAGAGTCTTCAACCACTATTTTCAAAATTGGCTAGTGACTGGCTACCCAACTTACAATACTTTAAGCAGGGCCCAATTTTCAGTTTGGGTACTCAACACTTTCTGAAAAACACACACACAGTCTTAAGACTTAAAAGTTCAGCACCCAGAAATTGAGGCACCCAGAGTTTCTAGTTGCTTTTGAAATCTTGGCCTTCAGGCTTTTGATAGAAGTCAGAAACCTGATGTTATTTTTAGTATTTTGACAGAAATATTAACTCATTGACTTGGAATCCGATTTGCACACTTTTATTTAATCTTATTCTTGATTTATATCAAGGCTCGGTATAAGATACACACTAATAAGATATATGAGGTCCTGAGAGAATGGCTGTGATGACTTTCAATAAACAAACATGACTCTGGATATTATTGTAAATGCTCCGTAATACACAACCCATAAACAGCACAGAGCAACTAACATATATGCAAAATAGCTTCTTCTGCTGTGAAATTCAGCTGTTTAGAATTGTAAGGATGCCCACTATGCTCAAATCTGTGCATTCTTCTGATAATTAGAAGCATGCAAATTTTACATATTTAAAGAGGCACTCTGGCAGGTTGGCCCCCAAACTTAGGCTTTGTGAAGAGCATTATAAAGCCTAGTATAAACACTAAGTCTCTTAATGAGAAACTGTTAGACTATCAGTTTGAATATTCCCCTTTAGGGTTTACAGAGCAAACACTTTAGCACTGTGCTAGTGCAAAAAACCCCAAAAGTTAAACTGACTAATTGCACTGGGATGGGGGGGGGGGGGGAATAGCATCAATAATCAGTTACATTTTTGAAGTTATTCCAGTTAATAATGCAAGGTAAGAAAAAATATTTTAGCATATAGTGTCTCATTAAACTATTCCTTAGATGGGAAATATAGAAAACTAACAAACAGTATCAATTTCATCTAATATTTGATTAAAATGAACTCCTATGGAAGAAGTGAGAATGATAAATTTTACCAGCTAAATTTTAAACTTTAAAATATGGATTGAGACTAGAAAAACCTGACATCTAAAAATGTAAGAGTGCTAACAAATATGAAAAATGCAGCTTTTGCAAAAGAAGACTCATAGGCACTTACTGTAGTAGTCCAACTGAACAATATATCACAATCTCTTTATGCTATTGTAGTTATGAACTAGGCATTTTCAGTATTAGAAACTTAAAATTGTTAGAAAATATTGGGTTCAGTGTAGTCTGGCAAAGATGCGAAGCAGTCTTGATTCATTTGTTCATCTAATAAAAACCAAAAGAACGGAGTGTATTTTTAAACCAGACCTTGTCATTCTAACAGGTATACTCACACCCAGGGATAAATTAACCTGGAATGCCATTTTGACCCTCCTGAAAGCTACATTCCTGCTACTGGAAGAGTCTCGCATTTTAAATTAACATTTTAATTACAAATGATTCTATCAACTATTTGTTTGGCTCATCATTTGCAGTTTTTAAAAATGTGCATAATGGCAACATTAAGCTACCTTTCTCTCCTCAGCTCAACTGACAGATAAAAGGGGATAAATTAGAAGATTATACATCAATTTAAAATTAGATTGTGGCTTTCAGCAATTTTAACTACTTGCCTTTCTAATGGTTTGATTTGTTTAGAAGGTATTTCAGAAGGCCAAAAAAATCTTTCCAAGCATTTCTCAGTGGAGAACGGGTTCTTCATCTCCCTTTAGAAGAATATGCAGCTACAAAAGCATATCTCAACTACTCCCACACTGAGAAGCATTGGATCATATAGGTAGGGTTCTCCCACCTAAAGATCCCACAGCTGTCATAGTGCATGATGAAAACCACGAATAAGTCTATTTACTGATTTACTGACAATAGGAAAAGTAATCAGAACATTAAAAAGTTAAAGTAAGGTTGTGGAAATCTATTTGGAGCCTAAACTCCCTCTTCAAGGAGAGTTCAAACTTCTTAGGTTCAATGTGTGATGGTACTTACCCTTATCCTTATCTCTGAACACACCATTAAAGAAAGAAAACCTAAGTATTTGTCCAGAATTACCAGCAAATAACCCACTCTGAAATTTCACTTTTCACACTTACAGTCTAGATTCACAAATGTTTCTCCAAACCAAACCACTGAAAAAAAACACTAGTCTTCATTCATTCTTTTGCATAGTTTTGGTATTTCCTGGGGTTGTACTTTTGTTCTCTCTCTCACTTCCATTTCAAAGGAACTCATCTGTCACATATCCAAGCATTTAAATGAAAGTCTTCAGGTGAGAAACTAAGTCCCATTTAGCAGCAAGCTGTCCAAGATTAACATTCTTCTGATTCAGTGAGTAAAGATTATTTAGTTTTATCTGTACTGTCAGATTTTTCCCTTTGTATCATGCAGCGACGAACTATGCTGTCAAAACTTCCTAGGTAAAACAAACCAATGATGCGAAAAATGCCCATGCAAACAACCTGTAAGCAGAGAGAAAGAACTTTCAGCTATTTCAACATACTTTTGTTATTATAGTCTATACAACATGATCGTTTTTACTTAATAAGCAAACACAGCCTCATGCAGGTAAGCAATATAAATTCAGTGACCAAATAAAAGTTTAATGGAGACTCGCCTTGGACAAATTAGTTAACTTATCTGTGCAACAAATTCCATATCGGTACAATATTCTCTCACCTCACAGAGGTGGAGAATCAAGGTTTGTAAAGTACTTGAAAATGTAAAGTAAGACTAAATCTTTGTGAATAAATATGGTTAAAAATTACAGCCTCTCCAGATCTTACCTGCTGAAGACCTTCAGTAATAGCAGTGACAGGTGACATTCCACTGGTCAGTACTGATAACATGTAACCATCTGAGCCCATAAAACTGTTAAAGTTTCCTTGCTGGAAAAGAGAGAAAAACAAACAAACAAACAAACAAACAAACAAACAAGAAGGTTAGCAAATTGCAAAGTTGTCTGTTAATTGTTTTAAAGTAATATTACTAAACAGATTGGTTAGTTTAAGGCTCTTGCTGTCCTTCCATTCCCTTAATTAAGTGGGAATAACTACTGTGAATTAACACAGGGATATCAAAAGAAATGTAAGAATTTGAAAAAGCTGTAGCGATATTGCTCAGCTACCAACAGCATGCAGGTTTCTGCCCACAGAGCACAGAAAGATGGTAAAAGGACATTTATTATTTAAGATGTTTTCCCCACTTATAAACAGGCTTCAAGGACAGTACTAGATTCTTCTATAGTCAGAAGATTCTGTAGTGCTAGAACCTGAAGAGAATGAAAATACTGCTTATTCCTTATCAAGGTTAGCTTGCTGAAGGTAGATGCTATTTATTTGGTACCTCATTTCAAGTGGGGTTAGAGACTGTTACTCCTTTACCTACACAGTATGTGTCAAAATGAGCAACAGTTTTTAGGTATATGTGGAAAATATACCAGCTTTACTTCAAATTGGGTGATAGTGACTCAAAACACGTTTTTGTTTTGAGCTGTAGATTGCTTAAGTACCTGAATGAGGTGTCCAAAATCGAAGTGCACATGGAAGGCTGAACAAATCCAAGGGTTAATGACTAAGGTGAGAGACATCTTTTTTCATATATATGCACACATAACTGCGGACGCACACTCCCACCCACCTTCTAGCATGATAGGGATCTGATTCCAAATGTGGTCTCTAAGTGCTACTGATATACAGTAGAACCTCAGAGTTACCACACACCAGGAATGGTATTCATAACTGAAGTGTTTGTAACTCTGAACAAATCGTTATGGTGGCTGAATCAAAATTTTAAAACTGAACATTGGCTTAATACAGTTCTGAAACTTTACTATGCAGAAAAAATGCTGCTTTCCTTTTTTTTTTTTTGTAGTTTAACACAGTACTGTATTTACTTTTTTTTAATCTCTGCTGCTGCCCAATTGTGTACTTCCAGCTCCAAATGTGTATGGTTGACTTGTCAGTTTGTAAATCTGGTGTTCGTAACTGAGGTTCTACTGTACAAATGTGAAAGTAAGCATGTGGAAAGAGATTTAACATTAGCTAGACGATATAGTCTTCTCAAGTAAGTGTACGTACATCTGTCCATTCAACAGTCTTTAACTGGTGTCATTTTTTTTTACATATGGCACATTATGAAAAAAAAGCATTTGGCTTCCATGAAGAAGAATTTCTCATTCAACAAAATATAGTGAAATTGTTCCCAAGAGCATTACTGCACAGATGATAATAGCAAATTATCTTGATTTTTAGGCAGCCCCCCTGTGAAAATACTGGGAAACTGGAAAATAATTTTTCCTTCTTATTTATTATTGTTATTCTGGATAACCCTTGTGCACATAATGGAAAGATGGCTACCGGTCATGATAATTTGGCCCCCTCCCTTTTCTTTTCTTTTTTTTTTTTTTGGACACATTTGGACATTCTGAAACGGTGTTCTATACTGTATTCTCTTGGCCATAGGTTTACTTTTTAATGTTGTCTGGAAATAGCTAACAACAACAAAATACCTAAGAAACAACTAAGAACAACAAGCATGTGGGTGAAGACTCAAAAAAAAACCCAAACACACTTGGTGAAGGTTTAGATCAAGTTTTTAAAGTAGGAAAGGGATAGCCTTTTCCTGTCTGGAACTATAAATTATACTATTTGGTTGCAGTTGTCAGTCAGGCCATATGAATAAATTAAGAACCGAAACAAAATTTGACAGTATGTGGCTGCAAGCAAACACGATGGCACTTTATTTTCAGGATGTGCTTTAAGGCACTCCTCTTAATGTCATTTCTCTTTGCGTTTTAAGAATGAAGATTCTATATCACAAGATCTCTGAGAATAAAGAGGTGCTAGGAAGGCTGGTGTCTCCATTGCTACAACCAGTGGGTTTTTCTGCATTATGATTATTCACAAATCAGATACATGCACACACTAGAATACCATGAATTTTTGTATAGTTATTTCAGTGTCAACTGATCTCGACCAGAGAAATGAAGGCTTTCTTGGCTTTTTCATAGGCAAGCAACTTTTTACTAACCATATGATGCATGGAAAACATCTTTAATGTTTTAAAACATTCATAATTGTTGTTTGAGTCTATTTTGACATGACATTGCTGCATTTTCTTTTGTCTTAAGAGCAGAAGCTCCAAAGACATGCTAGCTCCAAGAGATTAAATGAAAGATGTTTGGGGGCCGGGTGACAAAGGGAAATAAAAAAAATGCTAAAGAAAACATTCCTATACAAAAAATACAAGTAACATTTCATGTAGAAGAAATGTTTTTATGTTTAACTATTCTTATTTACACATTTAAACAAGTACTTCATGCAACAATTTCCCATCCCATGCCTCCCCTCAAAGACCTTATTTAAAAAATTACTTACTATGGCATCTTTAACAATAACTCTGGCAACCTGTTCTGCTTGGCAAACAGATGAGGTTTCTGAAATTAGTTTAGTCTCTAATGGCTTTAAAAGAAGATACAGAGTATTACTATAAATTAGATTACATTGACAACACAGAGAAGACAAAAATATTCGGTTACCATTATTTCTTGTGTCATGTAATTTACCTGCCTTAGAGTTTAAGTCAATAGTCTCCAACCTTTTTACACACAAGATCACTTTCTGAATTTAAGTGCAACTTAGGATCTATCTCGCCCTTTCCCTGGGGCTCTGCCCTTTCCCTAAGGCCCCACCCACTCAATTTCCCCTCCCCCCTTTCTTCTTCTCCCCTACCCTCACTCACTTTCACTAGGCTGGTGCAGGGGGTTGGGATGTGAGAGGGGGTGTGCGCTCTGGGCTGGGGCAGAGGGGTTCAGAGTTTGGGAGGGGACTCTGAGCTGAACCTGGGGTAGTGGGGTGGGGTGCAGGAGGTGGTGAGGAGTGCAAGCTCTGGGAGAAAAAGTTTGGTGCAAGAGGGGGCTTCAGGCTGGGGCAGAGTGTTGGGGTGCAGGAGAAGTTACAGGGTGCTGACTCTGGAGGGAGCTTAGGGCTGGGATGCGGGCTCCCGCCTGGCGCTGCTTACCTTGGGCAGCTGCCAGTTGGTGGTACAGTGGGGCTAAGGCAGGCTCCCTGCCTGCTCTGGTTGTGTGCCACTCCGGTAAGTGGACAGCACGTCCATACAGCTCCTGGAAGTGGGGACACATGGCTGCACACGCTGTCCCTCCCTGCAGACACCTCCCCTGCAGTCCCCATTGGCTGCAATTCCTTATTCCCAGCCAATGGGAGCTTCGGAGGTAGTGCCTGCAGGCAGAAGCAGCACACGGAGACCCCCTTGGTCCCTCAGGGGCCGCAAAGACGTGCTGGCCACTTCTTGAAGCGGCACGGAGCCAGGGCAGGCAGTGAGCTTGCCTTAGCCCCACTGGACTTTTAACAGCCAGAGATCATAATCAGCCGTCAAACTCCAGGATCAACCAGTTGATCAGGATCTACAGGTTGGTGACCACTACTTTGAGTGAATTGGCATCACTTTAGGTTCGCTGTACCAATAATGTTAACAAGAGACATCTCATGGACTGTCAAATATAACTCCTCCTTTTATAAGGGTAAAGGCAGTATTTCATAAATTAAGGGAAAAGTTGGCAATGCTTTATTTGCTTATAATTATTCATAATATTTTATGACTGCAGAATATTAAAAATAGTAATTGCTCAAATGTTTTATTCTTAATTGAAGTTATTAGAATGATCAAACTATATTTAGTTTGTATACTCTATATAATTCAAGTTTTATCATCTGTAGCTTGTACTGGAAGTTTAAACAGCTTAACAAGAAAATACTTTTAGATCCACAAACCAAGAAATCATTAGAAGTGTAATTTTATATACACAGTATCCTTCAAAAATCTCTTCCCTTTCCTGGGGATTGACAAAATTTACATAAGTTCTTGCACCTCTGAAATGAAGCAGCTGATATGCTACATTAATGCCTTGAGACGCATATAACTTGGCATTTATTATGTAGATCTCTTTTAATCTAACAGGTCTGTTAAAAGAACAGAAACAAATCAGAGTCTGGCATTCCTAGCTCTCAGGCAGATGGGCAATTTTATATCTCAAGCATAAAGCTATGAGAATTGCTGCTGAATTTTAAGCAGTCAAGACTGAAAACTCCAATACAGACACTACTTTAGTATAAAATTGAGGTTGCACAGTCAAAACTTCAAGAGCATGGAAAAACCTTATGTTAAGATCATATATACAAGCTGAACTCTGCTCCATTGTGCATTTCCATTATAAGAGAATCTTTAGTTGCATCACAACAGTCTATTCCAGATAAAGTTGTTTATTAAACACAAGAACAACAGGCCTGTAGTGCTCAAGTGGTCTGTAAGAAGTTAACTATACATTTAATTAGCTGCATGTGCACATAAAATGCATTTAACTACATGCACAGATAGAGATTAGCAGAGACTCAGAGTGCATAAATTTTTTTTAAAAAAAATTTTAAAAAATTTAAATACAAGGCATTCATTTTTAAAATAAATCTGTTCAAAATTTAATTTCAAATTGAGTCCTAAATTTACTGTAATCTATTAAGGTCATTTAAATATATAAACAAAAAAGTTGAATAAATGAGCCTTCCTCAAATTTTAATGATTTAATGGGTGTGACTTTTTTAATTCTATAAAAAAATTCAGTAGGAAAAACCTCTTGACTTTTTAAGTCATCTCAAGCTTTGGAAATATTCACGTACCACATTAAAAAAAAAGTCAATATTACTTTCAGCCTTTACAACAGAAGCTGCTGTTTTACATTTTTCCAGATGTAAATACTTCCACAGATTCTGTCGTGCAGAAAATCTTTGGTTTCAATTCAGATACCAGGTGCAGAGAATATTTTCTTCATTTGGACTAGTTTATTCAAAAAGTTGAGAAACTGATTGGGAATAGAAAAAGCAAGAAAACTAGTTTTCTCCTTCCAGATTATCAAAAACAACCAACCAACCAGGTGGGAGAGGATGAGATCTATTAATTCTAAAGCTTTGAAGGACATAAGGGCCAGATTTTCAAAGGTATTTAGTCATCTAAAGATGCATATACATGCCTAGTGTGATTTCCAAAAGTTCATAAGCAGACTAGAGACCTAACTGCCATTAATTTCAATTTGCAGTGTTGCTGTATCTGTGTTGGTCCCCCAGAGGCAAGGTGGGTGAGGTGATGACTTTTAGTGACCAACTGCTTGTGGAAAGGAATAACTCTGTGAAGCTTGACTTCTACCAACTGCAGTTGATCCAATAAAAGACATTACACCTCACCCGCCTTGTGTGTCTCAATTTCATTGGGAGGTAGGTATTCATTCAGATTGGGCACTTTTGAATATCTGGCCCACTGTGTTCAGAAAAATCTGTTAATTCACTAACTACAGTTAATATTTCCTTTGTTTAATAAATCAGTTGCAAATGCAAACACAAAGCTGTAAGTATCCAGTACATTTAAGGTAGTTTTATTTAACTAAAAAAAAAAAAACCCCCACACCTTTTAAAATGCGGGTTTTGTACATTTAATTAAATTCCAACTCATCCAAATGCACTTTGACACCAATCCTTGTTAAAACACACACACAAAGTTATTCACCATTTTTAAATGTAAAAATTAAGAAACTAAATAAATGTATGTTGAGCTACATAGTTGCCTAAGTTTGCATAAATATATTTTACCCTCTTGATTAGCAAAGGGGGACATATTTAGCATAAGCTATATTTGCTCGCAAATCATTATATTTTAATGGGACCAGGGAAAATGAACTGCTCATTAGGAAAAACAACAATTAATATCAATGATTTAAATTATTAAAATTAGATTTCAACTGCTTTGAATAAAATCAATCCACCCTACAAAGACTACTGTACACATTGTACCCAATTGTCAAACGTTCATAACTTTATAAGCCAATTTCTCCAAGTTCCATGAAGCACTTAACTACTTTCCACACCAAATTTCAAATTTTACCATTTTTTTTTAAACCCAGACAGAAGTCTGCCCCGGCACAGATGTACATTCTAACGCAAGAATAGCAGAAAGGATTTTGCTCAAACATTAAAGATTCAGCTGTAGTCAAATACCAAACAAAAGATGAACGTAAAGTTTTGAACTTTAGAAAACAGGATGACAGTGTCAGCAGCACACACCATTTTGCAAATTCAGTAAAAACAGTGGATAGTGACTATATGATTCTTTAAAAAGCATGTGATGTCAGCATTTAAGATTTCAATCTTTGTTTGTTTACTTTTGTCTAACATGCATACAAAAGCCCGAGAAACATTTTTTTTCAGAAGATAGGTATCTTCTAGTAATAAATACTCTTAAACTACAAGTCGTGAAAAATCTAATGTTAATTTAAAACAGCATAGAAAATAAAATCCCATAAGGAGGAAGATTTTCTATTTCCAAACATATACTAAAGTATGCAAACCAGGGTTGTCAAACGATTAAAAAAATAATCAAAATTAATTCCAAGACTAAAAAAAGTCAATCACAGTTTTAAACACACAAATAATAACAGAACACCAGTTTAAATTTATACTATTTTTGGATGTATTTCTATATTTTCAAATATTCGGATTTCAATTACAACAGAGAATACAAAGTGTATGTACAGTTCTTGCTATTTTTAATTATAAATATTTGCACTGACAAAGAAAAACAAAAGAAATAACATTAATCCACCTCATACAAGTTCTGTAGTGCAATCTCTATCGGGAAAGTGCAATTTACAAATACAGACTTTTTTTACATAACTGCACTCAAAAATAAAACAAAGTAAAACTTTAGAGCCTACAAATCCACTCATTCCTACTTCTTGTTCAGCCAATCACTAAGACAAACAAGTTATTTACATTTAGGGGAGATAATGCAGCCCACTTCTCATTTACAATGTCACCTGAAAGTGAGAACAGGCATTCGCATGGCACTACTGTAGCTGGCATTGCAAGGTATTTACGTGTCAGATATGCTAAACATTCATATGCTCCTTCATGTTTCGAACTGGGACCCCTGATTGATACAAGCTTCACGGAGTGGGGAAAACCCAGCGTGCGCATGCTCTCTCTCTCTCTTTTGGTATAGCCTTCTGATCCTGACTTGTGTGATCAGTTATAGCTTTCTAAACCTGACTTTTATAATCAAAATTCTAAGTTATAATATTAAATCTAACTGTTTTGTTTGGCTTCCTATAGTTATTCATCATCATCATCCATCATCATGTTCCTATTATGCCTCTGGCATTTAGGGCAGTGATGAACCTCCTCCACTCTTGTCTGTTTCGTGAAAGTCTTTCAATGGTTCCATAGCTGCGCCACAGATTTTTTAGCTCAACTTCCAGAGCTCTTCGCCATGTTGTTTTCAGGTGGCTGTATTTTCACTTGCTTTCAGGTGTCCATCTTATTGCTACTCTAGTGATGGAATCAGTTTCCAGCTAAAGCACATGACTGATTCCTCTCCAATGCCTCCTGGCAATGATGGTGCTCATATCCTCTTAGCTGCATTGTGTCAATAGATCTTGGTTTGAGATTGTTCTGGGCCACAAGATACAGAGGATTTTTCTGAGGCAGGTCATATGGAATGAAGACAGTTTGGACATGTCCTACTTTCTCATTCCCCAGCATCCTGCATTGTAAAGTAGAGTTGTGATACCAGCCAGCTCTGTGTTTCTGGGGAACCAGGGTGCATCACGGTGCTCCAGATGCTAATGAATCTATGCCTGAACACACCCAGCTCAGCAATCATCAGACCAATTCTAGTAATAAATCTTTGATTGATATCCCAAAATACTGAAGCAGCCTAGCTGCATTGTGAGCTCCCTGGAAGAAAATACATTGTTGGTTGTTTATTAAATGTGAGGGGGGAAAATATCTAATAATTCCCTCTAACTTTCAGACACCCTATAACTATTCTGACTGCTCTTTAGTCATAAGGTTGTCCAATGGAGAAAAAACAGGCACTCAATTTCTTCTAGACCTGAAACAGTATATAAGCCAGAATTACATTAAGCATTTGGCCTTGATTTAAAAACCACAGTTAGGGAAAACCTTTATTTAGTATTTCTTTAAAAGCAAAAGATGCTGACTGGAAGAAGAATGTATAAATTTGAGCATAGACTGATTATTAAACAAACAAACATACACACACACCTTAGCAGCTTTTCTCTGAATTCACTACTCCTGTGCTAGAGCTTCCAGCATGAAGCTCAGCCCTTCAGCTCAAGCCACCAGAAGAGGGAACCACACAACTCCATTACAAAACTAGTTTGCTAGATGCCCCCAGGAACCTGAAAAGCTTTGCCTGTTCTCCTGGCTGGCTAGCACCCAAATAAGTACTGTAGAGACAACCTATTACCACCTGGCCTTTACTTAATAAATCAGGATCATTCTGAACATGGGAAAGGATTTCTAACTCACCTCTCTGTAATCCAATGATGGTGCAGTTTTGTGAAGAGTGGAATCCTCATGTCTCTGTTTTGGTCAGGCTGCCTGAAGAGCTCCAAAGGCTTTAATGGAGCCAGCCTTTGGAGCGGTGGATTGGTGGAGAAAAGAATATCTCCTTTCCTGCCTTTCTAAGTCTGAGACCGCTTTCCCAGCCAGAGCCATGGATAAAAGTCAGACTGACAGAATCCTCATTAGGCTGAAGCCTGAGGCAGGGATGCACAGGAGGATCAGGCATCTCTGTATGCATACATATGCTGCAGGATGGGGGCTGAGTATGATAATAGAGCACTGTGTGACAGAGACCTTTTGTAGGAGAAAAGCCTCAGCAAACACCCTCAGGATGAAAAGACAAAAAGGAAAATAGATTTAAGACTTGATTTTTTACCTCACTATTGCCTTGGGAAGGCAATGCTTGCTTTAGGCTTTTTGAAAGTCTCTGGAATTTGTAGAAATTATCCTTGCTTATCATGTGAATTCCCCAACTCCTAATAGGAGCAAACGGGAGCTGTGTAGAAGTCCTGCTTCTTTCTCCAGGGAACCTGCTTCAGTAAGGGAAGACTCTGGATTATTTCATGTTTCTCCAACCCCCCAGCCTAGCTCTGTTGTAGGACTTATTTCCTGAGCTAGCTTAACAGCTTCCTCCTCCTCTTCAGTTTCCTCTCCCCAAAAGCTCAGTTTTCCTGAACAGGCTTTTCTGTGTTGGGAGTTATGGTTCTTCGGGGCAGGGTGGGGATCCAACAGTCTGACTCTGAGCCTATACCCTGGCAGTGCAAGGATCAGCTGCTGGGAACAGGCAGCACATAATTCACCCTCTGTAGAGCTTGTAAATGCTGCCTCACACAGGGAACACTGCTTAAATTAGAGCCAGGTGTTTACCTGACAGCTCTATCACATCTTAGCTGGACAGAGCTGTCTGGAAGGGAGGTGCTGCAGTTGTAGATCCAGGTGCTTGAAACCACCACACTGCTATTTACCTCATTCAGGGGAGGAGGAAGTTTAAGATGGAACTTCACACAAATGAATAAAAAAACAAACAAACAAAGTGGTCAGGAGAATCTTCACCACCACCACGTTCCACCACTGGAGGCAGAAAATCTGGTGGTCTGAGCTGCTGGGGAGTTAAGTTTAGCCCTGGAGCCTCTAGCAACAATACTGAACCACCTTTGAATTCTGCCGGGGAGGGAGGCAGGCATTAGTCCATGAATAATGAAAGAAAAAGTGAGCAACAGAATTAAAATGATCAAATATTAACAAGCAAAATCCTTAGGCAAAGGGAAAGGCTAGCTGTAAAAAGCAAATAGCAAGATCATGTCACATGAGAATTCCTAAAGTTTGCTTAAATAAAACCAAATTTAAGGATTAGATTTTTTTCCACTGATACATACCTCAAAAAGTCTGTTTACCAACTAAACTATAAAAACCATTAAATCTCTTTTAAACACAAATCAATCTTTAAGACAGACAAGGTATTTGGCAACTACTTCCTTGAAATAGGATCAGTTATGAAAGGTAACAGGTACAAAACCAGAGGGGACACAAGAAATTTACAACACAAAAGAATTTCCAATCTACATAAATATTCTTGCAAATCAGATTCCTAGTTCTGCACCTTTAGGTTTTTTGGGGTGGGGGTAGGGGAAGGATTTTGGATTAAATGTATATTATCTCAAAAGAGAATGACTAAACAAGAATATTTTCTTTACAAAAGAATTCTGTTACATAATCCATGCTGAATCCTATATAAATAGAAAGAGAAAAGGAACTCAACACTAAACTGGATCTCCTATCACGTGTAACACTCTGCTCTCAGATGAAACATTATAGTTGTTCTAGGATACAGTGATCCATTTGGTTTCTAGTTCTCTATATGGTAATAAAAGGAGCCTCATCTTCTCCGTATTCAGTTTAAACGTCAACATGAATCCTAACCATGTAGCTCTTTAAAAAGTTACGCTTTTGTTTGGTGATCAGTTCTGGAAGGTCTAGTGAGGAGAAGCAACTCATCCTATATTGGACTATTTAGGATTTGATCTTGTTGGCAGACACACTGGTGGAAACAGATACAGTAGAACTGCATTTAGGTGTCTAATACCAAGAGACAAACAAATACTTTCCATTGTACTTTAATATTACATTATGGTTAAGATCTTGTAGTGGGAATTTTTCATCAAAGTCATGCACAGGTTTCAGACAAACAAAAATTCATGGAAGCCAGTGACCTGTCTAGGTGTGTGTATGTAGGGGATGGTCAGGGGGTTGACACCAAAGTAGTCATGGAGGTCCATTAAAATCATGTGACTTTGGTGACAAAATTGGATCCTTAATTATGGCCAAATTCTGCCCTTAATTACATCCCGAAAACTACTTAGTTCACAGGTTCATGAGTGTGACAGCAAAAGTTGACCCATCTTAATCAAATAACTTTTAAATTTTAAGTATTACGCAGTTAAATAAAACTTTTGTTTCTGTTAAACCAATGTTGAAGCAAGACAGATTGGCTTACAATTGTTAATACTGGTCCCATTTTTATGACATTTTCAGCAAGACGTCGTAAAGAAAATTTACATAGATTTTTATGTAAATTTCTTTGTAAAGAAAACACTGATCTGAATAAAATGTTTTCTTACAAGTCAATTGATTTTGAATGTTCCTGCTAATATAAACATTTGACAGTTAAAGTTCAGTAGCATTATCTAATGACATTTAAGGAATTTTTTTTCTAAACATATAAAGCATGATGTTAATGAACACAGTGGACGATGCATTTTAATTTCAGAAGTAACAAATCCTGGACACGTCTGCACGATTCCTTATGAATTATTTACCTTTGTTTTGATTTCTTCTGCAAAGCCAGGTGTGTCAGTATCTGGAGGATAGGCAACTGTTACATAGATATTATAAGGCTTTACCTGTGTTTTGGAAAAACAATTGCATCTCTTAATATGAGGGACATATTGTTAAGTGTCATATTTATACTCATATTCTATTGTGCTGAAGAGATGTTTTAAACAGGCTAAAATTCTGCAACCATGTCTTATACAGTCTTACAACCAGTTCCCACAGGGTCAGGCCTATTATTTTGGCAAGGAAGCATAACAGGAACAGCAGAGAATTTGAAGGACTATTAATACATAAAACTGATCTTTAAAATGTCTTCATTCCAAAAAGTGTTCAAAGGAGAAAGCTGCATTCTTTCTAAGTTTAAAAAATTGAACTTATGAACAAATCACAACATTGTTGAACGCCCATGCTCATCTATGATTTTTAAGTCTATGCCAGCAATGAATCTGGCTCTTACTTGAGCTCAAATTGGCATTAATATGCTTCTGCCAGGAGTGAATGTATACTGTAAATATGGTGAACAGGAGATGGTAGAATATTCTGACAGCACAAATAAATCTGATCTTCTGAAGTCAGACAGAGGTGTTAAGTGCTGTCTCAAAATACTGGAGTTGCATTTAAAAAAATTAAATTGTATGAAAAACAACACTCAGAAGGATAAGTACAAATAAAGCATTAAGAAAGATCCTCAGGGCAAAAAGTGTCCGTGTTATGTGTTTGTTAAGTACTTCGCAAATAAGATCACTAGCTTTTAATGTTTGTACCCATCTGGAAGGTCAAGACTCAGACTGAACGTGAGAACAGTATTGTAAACATTCCTAATACATTTTTTCTTTTATAAATATTCTATAATTAAGTTAAACTTCCAAGTCATAAAGCCATAAACAGGTGATTTTTTTCTTTTATCAACTACCAACCTTCTGATCAGAGTCAGAACAAAGTGCATCCAGAGCCACTAAATAATAGACAATGGAGTTGGAGTGATGAGAAGCACTATCCCTCTCTCCACCCTCCATCACTAAGCATATTTTGAGCACTCCCTCTACAGCACTTCAAGCCCATTCTGGCCAAGAAAGCAAGAATCTAGGAATCAAAAAAGGGGTGGGAGAGGAGGACAGAGCCACATACAAATGTTAAACAGTTTAAATGTAAAAGGTAATCAGACTCAAGTTCATTTGATATAAAGCTTTCATGGAACTAGTGTCTCTAACACTGAATGAATGTGCCTGTTAGGCGTTTTAGTGCTGGATCTGGCCCAACTTAGTTTACAGAATATAATTATCTAAGGCCAAGTCTACACTACCCACTGGATCGGCGGATAGTGATCGATCTATTTGGGATCGAGTTATCGTGTCTCATCTGGATGTGATAAATCATCCCCGACAGCGCTCCCCGTTGACTCTGGAACTCCACCGCCATGATAGGCGGAAGCGGAGTCGATGGGGGTGCGGCAGCAGTTGACTCGCTGCTGTGAGGATGCCGAGGTAAGTTGACCTAAGATACACAACTTCAGCTACGCAAATAGGTATCTTAGGTCAAACCCCATCCCCACCTCCCATCGTAGACCTGGCTTAAGGGAGCAATTGTGGGTTAGTGCCAGATCATATATCTATAGATTTTATTTTGCCTCTTCTGCAGCATGGGCATGGGTCACTAGCGTAAATTATGAATGCTCTATAACTTGAAGTCTTTAAACTATGGTTTGAGGATTTCAGTAACTCAGCCAGTGGTTAAGGGTCTATTTCAGGAGAGGGTGAGATTCTGGGGCCTGCAATGTGCAGGAGGTCAGACTAGATCAGTGGTCTTCAAAGTGGGGTGCGTGAGACCCCGGCACCGCCGCCGATCCCACCCGGGAGACTGCCGAACTCCCGGGTGGTCTATTTTTGTCCCGCCGAAATGCTGCCGTGGAAAGTGAAAGTTTCCTCTTTCTGAGGCAGCATTTCAGTGGACATACCCCATGGGGGCCGCGCAAGTTTTTCCTCCACGAAAAGGGGCCGCAGAGGAAAAACTTTGAAGACCGCTGGACTAGACGATCATGATGGTCTCTTCTGACCTTAATGTCTGTGCGTCTGTTTAAGTACTTCTCTGCTTTTTAGAGCCAACTGAGGAAAAAAGATGCATTTTTACATAAAAGGGGTTTGTGTGTGTGTGAGTGTAAGTGAGAGAGAGAGAATTATAGCATCTTAATGCAGTTCAAAATGGTTTTCAATGTTTTTTCCTCCTAGTGTAACTGAAGGAGTCTACATAACTAAGAATGAGCTGATTCTATGCCTTCTCATGCATCAGAATCCTTTACTGAGCTTCACTCAGTTATACCTGTGCAATTTTATAAACAGTAATGGGGTTTCACAGCTGTCACTAAGGACTTAATGTGACATTTAAATGTTTGTCATTGGCAGTGATGCACAAGAACACTGCTTGACTGTGAGACCAGTAGGCCTTGCAGTTAGAAAACTTTTTACTTGTAAACTAAATAAATTTAATACAGAAATTATTGACAAACATGATGACTACTTAATGTTTTTTAATTGGTCACTCAGATCAGAAATACACTTTTGAAAAAGGCTGTTCATAATCTGTTAGAACCATTTTAAGGCTTGGTTTCATTTAAATCTATAAAGGCTGCTATCTTGTTCTTAATTGGGCTTGTTGTGCAGAGGCATTTTAATAGATTGGTAGGTCAAACCATACATAAAGATGCAAGAGATGCAACATTTCTAATATCTACCAATTATGCCACAAGGAACTGAGAAGTAGATAAATATACCTCCATTTGCAGGGCTTCAGCCAATCCTCGAAGAGCAAACTTTGTTGGAGAATAAGCTGTGTAGCCAAATAGTCCCAGCTGTCCAGCCTGAGATGATACAAACACAATCCTTCCCATTCTTCGTTCCTTCATGGTAGCAATTACGGCATGGCTTGGGTAAACACTACCCAAGTAGTTGACTGCCATTAACCTCTGTGCAAATATTATGAATATCATATTTGAATTCTACAGATACAAAAATCTTAGCATTCAACATCTCAACAATCCATATTTACACCTGTCATAGCACAGCAATCATAAGAGGCTCATACTAACTGACAGAACTAATTATAAGATGGATAATTATATCCCGAGTTTAGATTATTATACATGCTTAAGGTCAGAGTCTTGACCACACACACACACACACACACACCTTTTTTTTTTTTTTTTTTTAATATATATTAAAATGCTATTTAGTACATTTAATAATGCACTCAGACAAGATGCTGGTCTTCAAAATAAAGTATGCTTAGCAACTTTCAACTATATGAATCTGATCTGAAGATAGATAAGGTGTTTTGCACATGCCAAGGAAACAGTTCATTTAAATATTCAATCATATGAAAGTATACTGTGAAGAATAAAAGTTACTAAAAACTTTAGATAGTGCCACTGTTTTAAAGATAGGTAGCAGGAAGGTAGTTCGTTGTCAATAAGCAAAAGATTTTGGAGAGTGTCCAACAACTGGCAGAGTAGCAAAGGGAGAGAAAAGCATGTTAATTTGTGGCTCCAGCAGAGTGGTATTGCAATTAACTGACAGGAAACTGTGGAAGATACTGAATTAATATGTAAAATAGTGTTTTAAAACTCATGCCTAAACATTTTTGTAGTGCTTCACTTTAGAGTACAAAACAAATATACACTATATATGGAGGAACAAAACCATAAAGAGGGGTTAACTTGACTTCAGTTAACACTTAAAAAAAACAAACAAAAAAAGAAACAACGAGCCAACCTTTTGTGAGAATTACAAGTATGAAAAGATTTCTCACAAGATCAGACCATTTGTAACCAGATCACAATCAGTCACAGACTACACTGTAGGATAATTCAATATTCTGACCTGCTAGAGGGCTAATATTCAAAGTAAGGACAAAATCCTGACCCTTACACAAAGTTCAAGTAAGCAAGCTTTGCGTGGAGGAGCTCCACAGGGATCAAGAATGAAATCCTCCCACATAGCCACCAAGCTCCAGAGCTGCTACAGCAGCTTCAGGGCTGTTGTTATAGCTGTAGTCTCCATTTTAGCCTGTGTTTGCTTAGAGTGAATCCACTAGCCATGCTCCTGCCATTCTTGCATGTCATTCCCCAATAACGGTAACTCAGAGATGCCAGAGAGCCACACTTCACAACACACAAGGGGCCCAGGGTCAACAATTGAACAGCCTTTCCATGACAAAAAAATTCTTCCTCCACTTAGTACAGCAGAAACACACAAGTGTCAATATCCGAGGCCATCCACAGGGTGCAGAATTTGTCCCCTATGTGTACACCCAAAGCTAAGTAATGCACTTAAGTAAACACACCCAAGTAAAAGTCTAATGCCCTGCAAAAAATGAAAAAGCAGCTCCTAAATAAACTGAGACCTTTCCCTGCAGAAAAAGGAGAAGGACATTAACAGTAAATTTAATACAACCACTACCTGTGGTGGATATTGTACTGCATGATTTCAAGTTCAAGTATTTGCCTTAACTAAACTGAAATAGCAAATTAATGTACTTGAATGACGCTCAAAATTGCTGATCTGCTTCCTGCATCATGGCATCATGAAAAGTCATATCTAATTTTGCAGCATGATTTCAACTACTTTGATTAATGAGCTAGATTTCTTGCTGGGTAACTGGTAGTAATAGAGTGAAGTTTAGTTACAAGACATACTTTTGCAGATTTTAATTTAAGCTGCATGAGTCAATTTGGGTATTTACAGCATAACACAAGGCCCACTGAAGTTAAGGGAAAGACTCACAGTGAATTCAGTGGGCTCTTGTTCAAGCCCTTAATGTGGCAAAACAGCCTTAGGAAATACATTCTAAGAATTTATTCAGAACACATGCTCTCCTTCCTGTGTTTTTCATCTGTAGACCAGTAATCTCAACTGGAAAGTAATGAATGCTTTCTGATAAATCGTATGAACACGGTAGTCTTTTGCACCAAAAAAAGAAAAAAAAAAAAAAAAAAGAAAAAAAAAGTTTTTTAATTCTCAGAGAAATGCTGACTGTGGGTGAGGATGATCAGTCATTTTTTTGGCTCAGGGCTTGTCTTCACTAGAGAATTAACTTCATTTAGAACTTGTGTGCCAAACTCAGAGTTCCATCCACATCTACAAATCCCTGAGAATGAATGTACTTTTAACTGAAGTTGGATGGCCCACAAAGGGGTATACGATATTGCTTGAGCTAGGATGACTTGTCAGCTGCTCACACAAATCACTCTGGCCTGGTCCACACAAAATTTAGCCAATATCAACCGGGGGGAGGAAAGAGGGGTGGCAAGAGGGAGGGATTGAGAGGAGATCACCCTCCCAATCTGACATAGCCATGCTGGCAACTATGAAGACGACTGGTTCTGTCTGCATACCTAATGTCATTCAGGAAGGTGGTGTAACTATGACAGCAGAACTCCTTCTGCCAGCTTCCAGTGTGGGTCTCTACCATCATAGCAATACTAGTCAAAGCCTTATAGAGTAGGCAAGACCCTGTGTGCTGCTTGAGGAGTATTTTGTAGCTGTTCTTATCTGTGATAGTCTAACTCTAAAGGCGTTAATGCAAGTGTAGACAACTCAAGTTAACTCAGCAGTGAAAAGAAATAGCTTAAGACTCTTCAAAGTTTAAAATCTGGTACTTTGCAAGACTGCTAACAGATGAAGGCTTGAATTATCAGCAACATAGTGGTGGCTTATCACTTTTGTATCAATTCTGAATAAAACCTAAACATAGAGCTTGCTTACACAATGCATTAGTCTGCAGTAAAAGTACTCTAATGTACACCTGCCAGAGCCACATGGACCAGTTAGTGCATAACACATTAGTGAGCACTAGAATTTACACCTCTCTAGTGCAGAGTAATGCACCATGCAGACAAACCCACAACTGTCAAACTGAACAGAATAGTAACCACTGAGTAACCACTAAGTGATATTATATATCCAACCACTTAATGAGTGATATACTGAAACTGCCTTTATAAATCTGTCCTAAATTTCTCAAATACTTAAATCAAGTGAAGAATTTGCTTGTAATTATTTCATTCACAAAACATAGTTTCTTCTTTAGAGCTAATGATCTTCAATTTTCAAATTCTTTATGGAGTTCACTGGGATTGTCCTTATTTAAAAAAAAAAAAAACCCACAAAAAAAAAAAGCACATTTTCATATTTTTTGGGGGGAGAAAGATACCCAAACTAGTGTCCATCCGTTCATCCATTTCCTCTATAGTTATCTATATATAAAAAAGAAAACTTCACAGAATTCAAAGTTTCAAATTGCGACTTCAGTACATATATTTTATTTTCAGTTTCCAGTACCTCAGAACAGACAGTTTACTTGATGTAAATATTGCATTAGCTATTCTTTAGAAATTATGCCCAATTATCTGTTAAAAAAAAAAAAAAAAAGACAACCACCACCATGCTTACTCACTTCAAAACAGCTCACTTCAAGATCTTCAAACCTTCCAGTAACGGATGTTCCAGCACAGTTTATAAGCATGTCCACTGGACCCAACTTCTCTTGAGCCTATACAAGAATTAGTATGCAAATTGGTAGCAGTGAAAATATTTTTGGTACATTCCAGCAACTTAAATGTTCAAAATCATGAAAAGAAAATACTTTTACTCAAAATATGTAGTATGCAAGGAAAAAAATATTGAAAATAGACAAATTAATTACTTTCTTACTTGTTTAAGGACGTTCTCCACATGTCCATAGTCTTTAGACACATCAACAGATATACAAAGCACAACCTAATGAAGAAAAAGGGAATGAAAGGTTCAACAATGAAACAAATGGAATAGAGTCCCATCTCTTTAAAATGCTATAAGAGTCAAATGTTTTTCCTGTAAATCAAAATATGACTTTGGAGGAGTCAATAAGCAGCAGCTACTGAAGTTGCAGGGTATTAACATTTCAGTTGTACTTACAAATAATACTATAAGTCTAATCATTTAGGCTGAAAAATTTCACTTATAAGTTACCCAGTTAAGAGAGGGCAGTCAAGTTTAATGGTTTCAAATCGTGTAATTCAGTTTCACCATTTGTCGATACTGATGGTCAGATAATCAGTATGGCTCACGGATGTTAAATTGCAGGCAAACTTATCAGGTAGTTTTTGCAAGTCCCTGGGTTGTTCTGTGGAGCCCTTTGGAAATTCAGGATTAATACCGATTTTAAAAATGCAATATAAAGCAAAAGAGTAAAACAGAATTGTTTAATTCCATGCTAATGGTATAGTCTCTGTATGCTAGAAACTGCTTTTTCTGTCCACAGGTTGTTTTATCAACAGGATATTGTAGAACAAATTAAAAAAACAAAAACAAAAACCCATATGTTGGCATGCTTCTTAATTGGGACAGCTGCCAGGAACAGAGTCCATGGAAAGCATTTCAATGAGTAATTCGTTAATCATACACAGTTGTGGCAAACATTAATGATACGACAGTGTCTCATGTGGCCTCCTGAGGGCACTCCTCTGAGGCCTCTAACCATCACCTTTCTTTGGGAGGGAACCTGTGTTTCTCTCCCTCCTGATTAGGGATTTAGAATGCAATTTCCTCCTCACTTTGATCACTTTAACACAGAGGTGGGCAAACTATGGCCCACGGGCCATATCCAGCCCGGCCCTTGAGCTCCCAGCTGGGGAGGCTCTCATCAGCCCTTTCCCTCCTGTTCCCTCTGCCCCGCAGCCTCAGTTCTCTGCACTGCCAGTAGCGTAGCCCGCTGCTCCTCCCAGGCACCACGGCGGTGTGGCTGGCTCTGGCCGGGCTGCAAGCTCCTTCTGCTCTGAGTGGCAGGGTAAGTGAGTGGGGAGGTTGGATAAGGGGTGGGGTTCCCAGGGGGGTTGGATGGGTCGGGGATTCTGAGGGGAGCAGTTGGGGGAGGAGATGAGGGCCACAGTGCTGTTTAGGGAGGCACAGCCTTCCCTACCCGGCCCTCCATACAGTTTCACAGCCCTGATGTGGCCCTTGGGCCAAAACGTTTGCCCTCCCCTGCCTTAGCAAGTCTGAGTTTACTTCAGCACTTGTTATCCTGTTCTCTGTAGGGGCAATGACAGGTTTAACCAGTGACCAGTCAGACTTCATAAAGCGGAGTACATAATTAGAAGGAAAGCATGACAGAGGAAACATATCTTGAAAGACAACAAACAGCTTATATGCATGCCTGTCTTACCAGGTGTCACCATCTTACATACGGAGACCCTGACAGATTTCAAAGCCCTTCAAAACCCTTTCTGGAGGGTCTGTCCCTCTTGGTCAGTGTCATTTCAGTGACCCTTCTATAGTTATGTGTAAACTACAAGGTAGGAGTGTGATTTTCCTTCTCATGCACAACAGCTTGATGATAAATAACAAACAGTCTGGTCACGATTGCATAGATAGCGGCCAAGAACAAATCAGCCTTGAACCAGGCTCAGCCATGCCTCTGCTGCTGCTACCTATGCTACTTGTGGCTACATTTTTATTTATTTCTACTCACATTAGCTCGATGAGAGCTAGTGCAAGTATGTATACACAACCAGGGAAATCACATCACTAGCTTGTAGTGTAAATGTAGCCTATATCAAGCTGGTCACTTTATGTAAATTCTTAGTTCTTCATTTGCCGGACCTCTTGAACCTGGTCAAAACTAGTATATACACAACTTCCACCAGGGAGCGGTACCTCTGAATACTTGCTTATTTGCGTAGCGACTGATCACTCTACCCACCCCCACCAATATTTGTAAGTTCCTGATTGTCTATTCACACTTTTGGTGACTACTCCTAACTCCCACCAGCAAATGCATTAATTGTCCTGTTCCAGGAAATAAGTTTACCCTTTCCCAGTTTAGCAGGTAACAAGACAAGTTCAGAGGAGAACAACAAACCTATTTTTCATTAAAAAAAATTCCCAGATCATTACAGAAAGAGAATACTCTCCCATAAGAAGGTGTGAAACAGCATTTGATAGTGTAATTTTATATTCGTATAACCCTGGATAGAACTTTTCTCTGGGGTCCATGAAGTCTACAACTCCTAGCTTGGGAGACAAAGAAATGTAAATAAGAATCTTGGGCCAGGATTTCTTTGCAAAGAACATTGAATACATTAAACTGACAGAAACCAATTGCTATGGTTGAAAGTTAGTCTACTGGTAACTCTCAGGAAAAATCCGTATTTCATGATCCCCACATTCAACTTTGTAGGCACTGGTCATTGAGGGTCTTCGGTTTTGGAAGCAAATCTTGGTTGAAGGGCAGCAGTGCTGTTTAGGCTCCCAGTTGTAACACTAGAGCCACCAGAAATTCAATCTCAGCCTACTTCTTACAGCAACGCTAGCTCCAGTGCTGAACCGCCAGTGATACTCTAGTTCAACAACTTGAGACCATTCTGCCTCTCATGTTTTAAGTATGGGACAGCAAGTAGGGACTTCTGCATTCTAGTTCTGATGCTGGTTGTTTCCTTAAAGACAGGCTCCCATATTCTCGGAAGAAGAGCCAGGTTGGTTACAATGGCAGAAATGAGGTGATGGGAAGTGCAGAAGAAAAATTCAAGGAGGAGTTTTTTCGCTTGCTCATTGACACTGCTTGATTGTCCATCAAAGGAAAGACTGGACAAACGAAGCACCACAAAAACACTTGGAAGGCGGGGAGAGGTTGTTTGACCATAGTAACCTGCCAGCAGACAGAAACACCCTTGAACAATTGTACAGACTTTCACCAGACGCTGATGCACAGAAAATGTTTGGACGTCAATGATAAAGACCTCTATGTCAAATTGAACATTTTGCTATATGGAAAGTACTCTCCCATTCCAAATTCTGCAATTCATTCCTGATGCAGAGCTGAAGGACACTTCTCCTGATGTGCAGATAACTTTGAAGATTCTGCTCATGTTGCTGATCACAGTCATGAGTGGTAAGCACAACTTTTCGAAGATCAGGCTTATTAAAATGTACCTTCGATTGATGATGGCCAACAAAAGATTGACATCACTTGCTATTTTATTACCTGAAAACATTGGCCAGTCTTTGGCTCTCTTTGATGCTGTGCTTCAATTTGTGAGGGCAACGTTTTGAACTAAAAAACTAGCGTTAACATTCTAAGGCTGTCACCTACTGTAAGGCTATTCAACAATGGTCCACCCAATGTTGGTGCAGAGTTCAATTTCTTGATGTTAGTATATTTCAGCTATTCGCAAAATTAAAAGGTTTTTATAAGCGTAGAGGAAGCAAATTTTCTTATTTGCTTATAATGCCATGAATAAATACAGATTTACAGATCCTCAGGTGCAAGTTTATCATCTTATATGACAAGGGTAAATCATGCATCAAAGTCGTGCAACAGATGGGGGTTGGGGGACAAAGACACTCCTAGCATGGGGCACCATTTGGTCAAGGGATGGCCCTGATTATAATATAGTCTTTATTTACATGATCCTGTACTATTTTTTCCTCCTGTCCCAGTCTCCTTGCCAAGACATTTCCAGTTCTAACCTCCAGTCCCTCCTGGGTGTTTATCCTCAGTTTCCTTTGTCCTCAGCTAGTCCCAGAACTCCTCCTGCACCCTGGCTCTTTATTTGATTTGTCTCCTTACTCCTCCTTATCCCTATCCCATGGGTTACCAGTCTCACTTCTGGGGCTCCGAAAGCTATCCGAGTTCCAAAATCAATGGTGGCACCTATTTTGGTTTTAAAATTATTAAAGATTCTGAGAAGGATTTTTTAAAAAATTAGTTCCTTCTTTACATAGCTGTCAAAATCCAGAGTCAGGGTTTTATACTGGTCACCAACTATAGCTGTATTATACATATATCTACACACATCAGCCTCAACTACAGCTGATGACATCACTAACGTATCAATTTGTTTAAAGCAGTTTTGTGTATTAATTTGATGTTAGGAATATCAACAGCAGTAGAGAAATCAGAACCTTGTATTTGCATGTGGACAGGTAAAATGCTTTCAAGTTAAAATGCATCAAATATTAATTTGTAAACTTCAGTATTTCAGGACACAAGCACTTATTTTTAAAAGCAAGACTAGTGGATCCACATAATGGGGTTGGGAGTGGGAGCTTCCCCCCCCCCCTTTTTTTTTTTTTCTGTTTTGGAGGACAACCACTCGGTATTCAGTACACTGGAGGCAATGATCTTACCTGTTTATCGTTAACAGAGTATTTTTCAATTTCTTTCTTTGTCTGCAACAGCTTGCTCTAAAATGAATATAAAGCACAATTAAGGCACTGCAATCATGAAAATTTACTAACTTTCCAGTATTTCACTGAAGCTAAACATTTCAACCCGCTAACGACTGATATTTTAATTTTGTAAAAACCACCCTGCAATTGGTAAATGTATGAGATCTTGACTAAGGCTCAAAATTGCTATTTTCATTAATCTTCCAAAACTGCAGCTTATTTTTTTAAAACACTTACCTTTCCCCTATCCCTAAGGTTAACGTCAAAAAAAACCCAACCCTCCACAACGAAAATGTTAAGGCTGAGACTGAACACTTCAGTTATTTAATTTAGCGCTGTCAATTAATTGCAACTAACTCACACGATTAACACAAAAATTAAATCGCGATTAACTGCAATTTTAATCACACTGTTAAACAGAATACCAATTAAAATTTATTAAATATTTGTGGATGTTTTTCTATAATTTTAAAATATATTGATTTCAACTACAACACAGAATACAAAGTGTACATTGCTCACTTTATACTATTTTTATTACAAATATCTACACTGTAATAATGATTAACAAAAGAAATAATATTTTTCAATTCACCTCATACAAGTACTTTAGTACAATCTCTACTGTGAAAGTGCAACTTTCAAATGTGTCTTTGTGTTACATAACTGCATTGAAAAATAAAAATATAAAACTTTACAGCCTACTCACTCCTACTTCTTGTTCAGACAATTGCTAAGACAAACAAGTCTGTTTACATTTACGGGAGATAATGTTGCCACTTCTTATTTACAATGTCACCAGAAAGTGAGAACAGGGTGTCTGCATGGGACTTTTGTAGCTGGCATTGCAAGGTATTTACATGCCAGATATGCTAAACACTCTTATGTCCCTTCATGCTTCAGCCACCATTCTAGAGGACATGCTTCCATGCTGATGATGCTCATTAAAAGAATAATGTGTCAATTAAATTTTTGATTGACCTCCTTGGGGAAGAATTGTATGTTTCCGGTTCTGTTTTACCCGCATTCTGCCATATATTTCATGTTATAGTAGTCTCGGATGATGATTCAGCATATGTTGTTCGTTTTAAGGGCACTTTTGCTGAAGATCTGACAAAACACAAAGAAGGTACCAAAGTAAGATTTCTAAAGAAAGCTACAGCACTCGACCCAAGATTTAAGAATCTGAAGTGCCTTCCAAAATCTGAGAGGGATGAGGTGCAGAGCATGCTTTCAGAAGTCTTTAAAAAGCAACATTCCAACGCAGAAAATACAGAACCCAAACCACCAAAAGTGAAAATCAACCTTCTGCTGGTGGTATCTGACTCTGATGATAAAAATGAACATGGCACTGCACTGCTCTGGATTGTTATCGAGCAGAACATCAACATGGACACATGTCCTCTGGAATGGTGGTCGAAGATAAAGGGACATATGAATCATCAGCGCATCGGGCACATAAATATCTTGCGATACCAGCTACAGCAATGCCATGCAAACATACGCCTGTTCTCATTTTCAGGTGACACTGTAAACAAGAAGCAGGAAGCAATATCTCCTACAAATGTAAACAAACTGGTTTGTCTTCATGATTGGCCGAAAAAGAAATAGGGCTGCTTAGATTTGTAGGCTGTAAAGTTTTATATTGTTTTATTTTCAAATGCAGGTTTGTTTGTTTGTTTTTTTAAAACATAATTCTACATTTGCAAGTTCAACTTTCATGACAAAAACTGCTTTACAGTACTTGTATTAGGTGAATTGAAAAATATTATTATTTTGTTTTTTAAAGTGCAAATATTTGTAATAAAAATATAAAGTCAGCACTGTACACTTTGTATTCTGTGTTGAAACTGAAATATATTTGAAAATATATAAAACATCCACAAACAAATGGTATTCTATTATTGTTTAATCGCTTGACAGCCCTAATTTAATTACAGGAAGGGATTAGGAATTTGAACGTTATTGCTTTACAGGTTACTGTTAGTTTATATGCTTATTTAAATCATACTGAAGAACACACGGAATAACAAACCGCATAACCAAACATAATGGAAAGTTTGAAATTTCATTTTTCTCAAGGGGGGGGAGAAATGTGTGAGGGTAATTTTAAATTTATCAGATTAGTCAAGATTGCAAAAGACATTTTCAACTTTGTAAGTTACCGAACGTAACAACTAGAAGTAATTGAAAAAAATGCCCATTATTTTTATGTTTAATTTGAACGTTTGCTATGTTTCCTGATTGCTTCCCCCTAAACTTTGAAAGTTTTTAGTTCAATTTTTCCACTGAAACAAATAGATGTCTTTCAAAAAAGGTTTACTTTTGGTTAAAACTATTTTTTTAAATAAAAAAAAGTGTTGATTAAAAAAATGTAATGAGCTGCAATAGCAAGAAAGAAATCAATTCAAGGGAAAGATTTACTTAATTCAGGCTTAGCTTGATTTTTTTTTAAACCTTAAAATGATTAGAGGCCTGACCGAAAGTGTTCTCTGAATTCTAAGTATTCATTTGCCAAATCATGCACTTGTTGACAAGAAATTTAAAAGGCAGCAGCACAGGACACACAAATCTGCATTGTATGATACTACTATAGTAGTATGATTCACTGCTATATTGTATGAAGGTCCTATCTTTTAGACCAGAGATCCGGGACCGCAGGGTAAGCACCCTTAGCGGGCCCCGCGGGTTTGTTTACTTGCTGTTTCGCCAACCAGCGCACCACTTCCCAGAGCCCCCATTGGACTGGGACCAAGAACCGCGGCCAGTGGGAGCCGCAGTCGGCGAAACGGCAAGTAAACAAACTGGAGGGGCCTGCTAAGGTGCTTACCCTGCGGTCCTGGGTGTCAAGGTTGCCGATCCCTGTTTTAGACTAATACAAACCCAGTCAATAGAATATTAGCATTAACACAATAAATGTTATTCCCCAGGCTGTGCCCATGCCATCACTGATGAGTAGGATCCTACCAATTTCACAGTCCATTTTTGTAAATTTCACAACCATAGCAGTTTAAAAATCTTGAATTTCATGGATATTTAAATCTTAAATTTCACATTGTAACAAAACATAAATATGAATTTGAAAACGGCAAAATATAAACATATAAAGCCCTTAAGACTCAGCGTCTCTCACCCTGGGGGGTCCCAACCCAAAAGGGGTTTAACAAGACTCTTGTAGGGGGTCACGGTACTGCCACTCTTACTTCTGCGCTGCCTTCAGATCTGGGTGGCTGGAGAGCAACAGCTGCTGACTGGGTACCCAGCTCTGAAATTAGCACTGCCTACCAGCAACAGCACAGAAGTAAGGGTAGCAATATCATGATTTCCACTTTTGGGTCTGGAACCCCGCTTTGAGAAACACCATGTACTTTTGTATACTTTTACTCTATAACATAGGGTACTTTTAAAATGTAGTGTAAAGTTACATAACAGACCAGATTTCACAGTCTGTGACACGTTTTTCATGGCCATGAATTTGGTAGGGACCTACTGATGAGAACAACCTACGATAACAAATGTTGGACTGTGTTCCATAAGAAACAGAGAAAGAAGAAACCAATCTTTTCCAAATGAAAGAAGAAGAAGAACCACCAGGGAAGAAAGAAGTTACATGTTCTTGAAAGCAACAGTTACAGGAAACAAACAGCCTAAGTAAATATAATTTTTTCCAGTCAATAACATTTCTAAGACACATTCAGAATCTCTTTTAGTAACAAGCCAGTGACTCACTCATATTGCTTGGACAGAGAAAAATTAATGGGATTTTAGTTACTTCAATAAAAATATTCATCAGCAACACCACAGTATGAACAATTACCGCCAAACTATATTTTATAACACATCCCTATTTTAAACTACACCTCTATTATAAAAACACTTCAACACATAAATTAGTTTGTGAACATACATATAAAAAGTTACCTCATTCCTTGCAATCAGAGTTATAAATGCACCCTGTTTATAGCATTCAATAGCAACACATTTTCCAATTCCACTGGAACCTCCAGTTACCTTAAAAAAAGATACATCATTTAGGTAATTTAATTATTACTTTGAACAGCAGCTTTACCAACAATCCATTATTTTCATCTCCCCAGCCCAACAAATCACAACTGCATTCTGAGTTCTTAATCATTCTCTGAAATATATCAAAGGTGACAATTAACCGATCAAAGACACATTATTGAAAAGTGAGTAGTAAAAAAACAAAACACAAAACAAAAACACAAAGCTATTTTACATCAAGGAGTTTTCCAAATTTTCTTTTTTAGTTCAGTATTAGGTGTATATACAATTTCATACTCATATGCAATGCCTTACTGCAACCTTTCATCTAGAATCTGAACATACCTTTAGCCCCTACCCTAGACCTCACTTCCATCTGGCCTGATAGTTTTGCTTCTCTCTTCTCTACTGCACAAGCATTTTATTTGTCACACTCAGCTGTAACAGACTAAACTCTGTAAAACAACTGATACAAAGATTTCTTTAAAAAGACAAGACAGTTCATAGCAAACTGTAGCATAATATCATATGCATAAACATAGCAAATATCAGAATGAATGCTGGCTGGCCAGCACTTTAATCTATTAACTACTAACTATTGGACCAAATCCAATGCTGTATATATGAAATAGCAATAGAAATCAGTTGTGCAACAAAGAACACAGTTCAACTTCGTTCAGTGAAGATTTAATCTTGACAGAAAGCCAGAGTTCAAATTGATAGCCTATGATTCAGAATATCTTCTTCTTTGTTAAACAATTAGGCAATTCAACTAAATTATAAAACTGAGTATAGCTATTAAGTATTCCTCTTGTGTGTTTAGTTTTTCTAAAATTCAGTCTGTTTCATGCAAATTGTAAGATATGTATGCTTGTTCTTACTGATCAGACATAATAAAAATTAATGTTTAGATCACGTATTTTACATTTTTTTTTTAAATTAGCGTCTTGAGCCCAAATTTTTGGGTATTGAGCCCAAATTTTCTTCCCACTGTGAAACGAGAAAACGAATAAGCTGTAAAACTGAGTAAAATTCAGCTTCTCCCATGTCTGTATTATTTAACTTTTCAATCCTGCAACTGGGCAATATAATTACCAAACCTTAACACTTCAAAATAGCTAGGATCAGTTACTATTGATAGTTTTTTTGTTTTGTTTTAATGGGACTGTGGAAAATGTCTTTGGGACTGTTTTTAACAATTAAAGTAAAAACCACTTGCCCATCACATTCCTCTTCAAAAAGACTTAAAACTAAGTATTATTAAAACTGGCTCTTATATCATTCTTTTCATCCAGAGATCTCAAAACACTTCAAAAAGGAAGGAATTATTCTCCATTATTACAGATGGGGACTTCGCCTCCCTATTTTAAACTATTTAAGACATAATTTCGTTTATAATTTAATATAAAAAGTTACCTCATTTTTTGCAGTTAAGAGTTAAAAACGCACATTTATAGCATTCAATAGCAACACGTTTTCCAAAACTGAGGCAGAGCTGAGTCAGCAAAAGCAGCACAACTACTAGGTCTGATACCCAACCCAGTGCTCTCTCCACTAACCCATGCTGCCCCCTCACCTGCTTCTACCACTACATACAATTCCATGGTTTTATAAAGAGGCTGTCCTTAACTTGTGTTCCATCCCCAGAAGCAGGAAGGAATTAAGAGTAAGAATTCCTGGGTTCTGTTCCCAGCTCTGCCTCTTTTATAAAAGACTTAAATTTCTGCAAAAAGAACGAGGAGTACTTGTGGCACCTTAGAGACTAACAAATTTATTTGGGAATAAGCTTTCGAGGGCTGAAAATCCACTTCATCAGATGCATAGAGTGGAACATACAGTAGGAAGATTTATATAACAGAGAACATTAAAAGATGGGGGTTGCCATACCAACTCTAAGAGACTAATCAATAAAGATGAGCAATTATCAGCAGGAAAAAAGACTTTTGAAGTGATAATCAGGATGGCACATTTCAAACAGTCAACAAGAAGGTGTGAGTAGGGGAAATCTTAGCATGGGGAAATAGATGTCAGTCCGTATAATGATCCAGTCATTCCCAGTCTTTATTCAAGTCTAATTTAATGGTATCCAGTTTGCAAATTACTGCATATATTTGTTCACAAGCCAAATATTTTTGGTAAAAGAGCGGGGGTCGGCTTATAAACAGGTCTACACCCAAAATTGATGATTTTAAACTCTATGGAATTATTGAATATCTAATACCTTGTTTTGTTTATCTGGAGCATCTGCACAGAGCCCCTCAGCTCCCTGTGGCTGCAGTCTGTTGTTCCCTGGCAATGGGAGCTGGAGGAAGTGGCGCCCCTTCCCGCAGCTCCCGTTAGCTGGGAACTACAGACTGTGGCCACAGGGAGCTGAGGGGCTCTGTGCCTGCAGACGCTTCAAGTAAACAAAAGGTCCCAACCCACCAGCAGCTTACTCTGATGGGCCCGGAACCAAAGTTAACCAATCTCTGAAATTCAGGATCAGCTTATGAAAGGGTCATACAGTTTTTGCTATTTTTACCTATCCATTTTGGCGGGGAGGGTCAGCTTATAAACGAAGGGGCTAATGAACAAGTATATACGGTAATTCAAATTCAGCAGTTTCTTGTTGGAGTCCGTTTTTGAAGTTTTTTGTTCAAGAATTGCCAGTTTTAGGTCTGTTACTGAGTGACCGGATAGACTGAAGTGTTCTCCTACTGGTTTTTTAATGTTATGATTCCTGATGTCAGATTAGTGTCCATTTATTCTTTTGCACAGAGACTGTCTGGTTTGGCCAATGTACATGGCAGGGGGGCACTGTTGGCACATGATGCCAAATCTCACATTGGTAGATGTGCAGGTGAACGAGTTCCTGATGAGACAGCTGATGTGATTAGGTCCTATGATGGTGTCACTTGAATAGATATGTGGACAGAGTTAGCACTGGGTTTTGTCGCAAGGATAGGTTCCTGGGTTAAAGTTTTTGGTATGTGGTATGTGATTGCTGGAGAGTATTTGCTGCAGGTTGGGGGGATGTCTGTAAGTGAGGACTGGCCTGTCTCCCAGGATCTGTGAGGTATCGTCCTTCAGGATAGGTTGATGATGCGCTGGATGAGGTTTTATTTGAGGGGTTGAAGGTGACGGCTAATGGTGTTCTGTTACTTTCTTTGTTGGTCCTGTCCTGTAGTTGGTGACTTCTGGGTACTCCTCTGGCTCTTTCTGTCTGCTTCCTCATTTTAGCAGGGGGGGTATTGTAGTTTTAAGAACTCTTGATAGAGATCTTGTAGGTGTTTGTCTCTCTCTGAGGGACAGGAGGAAATGTGGTTGTTTCTTAGAGCTTGGCTGTAGACAGATTGTGTGATGTGTCCTGGATGGAAGCTGCAGGCATGTAGGTAAGTAGAGCGGTCAGTAGATTTCCGGTATAGGGTGGTGGTTATGTGACCATCAGTTATTAGCACTGTAGTGTCCAGGAAGTGGATTGGTCCAGGCTGAAGTTGATAGTGGGATGGAAATTGTTGAAATCATGGTGGAATTCCTCAAGCAGTTCTTTTACCGCTCTGAAACCTGTCACTTAAATGTCTCTGCCTCAGCTTTTGCACACAAAGGCCTGGTCTACACTAGGGGGTGGGGAAATCAATCTAAGTTACGCAACTTCAGCTACATGAATAACTGCAGGGTCTTCACTATGGTAAGTTGACTGCTGCCACTCCCCCATTGACTCCACCTGCGCCTCTTGCAGAGGTGGAGTGTACAGGAATTGATCGAGAGCACCTGGGGGTCAATTTATCACATCTAGACTAGACAAAATAAATTGACCGCCTCTGGATCGATCACTGCCTGCCAATTTGGCGGGTAGTGTAGACATACCCAAAGATGGCCACAGTCAAAAAAGTGCTAATTATCTAGATGTAAGTCATACCACTAAAGGTATGAAACAGGGGTCAGCAACCTTTCAGAGGTGGTGTGCCAAGTCTTAATTCATTCAGTCAAATTTAAGGCTTTACGTGCCAGTCCGTAAGGGGCGGGGCTTCAGGCTGAAGGGAGGGAGGCAGAGGGGGTCAGCCCACCCCCAATTTAGTGTTCCCCCGCTGGCTCCTTGCCAGCCGGGATCCCGCCGCCTGCCCCACTCAGCGCCCGCTGCTAGCCTGGGTGTAGGAAACCCAGGCTGACAGCGGGCTGAGCCCCTGGCTGGCAGGAGCCTGCGGGGGAAATCCCAGGGCGGTGGTGGGCTAAGCACTCAGCCGGCTACCGCTCTGGGGTTTCCCCCCACAGGCGCCTGCCAGCCAGGGGCTCAGCCCGCTGCCAGCCTGGATTCCCTACATCCAGGCTGGCAGCGAGCGCTGAATCAGGCAGGCAACGGGATCCCAGCTGGCAAGGGGCTGAGCACTGCCACATGGCAGCAGAAATCGGCTCGCGTGCCACCTTTGGCACATGTGCCGTAAGTTGCTGATCCCTGGTATGAAACACAATATTTGACAAGACTACGGTTGCAGCGGCTTTATTTTGAGGAGGGAGTGGAGTGCGAAGAGGTGTGATGCAATCTCTCGGTTACTTGGCTTGAAAAACCTTTAAAAATAGCCACTAGACTAAATATTATTCAAAGTTTCATTAAGCCCTACAAGGTCCTTCCTGCAAGGTAATACCTGAAATGTTTTGTGTGTGCCACCAGGAAAAAATGAATAAGAGTTTATTGTGCTCCAAAATAAAACAGTTTTATCTACTGAGAGTCTAAACAATAATTGTATTTATTGTCAAATGGTGATAATTTTAAAAAAGACATATGAAAGTATCTAATTTGCAACAGTATTCCTTACTTCAGTGTGAAATATGAAAACAGGAAACTCTGATATGGAACTATTAACGCACAATTTATATAACTGAAATTAAATTGCATTTAAACACTACAGGATTCCCAGCATTCACAAACAACTTTATAAATTTGAAAGCTATGTTCAGTTTACACAAGCCAAAGGTTTCTAAATGAACACATTAAACTGATCCACTAAAATGATCCAGTCATTCCAAAGTAGGTCTACAAATGTATCTGCTAAAATAATACTTTATGCGATGAAACAGCATTTAAAAAAAAATTACATGAACAGTTTTTAGAACCCACAAAACCACAGTAGAGCAAATGTTCTCCTGCAATAATGAATTTTTAATTATGCAATTACATCTTATGACCGTGTTTTCATGTAATTCCTATAACAACAGAGTACATAAGTTCTGATGCTCTCTGATTGGGGAATGGTAATATAAACAGGATCCCCAGAACCTCCTCCTTGTGACACAATCACCTAAGGTTTTTTTTTTACCTAATGTACCACATAGTAGGTTAACAATGAAATCTGAACTTGAGAAATTTAAATGGTCATTATCACACTTAAAATGCCTAAAAACTGACTACCTTAGAAAGTTTCAATAAGTCATCCCAATCAGTAATGTTTTGTGAAAGTGTGCGACTAAATTCATGTTAAAGAAAACTACAAAATGGGATCACTTGAAGTTGGTGGGGCTTTTTCTTTTTAAAAAAGGCCTTGATTTTTCCCATTTAAGAATTCTGAGTCAGAGTAGTTTTTAGAAAAGGTAAATACATTGACAGCAACAGACAGACCTAAGGATGAGAAATGGCAATACAAAATTATAAGTGGCTTTATAAAATTCACAACACTAAGAGCACCCTGGTTTTCTGTTCAATGTTTTATCCAGGTCAAACACCACAAGTACAGTAGTAGGGCAAGATCTTCACCCTTTATGCTAAGTGAGAGGGTCAGAGATGCATAAAGGGGCCCTAAAAACCCGGACTGTATCTGGTGGAGAATTTCCCCTGGTACTAGCACTGTGGAAAGAGCTGCTAAATTTGCCTTCAGATGACTTTATTGTAAGCCCTAGCACACAGGGGTTTTGCCAAGACAGGAGGGGTCTGGACCACAGTGCTGTGAAGATTCCAGGTAGCACTGTAGTCCACCGTATTGGGGATGCTGCTGTAAAGTAGGCAGGTCTCCAGAGCTGTCTAGGTTATGCCATGGCCACTGAAATTTGCAGAATAGCCCAGTTTGTGAGGGTGCAAAGGTAGCTCCTAGGCCTAAAAGTTCTATACTGTGCCTCTTACAGGTGCAACACAAACTAACCCCCACTGCCAGTGGTCCACTTCATTTAGAGATCAGACCTCAAAAGATGCAGAGCACCCACAACTTCCATAACAGTCTATGAAGTCATAGTTGCTCTGGCAAATGTAATTAAACTATAAGATCCCCACGGCACGGACCAGGTTTATTTTATGCATTTAAAGCAACATGTGGCTTCTTATCCCTGCCTTCAAGGCCCATCTTTTTTCCCCACTCCCTATTTATCTCCACATACACTTCCACTATGCCCGCCTCATACCTTCTAGAAACTCACTATCAACCATGATATCAACAGGTAACCAACAAGCTGCTCATGGAGATGAAGAGTATTTTTAAATTTCAAAAAAGGACATGCTACCTGACCACTTTCTTTGTACGCTGTCCCCATTTCCCCCCCACACTCTGATTTATCTTGAAAAGAATAAGCCTTAGACTATAAATTTTTTTGTGTTTATACAACCTGTACCACATTGCAGATGCTACTGGAAACAGTAAATATGAAATATCCTTAAATCTAGGGTTACAAGTGTCATTAAAGACTAATAAATTCAATTTAACAATATAAAATACCGAAGGTAGCGTACATTCCCAGTGATTCAGATGCATGTCTTTTGCCAGCTGAGATATGCAGTGGGGCTCCCTAGAGGTCATCTCTCTCATTGCTTAGACCAGCGCTCTTCAAACTTTCGGCGCCACGGCCCCCTTTCGCGCTCCCCCCTCCGCTCACAGCCTACCAGGGTATGTCTGCCGAAATGCCGCCAAACAGAAAGCTTTCAATTTCTTTCAGCGGGCCAAAAATAGACCATGACTTCGGCAGTCTCCCGGGAAGGATCGGCAGCAGCATCAGGGTCTCGCACACCCCCGGGGGTGGTCTCATGCACCTCCAGGGGTGTGCACACCCTAGTTTGAAGACCACTGGCTTAGACATCCCTAGTGCACACAATACTATCTTAAATCCCAATAGTGAGTTCATAGTTAAGAACTACCCCTAGGCAGCAGGTTTCAGAGGGGTAGCCATGTTAGTCTGTATCAGCAAAAACAACGAGGAGTCCTTGTAAAACCTTAGAGACTAACAAATTTTTGGGGGCATAAGCTTTCGAGGGCGGGGAAGAGAAATTGACCTACAATACGCAATTTACACAACTTAACGTATTTAGGTCAACTTACTGCGACTTCTTCACGGCACTGAGTCTGCTGCTGCTCCCCCGTCGACTCCGCCTGCGCCTCTCGTGATGGTAGAGTACCGGCGTCAACGGGAGAGCACTTAGGGATCGATTTATCACGTCTAACAGATCGATCACTACCCACTAATCCGGCAGGTAGTGTAGACCTGCCCTTAGTTTCTACGGTGCCACAAGGACTCCTCTGTGTTTTTAACCTCTAGGTAGGTGCTCAGCTGCTACAATGAGGACAAACATATAAATCCCCTGGGGTTACAAACGGGATGTCCCTTCCTCTCCAGTTAAACTACATCATGTCCGAATGCTGGTGAACAGGGCAATCAGTTATCACAATTGCCGCCACCTTGTTGTACTTTTTAAACTGATCCTCCAATCCCACTTAATCCAGGGGCAGAGAGGCTGACACAAACTTCTTTTGCTAGGTCTTCCCATGGGGGGAGGGGCCGAGTAGGGGGTCAAGGAAGCTCATTGCTTTTAGAGCAAAAATATATATA